>JASWHV010000017.1:68766123-69330809 GCA_030760725.1 Neostapfia colusana
ATGAAGTCAAATACCTGCAAAACAACTCAGATAGCATCCGTGAGCATAACGCTCAGCAAGACTTAACCGTCACCCTAAACATGAAACTCTATGTGAGGTTATGAACCTAAAATAGGATGGCATAAGCATAATTAAACTCGCCTAAAAGTGAATCCTTACTTTCAGGTATTGTTTGTAGCAATTTTAAGTAACCTTGGGCACGCCACATCGGGAGTCCACAATCAAACAAGAAACGCTTTCCCCCGATGTAAATTGCTCACGGCATAAAAGAATCGAGTTTGCACTAGCCTATTCATCAAGATCCAATACAAAGCTAGTATGATACTTCCAATCAATATGATTAGTTCCTTTATCATGCAAGTTCTTACTACGTCACGACTGTGAGAACAAGTATGCACGGTCCACTCCGCGAGCGACGGTGATTCGAATCAATAACACCCGGACTACACGACACGTACGCCCGTACTCGACGTTGCCTACAACAACCATCACTGACGTCGTACGTGGCAGCCTTTCCCCCGTTTCACCCCCGCTGAATCGATCAAGTCGCCCCGTACAGTAGCCACTCTCGTGGTGCACCTGCCGACGTGAGATGTCATGAGAATGTTCCCCACATACTACACACTGGCCGTCCGCCTGAGGCGACCTGAAAAGTCCCAACGACATCTTCCCGAGGTACATCGGTTTACTGGGTCCCATATAGCCAGCATGAGTCCGGTACACAACTCAAACTTGTTCAACAGGGCCGCATACGGATCGGTCCTTGACCGACATGGACAGGTCTACAGCACCCAGGACCCTATGTCCTGCTGCCCCTACAACCTTCCGGTCTCAACTTTAACTTGCTAATTCATTTTTGAACCAATCCCGTATGCCCCTGTTGTTCCTGAACATGCGAGTAGCATCTCACCACTCGACTTCTACCTAGCCGTACTTAAGCATGGCAGTTCTACACGGTGAAAGACACCTACCCAATACTCCATGGGTCATTTGGCTATGCAAGAGGAGTATCAAACACTAGACCTAATGCACAGTTCAAATCTTAACCGAAGGTGAATACAAAATAAAAACTTAATAGTTGTTAAATGCAAACTGGAGCTTGCATGTTTTGCAGGGTAGTCGTATATAAACAGTTAGTGTCCTTGCAGATCCACCCTTGATTCTCCGGAGCTTGATCCACTTCAATGAATCACTCCTTTGAATCCCCTTCGTTGTGGTTCCTATCGAAATGCATATGCACATGTTTTATGGAATATACTGGAAAGAAGTTATGGAATTAATTTCTTAGGGGCCGAGGTTGTGTAGAAAAGCCAAGAATGGCTTGGTTTGCCTCTGTTGTGCAAAGAAATAGAATTGAACTAAATTGATCTTAGTGCCTTAGTTATACACTAACCATTTTCCCTCATGAACATAATAGATAAGCTGAAAGGATTTGAGTGCAAATGAAGAACAACAACTCCAACGGCCTCAAAACTTTTACAGCAGGTTCTATACTACCTAAGGATTTTGCTTGCCAAATTGCAGCTAAGGTGGAATTAAATTGTGTTCTCCATAATTCTCATAATGTCCCTCATGTATATCCACATATATATATGTATGGAGAACAAGAACAGGAAGTTCTAGGGCTCAACTTGAGCTGATAATTTACATGTGAGTTCTTGGTCACATGAGAGTAATCTGGTCCAAAATCAGCCATTTTACTTGAGTAGTTCTCCCAGAACAATTCTTTAAGCATTTCCATTCAAAAGAATTAATTCTGAAGTAATGTACATTTTCATGCTCAATTAAGTGAACTACAATTTCAAGTATGTCTCAGAGGCTTGCCTAAATTTTACTATGATTTTTGGAGCTATGGATTGGTCAGAATAGATTTTTGAAGTGAGAAACATTTTCTGAAAATGTTTCTGGACTCTTTTGAGCACAGTAGTTTGCATTTAGCAAATTCCTACTCAAATGATCTTCAAATGAGCTGAAAATTTGCTAGAAGGTCAAAAATATGCTAAAGAATATTCTGGTAAAATTTGGGGATTTTTGGATAAACCAAACTCCCTCAATAATTCTTTTTCAGAATACCTTCAAAGAATTTTCCAGAATATAATATTAACTTTCATACAAATCTTAGTTCATATTTGGATAGAAGTCAGAGAGATGAATCCAACCCAAGTGGAATCACTCAAATTGGAGGTTTCTACAAGGAGCTATGAATTCCCAAAGTTTGGGCCACACTGGAATTGTTTTCCTACAGAAAATCCCACTGGGCCCGATTATTTAAATTCCAGCCAATCAGATCTGGGCCATACCGAGGTCCACAGGGTTTTGCGCGCCAGCACACGGGATCCCCGCCACAACTGATCACGGGTTTAAATTTTCTGCTGCTGACAGACGGGGCCCACCCGTTCTTCAACCTCCCGCCGGCTCTCTCGCGCCCGCGCGTTTCCCCCTTGCCGGAGCACGTCAGTGCTCGCCGGCCCGCCATTCCCGGCCACCATCCGGACTAGGACTTGCCGCCAGGGGGTTTAGGGCATCGAGGAACACGATGGTGGGTTCTGCTTGGGCTGCCGGTGGCCGGAACCAGCTCGGCGACGTGCGGCGGCTACTGTTGTGGTTCGGCGCCGTAGCGCGAGGTCTCCAGCCTGCCAACACTTGCACCGATGAGCTCTACAGCACCAGCGCAGCTCTAGGAAGATCAGAACGGCCTCAAAGCAGCTCGGGAGGGGCTGCAATTAGGTTGTCATCGTGCGACCGAATGTGTCCGCCATGAACACCCCTAGTCGAGCTCGAATTCCGTCGCTCCGAGGCGTTTTCATGCGCTGGATCCTAAAGGAGAAATGACCGACGGCTCATCCAGCGTCTATGTGCCAAATTTGAGGACTTAAGGAGGATTGGAGAGGATGAAATTTAAGGAACTGTACCGGAAGCTCGGGTTGAGGCCGCCAGAGAAAAATCTCGGGATTCGCCGGCGAGAGGTCATGAAGTGGCTTGAGCTTCAGGTGGAAGCAGCGTGAAATCCGTGCACTCCTTTTTCCGCCCTTGCTCGGTCGTGGAAGTCACTGTGGTGAGCTGTCCACGAGCGCCTACTCGGCGGCCGACGTTAGGTCGCTGCTGTGACTGTTGTTTTCGGGCTAGGGAGGACGTAGCTTGCTTGCTTTCGGGTCAGGGAGTTGGAGGCCGAATTTGCAGCAATGTTTAGCAGCTAAGGGGAGGGATGAGCGCGGTTGTGTTGCCATTCTCACGATCGGCCGAGCAGCGAGAGCAAGAAACGGCTGTGCTCAGTGTCGTCCCAGAGGAAGAGAAGACGGATGGCCTTTGCTTCGGTCGGGGGGGTGATCAAGCCGCTGAACCGCCCGTGGGCGCTGCGCGTGGGGGAATGAAGCAGCTGGTGGCGCTGCCGAGCCCCTCAGTGCCTCCACGGTGGGAGCTGCTCGTGGCTCACGCGAGCTGTTCGGGGAAATCTCCCACTGAGGCTGAAACTTAGTGTGCAAGGCAGCCTCTTTAGCCCTATGACATGTGGGTCCCACTCCACATTTATTTTCCCCAAATATCTTCTCAAGCTGATCCTCTTAATTCCCACAATTCTGAGTTTAAAAGGGTGGCTAGAATTTGAATTCTCCAAATTCAGTTTGAATATGTATGACAAATTTGAATTTGGCTAGAATTTGCAAATGCTTCTCTTTAACTCCTTTTTGAGCCCACCCTACAAATGAAAAGTTTGTGATAAAAATTTTTCCTATAATTCCAACTATATAGCTGCATGTTTATTCAAAGTTTTTGGTCACCACATGTGTGAACTTTGAATCTCAAATCTGATTTTTAAACTTACATGCAAAGAGGTGTTTAACTCCTTATTGGTTCATCACTTTTAAACAAAAATGTGAGCCTCATTTTGGATGGTCATCCATGTATCACTTTGCATGAAGAAAAGTTTTATCAAGTCCCATTTTTCATGTCTTTGCCACACATATGAACTCAACTTTAGTTTTTATTCATACACATTTTTGGGACTTTTACAATATCTATCCTGGTTCAAAAGTTATGAGAAGTCAAAGTTGACAGAATTCCTGGAGAAAATTGGACAGAACCTCCCTGCTTGAGTTACTGATTTGGTCCAAGAATTTCAGCTAATTCTACATCGAATTTGACAAAAATTTATGTTACAAAGTTGTAACCTACCGCATGAAATTTTCAGAACTACCTCATTTTCTATTTTTGGATTTTTATGCAGGATGTTATGCTCAATTTACAGAGAGTTACAGAAAGTATTTGCTCTGCCCTGTTTCTGGACAGTTTGAACTGTTCTGCATTTTTTTACTAATTAAGGGATGAAACACCTATGGACATCAATAGAAAAAGTGTCAAATCCAAAAATTCTAGAAAGAGGAGCTGCCAATCACACCTAGGAAAATGAGAGTGAGTTTAAACTTTTGAATATAAAGGTGTGAGCTCAATGTGCTAAAGTGAACATGCAAAAAAATTCCGAACACGAAGATCTAAATCCACAATTTGGTTCTCCGCACATCCAATAATAGCCCTGCAAATGTTCAGTATAAATGGAGAAGGATTTCCTAGTTGTTGGAATTAAAACGGGAGAAAATTCGAATTTGAATTTAAATCTTAGTTTCAAACGCAAACTTCACCGAAATCCAAATTTGAGTGCACCATTGTGTTCTTCATATCTCTTTTGTCCTATTATCAAATTTTGATCAAATTTGGAGTTTATTTGCTAATTCAAATGGAATTGGAAAGATAAGAAGGAAAGGAGCCGTGGACCCCACTGGGCAGTGACACAAGTGCTGTTCCACGCCGTGCTCTGTTTTGCTTCGGCCGAGCGCGTGCCACTAGGCGTTTCCCCAACCGGTGCCCACCCTTATCTCTCCCACGCGAAGCAACAGCAAATATCTTCTCTCCCAGCTCATGCCGCCTCTCTGTTCTGCTCCTGCGCGCGCGAAGAACAAACCGCCGGCGTGTAAGGGCCTCAGTTTTTGACACTCATTTGCAGTGTTCATCACCACACCACACACCTCATTTGAGGAAGAATGATGAACACAAATAAAGAGCAAGTAACAATTATCAACATGCTCATTAGGGAACAAACTCACACATTGCAAAAGTGGTACTTCCCACATGTAATATAGATGGGCTGGACATATGAAAACTCCTACACTTTGCTAAGGATGTCCATGCCAAGTTCCACCCAAATTCAAAACCTTTTTGAGGTCATTTTGGGTATAGTTAGGAAGAGGGCAGTTTGAAACCATATTCAAATTCAAACTGTTTTCACCCACTGAATTTAAAAGTGGAAGGCATATTCTTGCTCAGCACATTTTTGTGAGCTCACACACCAATTTTCACTCCATTTGGAGTTGATCTTGACATGAGCTAAGGGGGAGAAATTCAAACTTTATTTGAATTTCAAACTGCACTTGTGCTGAAATTCATTCAAACCAAACCTCATTTGAACTTTGATCAATTCAAATGGCTCTTGGGTGAATAATTTGAATTGCCAAGGGTAGAATAGGGTTCACTGTTTACCACAGCTGTTAGGAATAAATTTCAGAGGTTAAAAGAGAAGTGGGACCCACATGTCAGCCTCAGCCTCAAAGCAAACCGACTGAACCACAGTTCAGTCGGTTCCCGGCAGCTGTGCGCGCGCGCCACCGAAGGGGGCAGCCGGCGCCAGCTCCTGCTGCGTGCCCCAAGCCGGAGACCAGCCGGCCGGGCTATTTATTCCCTTCCCGGCGTGCTTCAGTCACCATTTCCTCGAGCTGCCGACGCACACGACTTGTTTTTCCACTGCCATCGCCGCCGCTCGAGTTCCTGCTTGATCAAGCCGATCGCAGCTCCCTCTTTCCATTCCAAGGTCCCAGCAAGGTACTAGCAACCATCCTCCATCCTTCCCATTGATAGAAATCGATTGAAACCGAGTGATATCGGCTGTGCCGAAAGATCAAACTCGGAACTGGAAACCGCCGCACCTCGGGCTCTCGTGGACAGCCCAACCTGGGCGTTGTCACGCCCGAGCCAAGGCACCCTTGGACGCGCAAGTGATCGGTGCTGCTCATCCCCGAGCCACAGCTCGAGTGGTTGCTCACCGGCGGCGAATTTCCACTTTTTCCCTTTCTGTGTGCAGAACGACCCTCGGGTACGATTCTGTTTAATTCGTGCTCTAGAAAGGATTAGAGGGCCTCAGGCCACTCCCACACGAGCTAGACACGGTGACGCACAAGTTGCCTTCACAACTCTGGGCCGGAGAACCTCTGTGCCCGGCATAATTCAAGGTCTACTAATGGCGGAACAAACGGGGGGTATCGGGCGCACGGTGAGGACCTATTTCGGGCCTTCCCCGGGCTGCCCCGAGTTCATGTCGACCTTCTCTGAGGTCCACTGATGCTCCCCGACCGGTTTCCCAAGTAGCTGAGGCACTAGGAGCATCAGCCGACATGGCCGAAGTCGTTCCGATATGGCGGCTCGTCGCCAACCATGCTCCGGCCGTTGTCATGAGCAGCTGACCCTCGGATCATGTTCCCCAAGTAAAAGTAGGCAGGAGCGGCCAGAATCAAGAAGTTTGGAGCGGTACAGCAGCCAGCGGCGAGCTCTCCGGCGAGGTCCCTCGGCGGCGGAGCGCGGGTGTCGCGAGGTTGAAGAAGGGGGTGGACCCCAGCTGTCAGCGGCCGATATTTTGAATCGAGATCCGGCTGCGGCCGGGATCGGGTGTGCTGGCGCGCAAAAGCCTTGTGGGCCGCGGTGTGCTATCGCTTCGGCGTGCGACGCGTGTCCCCTGGGCCCACGCGCGAGTTTAAACTTTTTCCCGATTTTCAGATTTCCTTCAAACTTCAAATCCTTATAACTTTGGCTAGAAAGCTCCAAATTGAGTGAACCAAATTTTGCTGGATTCAGCTCTCTGAGTACTTTCCAGAAAATCAAGTTTCACTTCATGAAATTCCCTAATTCTCCAGAATTAATTCCTTAATGTTTAAACTGTTAGAAATTTTAACGGGAGAATCCTTTGGCGGAAAATCCTGAAATTTTGCTGAGATGTTCACCAAAATATCATTGAGCTACCATAAAAATTTCAGACCCATTTGAGCTCATTTAGTCCACCTAATGGTGTGATTAGTAAAACTGTTCCAGAGAAAATAGAAAATGTTCAGAAACATTTTCAGGATTTTCTCTGAAATTGTTTAGCTCATATCTTTAGTTAGAGACTTCCAAATTAAGTGAGACCAACTCCATTAGAACCCTCTGAAAATCTAGTTTTCAGAAAGTCATAGTTTGTCTCATGAAAATCCCTAGAACACCCTAAGGGTTCCAATTAAGGTCAAGGACATAATTATTTGTGGAGGGCTCAAATGAGCTTTGCTGCAACTAAAACTTGACCAAGTCTTTGTTTAGGTTGTAACCAAGCCACAGTAAAAGTTTCACAGTCATTAGGTCTGTCTAGTAAGGGTTATAGGCTTCACAACTTCAAAGTTAATACAAAGGCCTCTAAATTAATACATACATTGTTCTTATCATGTAGTCGCTAAGGTCGAGGAGGAACCCGAAGTCCTAGACTTCGTTACTCCGGAGGAACAGCTAGCCTACGACCAAGAGCAGCAAGGCAAGCCCCGGTTTGCATTAACCTTTTTACAAATTTTTATTGTTTTGAGCACATACTTGTTTCCTTTGTTCTGTGCATTAGAGTCTTGTTTGGAAATCCAACTGCATAGCCAAGAAAACCATGGGTTGGGTTTAGGATTGAAAACCTCGTTAGCCACTGCATGGCTAGGATAGAGTAGGATTCGGTACAAGTCGAGTAGTTGGAACTACTCGCGAGAATAGGCTAGAGGCACATTGCTCGGGTAGAGATAGCACATGAAACACATGGCAAGAAAATGAGACCGAGCGGAGAGTAAGGGCAGCAGGACTTTGGGGCCTGTGTGCTGTAGCTCCGCTTGTGTCGATTGAGGACCGAGCCGTGTGCGGGCCTGTTGAACAAGCTAGAACAGTACCGAAGACCTACCGGCTATATGGGAACCGGGAAACTGATGTAACTCGGGTAGCTGGGTGTTGAGGCATTGCCCGTCGTTCAGAGGGTAGGTTGAGAGCTCGAGGTGTAAATCAGCTGGCGGCACAGAGATGCGCGTGCAGGGACCTCTTGCTCGGGACGATGGGACCGGTTCAATATTTGGCTAACGGGTGAAAGGTAGTCACGTACGGCGTCCGTGATGGTTGTTGTAGGCAACATCGAGTACGGGCGTACGTGACGGGTTGTTCGGGTAACCCTGCAGGTGTAAATCGATTATAATCGCCGTCCCTCGCGGTCAGTGAGTACCACTTGTTCACTGTACCGTGACGTAGAAAGAACAGGCTAGTTACATGTTAAAATGTTGCTGATTGAAAGTTGGATATTGATTGTTAATGATATGTTGTAGCTTAGTGCTAACTAAAGTTCTTTTCAACTTTGGGCAAAGTACATGAGAGAAATGCGTTTCTTGTTTGATTGCGGCTCTCTCATGTGCATTAGCGTAAGGTTCTCCACAACCTGCTGCTAAAACTTGAAAGTAAGATTCTACTAATTAGGCGAGTCCTTGCAAATGATTTTTACCTCATGCAACCCATTACCCTCATGTAGAAGTTCCATGTTTAGGTGAGACGGGTCAGACTTGCTGAGCCTTCGTGCTCACTGCTTGTGTTTGAAGCTTTTGCAGGGTTCTATGAGGAAGGGACTCCCGAAGAGGAGACGGAACCCCAGGAGGGGAACCCCGTCGAGTGGGAGTCGTGCACGCCGCAGAGTTAGTGTGCGTGTGTGCTAGCAAGGACACGTTCGAGGGCTGAACGTGCACTTGATGCTTAGTCTACGCCCGCGAGTGTGGACTAAACTTATTTTGATGTAAACATGTTGATAAACTTGTTTATGTAATAAAGCTTCCGCTTCCGCTTTGTACCTTTGACGTGTGTTATGCGGTGCTGTGCAACGCAGCACCCCTCAGCGTGATCCTGGCTCGACAGGACCCAAAAGGGGTCGTGTCAGCGTGGTATCAGAGCTCGCTTGAGGTTTAACACAGTACAAAGGTCTTCTTTTTCAAAAATCCAGTGAGGAACGAGTTAGTAGCCCGTATAAGGATGTTATTAGTATATAGAAAGTGGCTTAGTAACCTATTTGTTATGTCGGAAAATCGTGCATCTCGGGACGTTCATGTCTTGGGGGGTGCACGTAAGCGCTGTCCACCAGTGCGCACAAGCTGAAGGGTGGAGCCCCACGGGTGGCAGGTAACCCGACCCGCTTTGATATCCTCTACGACTCTTCATGTCGTTTGGGGTATTCGAGCAACGTCTGTCCCTGGCGTGCGTGGTGCAACATGGGAGACCCCGTCACGTGGTCTGAAACGTGAACACGTAACTCAGGGCGTGTTTGGCTTGAGAACATCCGGGCGAGTGATGACGGCCGGATGTACCAACTGTATGGATTCCGGGCTCGGTGTGCAGCCGAGTCTGATGATTGGTTGAATTTCTGCAGGTAGCCTTACCACGAAACGGTAGACGTGTAGTATCCGTGTGCGAGTGACGAGTAGTGCCACTGAAGTAACGACGCCGGCTAAGTCCGGTATAGGTTTTTCCTTTGTGAGGACGTAGTACCGACATAATCTGGTGACGCCTCGACGTCACACCCAACAAAATAAACAACTTCATTTAAAATTTGAAGGTTTTGATCCAAAGTAGTAAAACTTGATGTAACTCCTTCCCTTGAACAGGATATTCAAAGTTAATAAGTTTTCAACTTATAGGATGTTAAGGACAGAGCACTCTGTTTTCAGCTAAATCAAGGCTGAAGTTAATCAGAGGTTAGAGGTTGAGTTCTTTCGAGGTTGGGGTCGTATGATACATTTCTGGAAAGCTTTGGAGGAGCTTTACAACTTTTCTGTTGAGTTCCAGAGGTGTTTCATCCCTTAACCACTCGAAAAATGCAGTAGAGTTGAAACTGTCCAGAAAACAGGACGGAGCAAAGACTCTCTGTAAATTAAGCATAACTTCCTGCATAAAAATCCAAAAATAGAAAATGAGGTAGTTCTGGAAAGCTTATGAGATGGGTTACAACTTTGTGACAGAAAGTTTGGTCAGATTAGGAACAGAAGTAACTGAGATTGTTGGATCAAATCAGTACCTAAGGCAGGGAGGTGCTGTCCAATTGTGCCCAGAAATTCTGTTAACTTTGACATCTCATAACTTTTGGAACCAGGACAGATCTTAGGCCAACCAAATACTTTCTGGAAAGCTATTGAAGTTAACTTTAACTTTGATGTTGAGCTCCAGGACTGGTTTTGCTTTTAACCTGGCCTAAATCAGATTAATATGGAAACTGGTCAGGGCTGTCATGGGAACAGCAGATCAGCAGTCAAATTTGTTTAAAAATTTGAACTATGTTTCCAAGTGTCTATCAAGCCACAACCATCAGATTGGAAGACATTCCAGTGGTCCGAGAGTTCCCTGATGTATTCCCGGATGATTTGCCGGGGATGCCACCCGATAGAGAGGTGGAGTTCAAGATTGAACTTGCACCGGGAACCATGCCAATATCCCGAAGGCCGTACAAGATGGCGCCCAAGGAGTTGGCGGAACTAAAGACTCAGCTCACGGACCTTCTGGAGAAGGGTTTTATTAGGCCGAGCTCCTCGCCATGGGGTTGTTCGGCATTATTTGTCAAAAAGAAGGATGAAACGTTGCGGCTTTGCGTGGACTACCGTCCATTAAATGCCGTAACCATCAAGAACAAGTACCCGTTGCCACGGATCGACATGTTGTTTGATCAGTTGGTCGAAGCAAAGGTCTTTTCCAAGATGGATTTAAGATCCGGGTACCATCAGATTAAGATCAGGGCTGAGGACATTCCAAAGACAGCTTTTTCGACAAGGTACGGACTTTATGAGTACCTGGTCATGTCCTTTGGCCTCACCAATGCTCCAGCTCACTTCATGTATTTAATGAACTCGGTGTTCATGCCGGAGCTGGACAAGTTTGTCGTGGTCTTCATCGACGACATCCTAGTATACTCCAAGTCGGAGGAAGATCACAAGAAACATCTGCGTATAGTCTTGCAACGGCTGCGGGATCACAAGTTATACGCAAAGTTCAGCAAATGCGAGTTTTGGATATCGCAAGTGCCTTTCCTCGGGCATATCATCTCAGCGGAGGGTATCGCTGTGGACCCGAGCAAAATCACGCAAGTGCTGAATTGGAAATCCCCGAGAACTGTTCATGAGGTACGGAGTTTCCTCGGACTCGCGGGATATTATCGGAGGTTCATTCCGAACTTCTCGAAGATTGCCAGGCCAATGACAGAGCTGCTGAAGAAGGCTACCAAATATGTTTGGAGTCCAGCATGTGAAGCAGCATTCAAGGCTTTAGTCAAGCACCTGACATCAGCACCGGTTTTGGCGCAGCCAGACACAACAAAACCGTTCGATGTGTACTGCGATGCATCCGGCATTGGGCTCGGATGTGTGCTGATGCAAGACCGAAGAGTGGTCGCGTATGGATCACGACAGCTTAGGAACCATGAGCAAAATTATCCAACTCACGATTTGGAGCTCGCTGCCGTGGTACTTGCACTGAAAATGTGGAGGCACTACCTACTCGGTAACCTCGTACATTTATATACCGACCACAAAAGCCTCAAGTACATCTTCACTCAGAAGGAGCTGAACATGAGGCAACGAAGATGGTTGGAACTGATAAAGGATTACGAGATAGAGGTCCATTATCATCCGGGCAAGGCAAACGTTGTGGCAGACGCGCTAAGCCGCAAGTCACACGTCAATAATCTGACCATCACACCGTGGGAAGAGAGCGAACCACCACTACATGTGATTCCACATGGAGCTCTCTACAACCTAGCTTTGATCCCCACCATCCGTGAAGAGATAGCGGCAGCCCAGAAGAATGACAAGGGCATGTCACATTTGCGGAGACGTGTAGACAGTGGGGAGTTGAAATGTTTCCGGAAGGACGGAGACGGCGTCTTATGGTTCAAGGACCGGATCGTCGTACCCCGAAACCCAGAGTTACGGAAGAAAATCTTTGATGAGGCTCACTTATCAAAGTTTTCTATTCACCCCGGCAGCAACAAAATGTATCAAGAACTCAGGAGAAAGTTTTGGTGGACACGGATGAAGCGAGAGACGGCAAAATACGTGTCCGAGTGTGATACATGTCGACGGGTGAAGGCAGACCACATGCGGAAACCGGGACTGCTGCAACCACTGGGCATTCCTGCCTGGAAGTGGGAGGACGTGAGCATGGATTTCGTCGTCGGTTTACCCACCACCTTACAGAAACATGATTCTGTGTGGGTGATCGTCGATCGGCTCACCAAAGTTGCCCATTTCATCCCGGTCAACACCAACTATAACGCCAAGAAGTACGCTGAACTGTACATCTCACGGATCCTATGCTTATACGGCGTACCCCGTACCATCGTATCGGACCGGGGCACTTTATTTGTGTCCCGTTTTTGGGAGCAGCTACACGCTGCCCTGGGGACGAAGCTGATCCGTAGTTCAGCCTACCACCCGCAGACGGATGGGCAAACGGAGCGGGTAAATCAAATCCTAGAAGACATGCTACGAGCTTGCGCTATCGACCACGGCAAGAATTGGGATGATCACTTGCCATTAGCCGAGTTCTCGTACAACAATGGGTACCAAGCCAGCATCAAGATGGCGCCCTACGAGGCGCTATACGGCAGGAAATGCCGCACACCACTGAACTGGTGTGAATCTGGCGAGAGGGTTACCTTCGGGATTGATCTTGTCAACAGCGCGGAAGAAAAGGTTCGATTAATTCAAGCGAACCTAAAAGCCGCTCAATCCCGACAGAAACAGTATGCGGACCGGAGGAGGCGCCCATTACAATTCGAAGTTGGAGATCACGTATACCTACGAGTGTCTCCAATGAAGGGCGTAAACAGATTTGGGGTGAGAGGAAAGTTAGCACCCCGATTCATCGGTCCATTCCAGATTACCGAAAGATGTGGATCGGTGGCATACCGGCTAAGATTACCAGAAGCACTTTCCGGTGTGCACGACGTCTTTCACATTTCCCAGCTGAGGAAGTGTCTCAAGCTATCAACTACCGTTCAGCTGGAAGACATTGAAGAACTGCAACCGGATCTCACCTATCGGGAGGAACCGGTGCAGATTATTGATGAAAAGGCCCGAACCACACGCAACCGTACGTTGTGGTTCTACAAGGTTCTATGGAGTAATCACTCCATGGACGAAGCGACATGGGAGAGCGAAGAATTCCTTCGCACTAACTACCCCGACTTTTTCACGTCGCATATTCGGTAATTTTCCACCGTCCTCTCTCTCATTTCACCTTATAATCTCGGGACGAGATTCTTTTAAGGGGGGAGGAATGTAAGGGCCTCAGTTTTTGACACTCATTTGCAGTGTTCATCACCACACCACACACCTCATTTGAGGAAGAATGATGAACACAAATAAAGAGCAAGTAACAATTATCAACATGCTCATTAGGGAACAAACTCACACATTGCAAAAGTGGTACTTCCCACATGTAATATAGATGGGCTGGACATATGAAAACTCCTACACTTTGCTAAGGATGTCCATGCCAAGTTCCACCCAAATTCAAAACCTTTTTGAGGTCATTTTGGGTATAGTTAGGAAGAGGGCAGTTTGAAACCATATTCAAATTCAAACTGTTTTCACCCACTGAATTTAAAAGTGGAAGGCATATTCTTGCTCAGCACATTTTTGTGAGCTCACACACCAATTTTCACTCCATTTGGAGTTGATCTTGACATGAGCTAAGGGGGAGAAATTCAAACTTTATTTGAATTTCAAACTGCACTTGTGCTGAAATTCATTCAAACCAAACCTCATTTGAACTTTGATCAATTCAAATGGCTCTTGGGTGAGTAATTTGAATTGCCAAGGGTAGAATAGGGTTCACTGTTTACCACAGCTGTTAGGAATAAATTTCAGAGGTTAAAAGAGAAGTGGGACCCACATGTCAGCCTCAGCCTCAAAGCAAACCGACTGAACCACAGTTCAGTCGGTTCCCGGCAGCTGTGCGCGCGCGCCACCGAAGGGGGCAGCCGGCGCCAGCTCCTGCTGCGTGCCCCAAGCCGGAGACCAGCCGGCCGGGCTATTTATTCCCTTCCCGGCGTGCTTCAGTCACCATTTCCTCGAGCTGCCGACGCACACGACTTGTTTTTCCACTGCCATCGCCGCCGCTCGAGTTCCTGCTTGATCAAGCCGATCGCAGCTCCCTCTTTCCATTCCAAGGTCCCAGCAAGGTACTAGCAACCATCCTCCATCCTTTCCATTGATAGAAATCGATTGAAACCGAGTGATATCGGCTGTGCCGAAAGATCAAACTCGGAACTGGAAACCGCCGCACCTCGGGCTCTCGTGGACAGCCCAACCTGGGCGTTGTCACGCCCGAGCCAAGGCACCCTTGGACGCGCAAGTGATCGGTGCTGCTCATCCCCGAGCCACAGCTCGAGTGGTTGCTCACCGGCGGCGAATTTCCACTTTTTCCCTTTCTGTGTGCAGAACGACCCTCGGGTACGATTCTGTTTAATTCGTGCTCTAGAAAGGATTAGAGGGCCTCAGGCCACTCCCACACGAGCTAGACACGGTGACGCACAAGTTGCCTTCACAACTCTGGGCCGGAGAACCTCTGTGCCCGGCATAATTCAAGGTCTACTAATGGCGGAACAAACGGGGGGTATCGGGCGCACGGTGAGGACCTATTTCGGGCCTTCCCCGGGCTGCCCCGAGTTCATGTCGACCTTCTCTGAGGTCCACTGATGCTCCCCGACCGGTTTCCCAAGTAGCTGAGGCACTAGGAGCATCAGCCGACATGGCCGAAGTCGTTCCGATATGGCGGCTCGTCGCCAACCATGCTCCGGCCGTTGTCATGAGCAGCTGACCCTCGGATCATGTTCCCCAAGTAAAAGTAGGCAGGAGCGGCCAGAATCAAGAAGTTTGGAGCGGTACAGCAGCCAGCGGCGAGCTCTCCGGCGAGGTCCCTCGGCGGCGGAGCGCGGGTGTCGCGAGGTTGAAGAAGGGGGTGGACCCCAGCTGTCAGCGGCCGATATTTTGAATCGAGATCCGGCTGCGGCCGGGATCGGGTGTGCTGGCGCGCAAAAGCCTTGTGGGCCGCGGTGTGCTATCGCTTCGGCGTGCGACGCGTGTCCCCTGGGCCCACGCACGAGTTTAAACTTTTTCCCGATTTTCAGATTTCCTTCAAACTTCAAATCCTTATAACTTTGGCTAGAAAGCTCCAAATTGAGTGAACCAAATTTTGCTGGATTCAGCTCTCTGAGTACTTTCCAGAAAATCAAGTTTCACTTCATGAAATTCCCTAATTCTACAGAATTAATTCCTTAATGTTTAAACTGTTAGAAATTTTAACGGGAGAATCCTTTGGCGGAAAATCCTGAAATTTTGCTGAGATGTTCACCAAAATATCATTGAGCTACCATAAAAATTTCAGACCCATTTGAGCTCATTTAGTCCACCTAATGGTGTGATTAGTAAAACTGTTCCAGAGAAAATAGAAAATGTTCAGAAACATTTTCAGGATTTTCTCTGAAATTGTTTAGCTCATATCTTTAGTTAGAGACTTCCAAATTAAGTGAGACCAACTCCATTAGAACCCTCTGAAAATCTAGTTTTCAGAAAGTCATAGTTTGTCTCATGAAAATCCCTAGAACACCCTAAGGGTTCCAATTAAGGTCAAGGACATAATTATTTGTGGAGGGCTCAAATGAGCTTTGCTGCAACTAAAACTTGACCAAGTCTTTGTTTAGGTTGTAACCAAGCCACAGTAAAAGTTTCACAGTCATTAGGTCTGTCTAGTAAGGGTTATAGGCTTCACAACTTCAAAGTTAATACAAAGGCCTCTAAATTAATACATACATTGTTCTTATCATGTAGTCGCTAAGGTCGAGGAGGAACCCGAAGTCCTAGACTTCGTTACTCCGGAGGAACAGCTAGCCTACGACCAAGAGCAGCAAGGCAAGCCCCGGTTTGCATTAACCTTTTTACAAATTTTTATTGTTTTGAGCACATACTTGTTTCCTTTGTTCTGTGCATTAGAGTCTTGTTTGGAAATCCAACTGCATAGCCAAGAAAACCATGGGTTGGGTTTAGGATTGAAAACCTCGTTAGCCACTGCATGGCTAGGATAGAGTAGGATTCGGTACAAGTCGAGTAGTTGGAACTACTCGCGAGAATAGGCTAGAGGCACATTGCTCGGGTAGAGATAGCACATGAAACACATGGCAAGAAAATGAGACCGAGCGGAGAGTAAGGGCAGCAGGACTTTGGGGCCTGTGTGCTGTAGCTCCGCTTGTGTCGATTGAGGACCGAGCCGTGTGCGGGCCTGTTGAACAAGCTAGAACAGTACCGAAGACCTACCGGCTATATGGGAACCGGGAAACTGATGTAACTCGGGTAGCTGGGTGTTGAGGCATTGCCCGTCGTTCAGAGGGTAGGTTGAGAGCTCGAGGTGTAAATCAGCTGGCGGCACAGAGATGCGCGTGCAGGGACCTCTTGCTCGGGACGATGGGACCGGTTCAATATTTGGCTAACGGGTGAAAGGTAGTCACGTACGGCGTCCGTGATGGTTGTTGTAGGCAACATCGAGTACGGGCGTACGTGACGGGTTGTTCGGGTAACCCTGCAGGTGTAAATCGATTATAATCGCCGTCCCTCGCGGTCAGTGAGTACCACTTGTTCACTGTACCGTGACGTAGAAAGAACAGGCTAGTTACATGTTAAAATGTTGCTGATTGAAAGTTGGATATTGATTGTTAATGATATGTTGTAGCTTAGTGCTAACTAAAGTTCTTTTCAACTTTGGGCAAAGTACATGAGAGAAATGCGTTTCTTGTTTGATTGCGGCTCTCTCATGTGCATTAGCGTAAGGTTCTCCACAACCTGCTGCTAAAACTTGAAAGTAAGATTCTACTAATTAGGCGAGTCCTTGCAAATGATTTTTACCTCATGCAACCCATTACCCTCATGTAGAAGTTCCATGTTTAGGTGAGACGGGTCAGACTTGCTGAGCCTTCGTGCTCACTGCTTGTGTTTGAAGCTTTTGCAGGGTTCTATGAGGAAGGGACTCCCGAAGAGGAGACGGAACCCCAGGAGGGGAACCCCGTCGAGTGGGAGTCGTGCACGCCGCAGAGTTAGTGTGCGTGTGTGCTAGCAAGGACACGTTCGAGGGCTGAACGTGCACTTGATGCTTAGTCTACGCCCGCGAGTGTGGACTAAACTTATTTTGATGTAAACATGTTGATAAACTTGTTTATGTAATAAAGCTTCCGCTTCCGCTTTGTACCTTTGACGTGTGTTATGCGGTGCTGTGCAACGCAGCACCCCTCAGCGTGATCCTGGCTCGACAGGACCCAAAAGGGGTCGTGTCACGGCGCGCCTCTGTTTTTTCCCATCGCACACCGGCGCCTATCACCGGTTGCTCGAGGTGTTAACACCAAAAAGAAGCGCACACATGTGCTCTAGCGTTTGCCCTTCTCCACTCCGGCATTCCTTGCTGCTAGTGGACGCCAATTAAGGAACACCGCCGACGTGCTGAGGTGAACCGGCGGAACCTCGCTTCGGCTCACCATCGACAGCCCACTACGGCCACCCTTCCTCCAACTTCCTAGACAAGAAAGGTATGTGGGTAGCCCTATATGGTGTAGCTGCAAGCCATTTGGCAAACGATCCACCGTGTAGCTCGAATTTTCCCTTTTACCGAACCCTAGTTCATCTTCCAATGGCTCGGTCTAACCCCAAATTCGAGTTACGTGATCAACCAATGCTCGAGCTAGCCTACAAGTAAGTTCTACACCCCCTAGCACCCATCCTCAAAGAAGAACCGAGGAAAACCATCAAGATTTGGCCATGTTCTAGCTGATTTTCGCGCCACCATCGGAAACAACCTCGTCTCACCGTGGAGCCCTAATTTGCCGACCGTTTCATCATGATAGGCAGCAATTTCGGGTTTCTCTATGATTCCCTGATGCTTTAGAGCTGAAAATCCAGAAGTTCAACATCGCCATAACCCTAAATTCTACTGCCACCTGTGCGCGGGTAATTCCGGGCGTCGCCAGTGGCCGGCGACCCCTAGACGGGTTCAGCGGTGGAAAGTAAGGGGGCGGTGAGTTTGGGCCCAAGGGGCGGCTGGAAACGCGGTTCCAGCAGACCTCACCGGAGAGCGCCGCCACCAGAACTCTGCTGTCCCAAGGTTGAAGAAAAGGGGTGGGTCCCACTGTCAGCAGTTTAAATTTTTCTCAATTTCGGTTCAGATTTCAATCAAACTTCAAATGCTCATAACTTTTAGTAGGAACTTCCAACAATTGTCAAACAAATTTCATTGGATTCCTCTATGTGCGTACTATCTATGGGTGGATCCCAATTTTTATGAAAATCCCTGGATTTGGCTAAAGAATTCAATTAAGGAAAATTTTCGGGAATTAATTACAGGAGTTATGTTTATTAGAAAATTCCTAATTTTGGGCAGAACATTCTTCCAAATATACTTGAATCCAGTAAAACTTTCAGAGGCATTGGACCTCATTTGCTAGGCCAAATGATTATTCAATCTTATAGTCTCTGAAAATTAGAAAAAATAACAGAATCAATTTTCCAGCTTTTAGCCCAATCATGTAAATTCCACATAGCTCTGTAGGAAGCTCCAAAAATAGTGAAACTAAGTCCTATAGACTAATAAGACTCTCAATATTCTGAAAAACCAAATTTGGTGCGTGCCAAGACCCTAGAATTGCCATAAGAATTCAGAAAAGTCAAATAGCTAAGAAAATTCTTTAGGCCCCATCTTAAATCAAATTTGTCCGACATTTTGCAAGCTATACCTCTGTATGATCTATTAACCACTTTAAAAATTTCAGAGCAAGTTTAGGTCATCTTCTCCAGTTTTCTGCTAATTCTTTCTAGCTTCATCCTTATGTCCATTATATAGTTCTTTGAACTTCAGTCCAAAAACTTCCACTGCTCAAATCCATATTTCCCCATGTTCCAACATATATCCAAACCCAACTATTAAGTCTTAGTTGATCTGAACTCTTCTTAAGTCATAAAACACTTTTGTTTTATAATTCCTTACTTGCAATATAGAATTGTGCATGTTCATATCGGTAGGAAACCCGATGAAAGAGTTCGACGAGGAACTCGACTCGGAGAAGCAAGTTGAGGCGTTACTCGTCGCCAAGATACTGACTTTAATGTAGGATTAAACCTGCAGCAATATAAGTCAAGCCCCGGTTTGCATTTAACAGCTTTTTAGTTATATTTTTATTTGTATCACTTTCTTTGGTCTAGTATGTATTGTGCATTAGGTCAAGGGTGATTTATACTCCAAATGCATGACCCACAAACCCTTGGAGTTGAAGGGTTGAACAGGTTACCTTCGTGTAGTTTCTGCTAGGCTTAAGTTGCATAGGAATCGGTACAAGTCGGGTAGTTGGAAGCTACTCACGAGGATAGGATTTTGGTTCAACGGGGTATGATTCTAGATCATGGAATAACTGGAATGGAAAATGAGATGGAGCAGAGAGTAGAAGCAGCAGGACATTGGGCCTGTGTTGCCGTAGCTCTGTTTGTGTCGGTTAAGGACCGATGCGTATGCCACCCTGTTGAGCAAGTTTGAACAGTACCGCATCGCACGGCACCACCCAATGTCTATCCTGGAGTGTGGATCCTGGAAGGGGTTCCCCACAGGCGTGGTATAAAAGCCGCATTGGGAATAGCACGCATGAAAAGAGTATATTTTCGAAAACTTAGAAGTATACGAGTGAGGAACGTATAGTATGCCCATATAAGAACTATTAATAGCATAGTTACTTAAGGTGGCAAGCTAACAGTGTGTTATTTTTCAGTATTTCAATTCTGTAACGACAGACCTACGTGGAGGTAAGCATGGTAAGGAACGCCACCGAAAGTGGATCAATTTCGGTTAGCTCCCCTGACGAGGAAAGTGGTTCAGGGTATAAGTCTCACAGCTCAGTGTGAGATGTCAATATGAAACTCTTGAACTCTTCACGTTCCTTTGTTCATATGAAACACTGGTCCCTGGCATGCATTAGGCAAGAAAGCGGAAACCCCATCATGTAGTCTGTAACGCGATAGGGTGTCCTTCTGGAATTAGCCTAGGAGGACATACGCAGCGCTTGCCAACGGCATACCCTGCAGGGCAGTAGGTGGTACCCGTTGGGTTGATAAAATTCCCAACCGTGACGACCCTTTGCACTCTACTCGGGTTCCCCGTCATGTGGTGTGAAAACGTGACCATGTACCTTGAGACGTGGCTTGACTCAAGGACGACCCATATGGCAATGATACAGGGCGTATGTTTTTACTATGATATGGACCTGCCTGAAATGATAAAGCCTTGTGTGCTTCATTATTTATTGTTTCTCTGTAGGTACCTTGACCACGTTATAACATCTCATTTAGAAAACGTGTGTGAGTGATCGTTTTAGTGCCACCCCTTGAGACGTATATGCCGGTGTAACGCCGGTTAGGATTTTTGATTTGGTGAGGACACGTAGTACAATGATATGTTTTCAACTGCATGAAAAATGAAGTTTTCGAAGAGATGAGTAATTTTAAAGTCTAGGATTCCATTAGGGGTTAAATGAATACCTATATTGAACTAAGAGTCAATTGGGAGTATAGAATCATTCACAAAGAATTAGAAATAACCTCCCCTGTTCTTGGTAGGAAATTTTGCTGAAGTTGAACAGGACATAATATTTGATTGGTTGAACCAATGGAGGTGAGGGATACATTTATGGAAAGATTTTTAAGTCTTCTACAACTTTTCTGTAGAACTCCAGAACAGAATCTCCCTCCAAATGGATGAAAATCTTAGATGAGTATGCACTGTCCGAAAACAGGGCAGCCCAAAAATGCTCTCTGGAATTTTCTGTAATTCGACCATAACTTCTTGTATAAAAATCTCTAAGTGTTATATAAGACACTATTTGAATTTTTTTGATATGTGCTATGACTTTGTAGTTTAAAGTTTCTACAGATTTGGGGTAGAAATTTATGAAATCTTGCGGACAAAACAGCCACTTTCAGAGGAGGTGCTGTCAAAATTGTTCCAGATTTCTGTCACCTTTGAAATATCATAACTCCTGATACTAAATTGATATGAAGGCAAATAAATATTTGTTAGAAATATATTAAAGTTATCTATAAATTTTATATGAAACTTGAGACATGAAACTGCCATTTTCATAATCAAATTCTGGGATTAAGTCCAAATGGTCATTCTGAACAGAGCATTACTCATTGCCCATGTAACTGGAGACTGGCTGTAGGCATGAAGGTTTTTATACTTCTCTAAGTTCCATGACATATTCATTATTTATCTTTCATCATCCTTTGCTGTTGGTTTAAGTGTTTGAAAAACTTGAGCAATCATTGGTTATATTTCAGAATTGTCGAAAACCTTGTTCCATTTCATGTATGCTGCACTGTTGATGTGATGCTTTTGCATTTAATAATTTTGAGTTAAAGTTGGGTATAATATTGGATATTAACCGTAAATTGCTCGCTCTTGCAGTATGGATCATACTCATTCTGGGTATGAGGTTGGTGGTTTCAGCCGGGATGGAAATGATTCGTCGCAGTAACAATCACCGCCATCATCAACCGGACTGGCGGAGGTGTTGGGAAAAATGGCTGAGTCTCTTGACACATTGGTGCAGCAAGGCATCCAACAGGAGACCTTACAGCGTAATCCACACTGAACACTTATTTGGATTTCCTAGCAAGACAACCACCGGTATTCTCGGAAGCTAAAGATGCCTTGGAGGCAGATTATTGGCTCCGGGTTATTAAATCTAAATCGGACATGCTCCAGTGTGATGAATATGAGAAGGCTTTCTTTGCCACTCAGCATCTTCATGGATCTGCTGGGGCTTGGTGGTCTGAGTATCTTGCAAAAATCGCTAAAGGCCATCGTGTGATGTGGACGGAGTTTCGTGATGCTTTCCGTGCACGTCATATCTGTCCGGGCATTGTTCAAACCAAAGTTGAAGAGTTCTATGAACTCAAGCAAGAAGGTATGAGTGTTATGGAGTACTTTACGGAATTTAACCGTTTAGTACAATATGCATACGCTTATGTAGATAAGGAGACGGTTAAGTGTCATTACTTCTTCCGAGGCCTCAACGTGGAGCTTTGGGCGAAAGTGGCACTATTCAATAAAGAAAATTATAGCGAGTTAGTCAATGCCGCTATGATTCAAGAAATTGCTGAACTCCAGCATAAGGAATGTAAGAGGAAAAGAATCTTATCACCGGAAAGTATGGATGATTATCCTCAAGAACAACCGGTGATATATTGCTTACCATCCGGGTTGGAAATTCAGTCCTTTGACGGACCACCGCAGATCTTCCATCCATAATAAACAATGGATGTTCAGCCACTGCTGCTGCAGCAGCAAATGAGTATTTGTTCACCCCCACTTCAGCAAAGTGCACAAGTATATCAACCACGTCCATATTGTGAAGATCCTGAGCTCGCATCGTACGGTACTTGTAGCGATGTAGAGCATATTTCCCAGGAGGGTCAAGTGACCCAGCAAAGCAGCAGTCACATGTCATCTCAAGCTGAGAAGAAATTCCATGGTCAGCCAAGGAGGACAGCACTGAAAGTGGGAAACGTAAACTATATGGCAGTTGAAGATGTTCCCGTGGGAGAACCCGTGTTTGCGGGTATGTTCAGCCTACGTGATCAGCCCACGTTCGTGTTGTTCGACTCGGGTGCCACACATGAATTTATCAGCAAAGATTATGTGGTTAAGAACCAAATACCATCAACCACCTTGGCCGCATCTTATTAGATTAATTCACCGGGAAGTAGTAGGACAGCGGGCAGAATTGTTGCTCGAGCGCCTATATGTTTGGATGGGCGAATATATCCTACTACTCTTATCATCTTGGAAGGCTTGCAGATTGACATCATCTTTGGAATGGCTTGGTTGACACATCATCAAGCTATCTTTTATATTATTCACGAACGGTACAGCTGAATTCAAAGAAGCACGGGTAACACACGTTGAATCTGTGAAATGTTGCACCGGAAGTTACTGCTGTACACACATTTCAAGCTAATAAACTGGAGGACATTCCAGTGGTCCAGAAATATCCGGATGTCTTTTCCGATGATCTAGCGGGCATGCCACCTGAACGTGAGGTAAAGTTCAAAGTTGAACTAGCACCGGGAACCACACCCATCTCTCGGAGGCCGTATAAAATGGCACCGAAAGAATACCAAATGAATACAAAGAAACTCTTGTTTGCACAAAGTTGATTTCATAGGTATGAAAATCTGGACTTGTTTAAATTTTTCCACATATGATGACACACATGAGTGTCCCACCACTCTAGACTAGGATCAATTGAGGGTTGGGGGACAAAGTTATTTTAAAACCTGACACGACCCCTTTGGGTCCTGTCGAGCCAGGATCACGCTGAGGGGTGCTGCGTTGCACAGCACCGCATAACACACGTCAAAGGTACAAAGCGGAAGCGGAAGCTTTATTACATAAACAAGTTTATCAACATGTTTACATCAAAATAAGTTTAGTCCACACTCGCGGGCGTAGACTAAGCATCAAGTGCACGTTCAGCCCTCGAACGTGTCCTTGCTAGCACACACGCACACTAACTCTGCGGCGTGCACGACTCCC
This sequence comes from Neostapfia colusana, assembly GCA_030760725.1. Classification (NCBI taxonomy): domain Eukaryota; kingdom Viridiplantae; phylum Streptophyta; class Magnoliopsida; order Poales; family Poaceae; genus Neostapfia; species Neostapfia colusana. The sequence continues at coordinate 68,789,863 of JASWHV010000017.1, forward strand.
ACTCGACGGGGTTCCCCTCCTGGGGTTCCGTCTCCTCTTCGGGAGTCCCTTCCTCATAGAACCCTGCAAAAGCTTCAAACACAAGCAGTGAGCACGAAGGCTCAGCAAGTCTGACCCGTCTCACCTAAACATGGAACTTCTACATGAGGGTAATGGGTTACATGAGGTAAAATCATTTGCAAGGACTCGCCTAATTAGTAGAACCTTACTTTCAAGTTTTAGCAGCAGGTTGTGGAGAACCTTACGCGAAGGCACATGAGAGAGCCGCAATCAAACAAGAAACGCATTTCTCTCATGTACTTTGCCCAAAGTTGAAAAGAACTTTAGTTAGCACTAAGCTACAACATATCATTAACAATCAATGTCCAGCTTTCAATCAGCAACATTTTAACATGTAACTAGCCTGTTCTTTCTACGTCACGGTACAGTGAACAAGTGGTACTCACTGACCGCGAGGGACGGCGATTATAATCGATTTACACCTGCAGGGTTACCCGAACAACCCGTCACGTACGCCCGTACTCGATGTTGCCTACAACAACCATCACGGACGCCGTACGCGACTACCTTTCACCCGTTAGCCAAATATTGAACCGGTCCCATCGTCCCGAGCAAGAGGTCCCTGCACGCGCATCTCTGTGCCGCCAGCTGATTTACACCTCGAGCTCTCAACCTACCCTCTGAACGACGGGCAATGCCTCAACACCCAGCTACCCGAGTTACATCAGTTTCCCGGTTCCCATATAGCCGGTAGGTCTTCGGTACTGTTCTAGCTTGTTCAACAGGCCCGCACACGGCTCGGTCCTCAATCGACACAAGCGGAGCTACAGCACACAGGCCCCAAAGTCCTGCTGCCCTTACTCTCCGCTCGGTCTCATTTTCTTGCCATGTGTTTCATGTGCTATCTCTACCCGAGCAATGTGCCTCTAGCCTATTCTCGCGAGTAGTTCCAACTACTCGACTTGTACCGAATCCTACTCTATCCTAGCAATGCAGTGGCTAACGAGGTTTTCAATCCTAAACCCAACCCATGGTTTTCTTGGCTATGCAGTTGGATTTCCAAACAAGACTCTAATGCACAGAACAAAGGAAACAAGTATGTGCTCAAAACAATAAAAATTTGTAAAAAGGTTAATGCAAACCGGGGCTTGCCTTGCTGCTCTTGGTCGTAGGCTAGCTGTTCCTCCGGAGTAACGAAGTCTAGGACTTCGGGTTCCTCCTCGACCTTAGCGACTACATGATAAGAACAATGTATGTATTAATTAAATGCATTTGTATTAACTTTGAAGTTGTGAAGCCTATAACCCTTACTAGACAGACCTAATGACTGTGAAACTTTTACTGTGGCTTGGTTACAACCTAAACAAAGACTTGGTCAAGTTTTAGTTGCAGCAAAGCTCATTTGAGCCCTCCACAAATAATTATGTCCTTGACCTTAATTGGAACCCTTAGGGTGTTCTAGGGATTTTCATGAGACAAACTATGACTTTCTGAAAACTAGATTTTCAGAGGGTTCTAATGGAGTTGGTCTCACTTAATTTGGAAGTTTCTAACTAAAGATATAAGCTAAACAATTTCAGAGAAAATCCTGAAAATGTTTCTGAACATTTTCTATTTTCTCTGGAACAGTTTTACTAATCACACCATTAGGTGGACTAAATGAGCTCAAATGGATCTGAAATTTTTATGGTAGCTCAATGATATTTTGGTGAACATCTCAGCAAAATTTCAGGATTTTCCGCCAAAGGATTCTCCAGTTAAAATTCCTAACAGTTTAAACATTAAGGAATTAATTCTGGAGAATTAGGGAATTTCATGAAGTGAAACTTGATTTTCTGGAAAGTACTCAGAGAGCTGAATCCAGCAAAATTTGGTTCACTCAATTTGGAGCTTTCTAGCCAAAGTTATAAGGATTTGAAGTTTGAAGGAAATCTGAAAATCGGGGAAAAGTTTAAACTCGCGCGTGGGCCCAGGGGACACGCGTCGCACGCCGAAGCGACAGCACACCGCGGCCCACAAGGCTTTTGCGCGCCAGCACACCCGATCCCGGCCGCAGCCGGATCTCGATTCAAAATATCGGCCGCTGACAGCTGGGGTCCACCCCCTTCTTCAACCTCGCGACACCCGCGCTCCGCCGCCGAGGGACCTCGCCGGAGAGCTCGCCGCTGGCTGCTGTACCGCTCCAAACTTCTTGATTCTGGCCGCCCCTGCCTACTTTTACTTGGGGAACATGATCCGAGGGTCAGCTGCTCATGACAACGGCCGGAGCATGGTTGGCGACGAGCCGCCATATCGGAACGACTTCGGCCATGTCGGCTGATGCTCCTAGTGCCTCAGCTACTTGGGAAACCGGTCGGGGAGCATCAGTGGACCTCAGAGAAGGTCGACATGAACTCGGGGCAGCTCGGGGAAGGCCCGAAATAGGTCCTCACCGTGCGCCCGATACCCCCCGTGCGTTCCGCCATTAGTAGACCTTGAATTACGCCGGGCACAGAAGTTCTCCGGCCCAGAGTTGTGAAGGCAACTTGTGCGTCACCGTGTCTAGTTCGTGTGGGAGTGGCCTGAGGCCCTCTAATCCTTTCTAGAGCACGAATTAAACAGAATCGTACCCGAGGGTCGTTCTGCACACAGAAAGGGGAAAAGTGGAAATTCGCCGCCGGTGAGCAACCACTCGAGCTGTGGCTCGGGGATGAGCAGCACCGATCACTTGCGCGTCCAAGGGTGCCTTGGCTCGGGCGTGACAACGCCCAGGTTGGGCTGTCCACGAGAGCCCGAGGTGCGGCGGTTTCCAGTTCCGAGTTTGATCTTTCGGCACAGCCGATATCACTCGGTTTCAATCGATTTCTATCAATGGGAAGGATGGAGGATGGTTGCTAGTACCTTGCTGGGACCTTGGAATGGAAAGAGGGGGCTGCGATCGGCTTGATCAAGCAGGAACTCGAGCGGCGGCGATGGCAGTGGAAAAACAAGTCGTGTGCGTCGGCAGCTCGAGGAAATGGTGACTGAAGCACGCCGGGGAGGGAATAAATAGCCCGGCCGGCTGGTCTCCGGCTTGGGGCACGCAGCAGGAGCTGGCGCCGGCTGCCCCCTTCGGTGGCGCGCGCGCACAGCTGCCGGGAACCGACTGAACTGTGGTTCAGTCGGTTTGCTTTGAGGCAGAGGCTGACATGTGGGTCCCACTTCTCTTTTAACCTCTGAAATTTATTCCTAACAGCTGTGGTAAACAGTGAACCCTATTCTACCCTTGGCAATTCAAATTATTCACCCAAGAGCCATTTGAATTGATCAAAGTTCAAATGAGGTTTGGTTTGAATGAATTTCAGCACAAGTGCAGTTTGAAATTCAAATAAAGTTTGAATTTCTCCCCCTTAGCTCATGTCAAGATCAACTCCAAATGGAGTGAAAATTGGTGTGTGAGCTCACAAAAATGTACTGAGCAAGAATATGCCTTCCACTTTTAAATTCAGTGGGTGAAAACAGTTTGAATTTGAATATGGTTTCAAACTGCCCTCTTCCTAACTATACCCAAAATGACCTCAAAAAGGTTTTGAATTTGGGTGGAACTTGGCATGGACATCCTTAGCAAAGTGTAGGAGTTTTCATATGTCCAGCCCATCTATATCACATGTGGGAAGTACCACTTTTGCAATGTGTGAGTTTGTTCCCTAATGAGCATGTTGATAATTGTTACTTGCTCTTTATTTGTGTTCATCATTCTTCCTCAAATGAGGTGTGTGGTGTGGTGATGAACACTGCAAATGAGTGTCAAAAACTGAGGCCCTTACATTCCTCCCCCCTTAAAAGAATCTCGTCCCGAGATTATAAGGTGAAATGAGAGAGAGGACGGTGGAAAATTACCGAATATGCGACGTGAAAAAGTCGGGGTAGTTAGTGCGAAGGAATTCTTCGCTCTCCCATGTCGCTTCGTCCATGGAGTGATTACTCCATAGAACCTTGTAGAACCACAACGTACGGTTGCGTGTGGTTCGGGCCTTTTCATCAATAATCTGCACCGGTTCCTCCCGATAGGTGAGATCCGGTTGCAGTTCTTCAATGTCTTCCAGCTGAACGGTAGTTGATAGCTTGAGACACTTCCTCAGCTGGGAAATGTGAAAGACGTCGTGCACACCGGAAAGTGCTTCTGGTAATCTTAGCCGGTATGCCACCGATCCACATCTTTCGGTAATCTGGAATGGACCGATGAATCGGGGTGCTAACTTTCCTCTCACCCCAAATCTGTTTACGCCCTTCATTGGAGACACTCGTAGGTATACGTGATCTCCAACTTCGAATTGTAATGGGCGCCTCCTCCGGTCCGCATACTGTTTCTGTCGGGATTGAGCGGCTTTTAGGTTCGCTTGAATTAATCGAACCTTTTCTTCCGCGTTGTTGACAAGATCAATCCCGAAGGTAACCCTCTCGCCAGATCCACACCAGTTCAGTGGTGTGCGGCATTTCCTGCCGTATAGCGCCTCGTAGGGCGCCATCTTGATGCTGGCTTGGTACCCATTGTTGTACGAGAACTCGGCTAATGGCAAGTGATCATCCCAATTCTTGCCGTGGTCGATAGCGCAAGCTCGTAGCATGTCTTCTAGGATTTGATTTACCCGCTCCGTTTGCCCATCCGTCTGCGGGTGGTAGGCTGAACTACGGATCAGCTTCGTCCCCAGGGCAGCGTGTAGCTGCTCCCAAAAACGGGACACAAATAAAGTGCCCCGGTCCGATACGATGGTACGGGGTACGCCGTATAAGCATAGGATCCGTGAGATGTACAGTTCAGCGTACTTCTTGGCGTTATAGTTGGTGTTGACCGGGATGAAATGGGCAACTTTGGTGAGCCGATCGACGATCACCCACACAGAATCATGTTTCTGTAAGGTGGTGGGTAAACCGACGACGAAATCCATGCTCACGTCCTCCCACTTCCAGGCAGGAATGCCCAGTGGTCGCAGCAGTCCCGGTTTCCGCATGTGGTCTGCCTTCACCCGTCGACATGTATCACACTCGGACACGTATTTTGCCGTCTCTCGCTTCATCCGTGTCCACCAAAACTTGCTTCTGAGTTCTTGATACATCTTGTTGCTGCCGGGGTGAATAGAAAACTTAGATAAGTGAGCTTCATCAAAGATTCTCTTCCTTAACTCCGGGTTTCGGGGTACGACGATCCGGTCCTTGAACCATAAGACGCCGTCTCCGTCCTTCCGGAAACATTTCAACTCCCCACTGTCTACACGTCTCCGCAAATGTGACATGCCCTTGTCATTCTTCTGGGCTGCCGCTATCTCTTCACGGATGGTGGGGATCAAAGCTAGGTTGTAGAGAGCTCCATGTGGAATCACATGTAGTGGTGGTTCGCTCTCTTCCAACGGTGTGATGGTCAGATTATTGACGTGTGACTTGCGGCTTAGCGCGTCTGCCACAACGTTTGCCTTGCCCGGATGATAATGGATCTCTATCTCGTAATCCTTTATCAGTTCCAACCATCTTCGTTGCCTCATGTTCAGCTCCTTCTGAGTGAAGATGTACTTGAGGCTTTTGTGGTCGGTATATAAATGTACGAGGTTACCGAGTAGGTAGTGCCTCCACATTTTCAGTGCAAGTACCACGGCAGCGAGCTCCAAATCGTGAGTTGGATAATTTTGCTCATGGTTCCTAAGCTGTCGTGATCCATACGCGACCACTCTTCGGTCTTGCATCAGCACACATCCGAGCCCAATGCCGGATGCATCGCAGTACACATCGAACGGTTTTGTTGTGTCTGGCTGCGCCAAAACCGGTGCTGATGTTAGGTGCTTGACTAAAGCCTTGAATGCTGCTTCACATGCTGGACTCCAAACATATTTGGTAGCCTTCTTCAGCAGCTCTGTCATTGGCCTGGCAATCTTCGAGAAGTTCGGAATGAACCTCCGATAATATCCCGCGAGTCCGAGGAAACTCCGTACCTCATGAACAGTTCTCGGGGATTTCCAATTCAGCACTTGCGTGATTTTGCTCGGGTCCACAGCGATACCCTCCGCTGAGATGATATGCCCGAGGAAAGGCACTTGCGATATCCAAAACTCGCATTTGCTGAACTTTGCGTATAACTTGTGATCCCGCAGCCGTTGCAAGACTATACGCAGATGTTTCTTGTGATCTTCCTCCGACTTGGAGTATACCAGGATGTCGTCGATGAAGACCACGACAAACTTGTCCAGCTCCGGCATGAACACCGAGTTCATTAAATACATGAAGTGAGCTGGAGCATTGGTGAGGCCAAAGGACATGACCAGGTACTCATAAAGTCCGTACCTTGTCGAAAAAGCTGTCTTTGGAATGTCCTCAGCCCTGATCTTAATCTGATGGTACCCGGATCTTAAATCCATCTTGGAAAAGACCTTTGCTTCGACCAACTGATCAAACAACATGTCGATCCGTGGCAACGGGTACTTGTTCTTGATGGTTACGGCATTTAATGGACGGTAGTCCACGCAAAGCCGCAACGTTTCATCCTTCTTTTTGACAAATAATGCCGAACAGCCCCATGGCGAGGAGCTCGGCCTAATAAAACCCTTCTCCAGAAGGTCCGTGAGCTGAGTCTTCAGTTCCGCCAACTCCTTGGGCGCCATCTTGTACGGCCTTCGGGATATTGGCATGGTTCCCGGTGCAAGTTCAATCTTGAACTCCACCTCTCTATCGGGTGGCATCCCCGGCAAATCATCCGGGAATACATCAGGGAATTCTCGGACCACTGGAATGTCTTCCAATCTGATGGTTGTGGCTTGATAGACACTTGGAAGTTTTATTTCTGGACTGTCCAGAAATAATGAGTGAGAACCGTGCACTCCTGAGTTTAAGTGCACGACTCGGAGGACGGTGTCTAAAACAGCGCCGTGGCGGGTTAACCACGACATCCCTAGGATGACATCGACCTTCTGTCCCTCTAAGATAATGAGAGACGTGGGGTACACTCTACCCGCTAAGCATAATGGTGCTTTGGAGACCATTACGCTTGCTGAAATCTTCCCACCCGGTGAACAAATTAAATATGGACTATCGGTGGGTAGTATTGGCAAGCTGTGTTTAGCAATGAAAGCTTGGCTAATAAAATTATGCGTGGCGCCTGAATCAAATAGTACTATAGCGGGATGCTGGTGGAGTTGGAACATACCCGCAAGGATTGGCTCGCCCTCCGGCACGTCCTCAATGGCAAGCTGGTGGACAGTGCCGGGCCTAGGGTTTGCCCGCCGCGCATTAGTAGGGTTCCGGGGTTGATTCCTCCCCGGAAACTGTGGTACCACTCCGCCGCCTTGCCTCTCCGGGCAACTGCTCGCGAAGTGTCCTGGACGACCACACTTGTAACATGTGGCCGCTGCTGGTGGAGTACTCGGGGGACGAAAGCCCGGCATGCGTTGCGGAGGTGCAAACGCACGCGGCATCGCCCGCTGCTGCTGTTGTTGTTGCGGTGGTGCTGGCAGTACCGGCCGGAATGTCGGTGAAGAGTACGGCCGACCGCGGAACGGCATCGACCGCTGTGGTGGTTGCCAGCGCGGACCTGATGGTGGGCGATTCACCATCCGAAACTTCTGAGAAGGACCGCCTCCTTCTCCGCTGCTCTGCGGCGCGCTTCGCTTTCGCTCTGCCGCCGCCAACTCCTTGCCGGAGTCTTCCTGAACAATCGCAGCATCAATTATGTCGTTGAGGCTGCCGCGATTGAACATCGCCAGCTTGTCCTTCAGGAGCGGGTTAAGCCCCTGGTAAAAGTGGTCCCGCCGCTTCTCGTCCGTATCTGCGTGATACGACGCGTAGAGTGCGAGATCGTTGAACGCTCTGGAGTACTCCAGCGCGTTCCGGCTCCCTTGTTGCAGGTGTAGGAATTCCTGCGTCTTCCTCTTCATCAAACCGGGCGGTATATGATAGGCCCGGAAGGCCGTCCGAAACTCCGCCCAGGTCATCACTCGGTCGGTGGGTTGTGAAGCACAAAAGTTGGCCCACCACGCGCTCGCGGATCCTTGGAGCTGCTGGACCGCGAACTGAGTCTTGCGCTGCTCGCTGATTTGGAGCAGCCCGAACTTCATCTCTATGGCGCGGAGCCAGTTGTCCGCGTCAAGTGGTTCATCCGCCCTTGAGAATACAGGGGGATGAGTCGCCAGGAAGTCGGAGTAGGAGCTCTGTTGGCGCTCCTCACGATCTTGACGTCTCTCTGGGCGAGACGTATTCGCAATTAACGTTTGCAGCAGCTCTGTATGCTGCTGATGTGAACCCGCCATTGCCGCGACAATGTCGGCCAATGTAACCGTTGGCAGTGGCGGTGGCGGTGTTTGCTGTTGCTGTTGCTGCTGCTGTCCCGAGGAGTCCTCGGGAGGCGGTTGGGAGGTCTCTCCCCCTTGGCTAGTACCTCCAACATCAGGGTTGGCACGAGTACGCGTCATTCTGAAATTCAACACAGCAGCAATTAGCACATGTCTTACTCAAAATTCCATAAACAGCAGTAAGTATTGAAGCGACGCATGACTAACTTGCACAACATTCACATATATTGATAAAGCATAAACTTTATACAAGATACATTATTCTCGGACCTCCGAGAAGTCGTGCTCATGCCGTCACTACCTATACATACGCTACTGTCTACACGACATGTCACCGATTACAAAAGTTGGGTTACGCTACCCTAGCTGCCCTACTTGGCAACCGTAACCCCCTACTCGGAGTAGAACTCGACCTCCTGTGGGTCGTCCTCCTCCGGTACCTCTGCTGGTGGCTCGGGGTCTACCACCTCTTCTCCCATTCCAGGTTCTCCCATGGCTGGAAGACCCAAGACTACCGGTACGCCCAATACCGGGGGCACGAGGTCCTGCAATGCATGCACCTCGTCCATAGCCTGGTTGTAGTCCTCTTCCCAGCCTTGCCCTTCCTCAATAGCGTCGTCCCGCTCTTGAGCAAGGTCCTCATTCTGCTGGGTTAGGGTCTGCACCAGCTCTTGCAACGCCGCAATGTCAACACGTCTCTTCTTCTTTGCCTTCTTCAGACGACGCAACTGATTGTGTTGTTCATTCAGTCGCTTGATCGTCGGAAGGAGCACATTGCGGAGTGCACTGTGAGCACTCTCAAAATGATCTCCACGGCTTGTGCTCTCCTTGAGCTTGGTGGCGAGATGCTCCGTATGAACAGCTTGGCTGTCCATCACAGCGTTTCCCGCCCTCATTTGGAGGCTGAGATTTGCCTCCGCGGGGTTGTACCTTGGGCAACTCGGGTATGTTGCCTCTAGGTACCTCTCTTCCCACACATGCTGAGCTCGTCCCTCCACCGGAACGAGTGCGTATGGAGTTCCCTCCATAGCCTGCACGTGTAGTTGGCAGAAACGTGACATAGTGTCACGGGCTGCCACTTGCCACATCCCTTCCGGTTGTCTTCCTCTCACCGTGACGGTGAATGGCACCCAACCGGGTGGCGTAGGCCCTGCAGGAACCTCGACATGGATCGTCCACGTCTTGTTCCCCTCTTCGCCTTCTTCCTTGGCGAAGTATTGCGGCATCTGGTTGTACCCGAAATATTGGAGCATTAGCCACAATGCTCCCGGGTAGCCGCTACGGTCAGAGCAGTGGGAAACTACCCACCCGTTCTCCAACCGTTTATCTGCTGCCATCTGTAAAAATATATTTGAGAAATGTCAAATATTTATTTAAACAGTAGACCATTGAGTTATAACATAAGATATGTCATTGAACCCTTAACACTTGGAAACATAGTTCAAATTTTTAAACAAATTTGACTGCTGATCTGCTGTTCCCATGACAGCCCTGACCAGTTTCCATATTAATCTGATTTAGGCCAGGTTAAAAGCAAAACCAGTCCTGGAGCTCAACATCAAAGTTAAAGTTAACTTCAATAGCTTTCCAGAAAGTATTTGGTTGGCCTAAGATCTGCTCTGGTTCAACAGTTATGAGATGTCAAAGTTAACAGAATTTCTGGAAACAATTGGACAGCACCTCCCTGCCTTAGGTACTGATTTGATCCAAGAATCCCAGTTAATTCTGTTCCTAATCTGACAAAACTTTCTGTTACAAAGTTGTAACCCATCTCATAATCTTTCCAGAACTACCTCATTTTCTATTTTTGGATTTTTATGCAGGAAGTTATGCTTAATTTACAGAGAGTCTTTGCTCCGTCCTGTTTTCTGGACAGTTTCAACTCTGCTGCATTTTTCGAGTGGTTAAGGGACGAAACACCTCTGGAACTCAACAGAAAAGTTGTAAAGCTCCTCCAAAGCTTTCCAGAGATGTATCATACGACATCAACCTCGAAAGAACTCAACCTCTAACCTCTGATTAACTTCAGCCTTAATTTAGCTGGAAACGGAGTGCTCTGTCCTTAACATCCTATAAGTTGAAAGCTTGTTAACTTTGAATATCCTGTTCAAGGGAAGGAGTTACATCAAGTTTTACTACTTTGGATCAAAACCATCAAATTTTAAATGAAGTTGTTCATTTTGTTGGGTGTGACGTCGAGGCGTCACCAGATTATGTCGGTACTACGTCCTCACAAAGGAAAAACCTATACCGGACTTAGCCGGCGTCGTTACTTCAGTGGCACTACTCGTCACTCGCACACGGATACTACACGTCTACCGTTTCGTGGTAAGGCTACCTGCAGAAATTCAACCAATCATCAGACTCGGCTGCACACCGAGCCCGGAATCCATACAGTTGGTACATCCGGCCGTCATCACTCGCCCGGATGTTCTCAAGCCAAACACGCCCTGAGTTACGTGTTCACGTTTCAGACCACGTGACGGGGTCTCCCATGTTGCACCACGCACGCCAGGGACAGACGTTGCTCGAATACCCCAAACGACATGAAGAGTCGTAGAGGATATCAAAGCGGGTCGGGTTACCTGCCACCCATGGGGCTCCACCCTTCAGCTTGTGCGCACTGGTGGACAGCGCTTACGTGCACCCCCCAAGACATGAACGTCCCGAGATGCACGATTTTCCGACATAACAAATAGGTTACTAAGCCACTTTCTATATACTAATAACATCCTTATACGGGCTACTAACTCGTTCCTCACTGAATTTTTGAAAAGGGAGACCTTTGTACTGTGTTAAACCTCAAGCGAGCTCTGATACCACGCTGACACGACCCCTTTGGGTCCTGTCGAGCCAGGATCACGCTGAGGGGTGCTGCGTTGCACAGCACCGCATAACACACGTCAAAGGTACAAAGCGGAAGCGGAAGCTTTATTACATAAACAAGTTTATCAACATGTTTACATCAAAATAAGTTTAGTCCACACTCGCGGGCGTAGACTAAGCATCAAGTGCACGTTCAGCCCTCGAACGTGTCCTTGCTAGCACACACGCACACTAACTCTGCGGCGTGCACGACTCCCACTCGACGGGGTTCCCCTCCTGGGGTTCCGTCTCCTCTTCGGGAGTCCCTTCCTCATAGAACCCTGCAAAAGCTTCAAACACAAGCAGTGAGCACGAAGGCTCAGCAAGTCTGACCCGTCTCACCTAAACATGGAACTTCTACATGAGGGTAATGGGTTACATGAGGTAAAATCATTTGCAAGGACTCGCCTAATTAGTAGAACCTTACTTTCAAGTTTTAGCAGCAGGTTGTGGAGAACCTTACGCGAAGGCACATGAGAGAGCCGCAATCAAACAAGAAACGCATTTCTCTCATGTACTTTGCCCAAAGTTGAAAAGAACTTTAGTTAGCACTAAGCTACAACATATCATTAACAATCAATGTCCAGCTTTCAATCAGCAACATTTTAACATGTAACTAGCCTGTTCTTTCTACGTCACGGTACAGTGAACAAGTGGTACTCACTGACCGCGAGGGACGGCGATTATAATCGATTTACACCTGCAGGGTTACCCGAACAACCCGTCACGTACGCCCGTACTCGATGTTGCCTACAACAACCATCACGGACGCCGTACGCGACTACCTTTCACCCGTTAGCCAAATATTGAACCGGTCCCATCGTCCCGAGCAAGAGGTCCCTGCACGCGCATCTCTGTGCCGCCAGCTGATTTACACCTCGAGCTCTCAACCTACCCTCTGAACGACGGGCAATGCCTCAACACCCAGCTACCCGAGTTACATCAGTTTCCCGGTTCCCATATAGCCGGTAGGTCTTCGGTACTGTTCTAGCTTGTTCAACAGGCCCGCACACGGCTCGGTCCTCAATCGACACAAGCGGAGCTACAGCACACAGGCCCCAAAGTCCTGCTGCCCTTACTCTCCGCTCGGTCTCATTTTCTTGCCATGTGTTTCATGTGCTATCTCTACCCGAGCAATGTGCCTCTAGCCTATTCTCGCGAGTAGTTCCAACTACTCGACTTGTACCGAATCCTACTCTATCCTAGCAATGCAGTGGCTAACGAGGTTTTCAATCCTAAACCCAACCCATGGTTTTCTTGGCTATGCAGTTGGATTTCCAAACAAGACTCTAATGCACAGAACAAAGGAAACAAGTATGTGCTCAAAACAATAAAAATTTGTAAAAAGGTTAATGCAAACCGGGGCTTGCCTTGCTGCTCTTGGTCGTAGGCTAGCTGTTCCTCCGGAGTAACGAAGTCTAGGACTTCGGGTTCCTCCTCGACCTTAGCGACTACATGATAAGAACAATGTATGTATTAATTAAATGCATTTGTATTAACTTTGAAGTTGTGAAGCCTATAACCCTTACTAGACAGACCTAATGACTGTGAAACTTTTACTGTGGCTTGGTTACAACCTAAACAAAGACTTGGTCAAGTTTTAGTTGCAGCAAAGCTCATTTGAGCCCTCCACAAATAATTATGTCCTTGACCTTAATTGGAACCCTTAGGGTGTTCTAGGGATTTTCATGAGACAAACTATGACTTTCTGAAAACTAGATTTTCAGAGGGTTCTAATGGAGTTGGTCTCACTTAATTTGGAAGTTTCTAACTAAAGATATAAGCTAAACAATTTCAGAGAAAATCCTGAAAATGTTTCTGAACATTTTCTATTTTCTCTGGAACAGTTTTACTAATCACACCATTAGGTGGACTAAATGAGCTCAAATGGATCTGAAATTTTTATGGTAGCTCAATGATATTTTGGTGAACATCTCAGCAAAATTTCAGGATTTTCCGCCAAAGGATTCTCCAGTTAAAATTCCTAACAGTTTAAACATTAAGGAATTAATTCTGGAGAATTAGGGAATTTCATGAAGTGAAACTTGATTTTCTGGAAAGTACTCAGAGAGCTGAATCCAGCAAAATTTGGTTCACTCAATTTGGAGCTTTCTAGCCAAAGTTATAAGGATTTGAAGTTTGAAGGAAATCTGAAAATCGGGGAAAAGTTTAAACTCGCGCGTGGGCCCAGGGGACACGCGTCGCACGCCGAAGCGACAGCACACCGCGGCCCACAAGGCTTTTGCGCGCCAGCACACCCGATCCCGGCCGCAGCCGGATCTCGATTCAAAATATCGGCCGCTGACAGCTGGGGTCCACCCCCTTCTTCAACCTCGCGACACCCGCGCTCCGCCGCCGAGGGACCTCGCCGGAGAGCTCGCCGCTGGCTGCTGTACCGCTCCAAACTTCTTGATTCTGGCCGCCCCTGCCTACTTTTACTTGGGGAACATGATCCGAGGGTCAGCTGCTCATGACAACGGCCAGAGCATGGTTGGCGACGAGCCGCCATATCGGAACGACTTCGGCCATGTCGGCTGATGCTCCTAGTGCCTCAGCTACTTGGGAAACCGGTCGGGGAGCATCAGTGGACCTCAGAGAAGGTCGACATGAACTCGGGGCAGCTCGGGGAAGGCCCGAAATAGGTCCTCACCGTGCGCCCGATACCCCCCGTGCGTTCCGCCATTAGTAGACCTTGAATTACGCCGGGCACAGAAGTTCTCCGGCCCAGAGTTGTGAAGGCAACTTGTGCGTCACCGTGTCTAGTTCGTGTGGGAGTGGCCTGAGGCCCTCTAATCCTTTCTAGAGCACGAATTAAACAGAATCGTACCCGAGGGTCGTTCTGCACACAGAAAGGGGAAAAGTGGAAATTCGCCGCCGGTGAGCAACCACTCGAGCTGTGGCTCGGGGATGAGCAGCACCGATCACTTGCGCGTCCAAGGGTGCCTTGGCTCGGGCGTGACAACGCCCAGGTTGGGCTGTCCACGAGAGCCCGAGGTGCGGCGGTTTCCAGTTCCGAGTTTGATCTTTCGGCACAGCCGATATCACTCGGTTTCAATCGATTTCTATGAATGGGAAGGATGGAGGATGGTTGCTAGTACCTTGCTGGGACCTTGGAATGGAAAGAGGGGGCTGCGATCGGCTTGATCAAGCAGGAACTCGAGCGGCGGCGATGGCAGTGGAAAAACAAGTCGTGTGCGTCGGCAGCTCGAGGAAATGGTGACTGAAGCACGCCGGGGAGGGAATAAATAGCCCGGCCGGCTGGTCTCCGGCTTGGGGCACGCAGCAGGAGCTGGCGCCGGCTGCCCCCTTCGGTGGCGCGCGCGCACAGCTGCCGGGAACCGACTGAACTGTGGTTCAGTCGGTTTGCTTTGAGGCAGAGGCTGACATGTGGGTCCCACTTCTCTTTTAACCTCTGAAATTTATTCCTAACAGCTGTGGTAAACAGTGAACCCTATTCTACCCTTGGCAATTCAAATTATTCACCCAAGAGCCATTTGAATTGATCAAAGTTCAAATGAGGTTTGGTTTGAATGAATTTCAGCACAAGTGCAGTTTGAAATTCAAATAAAGTTTGAATTTCTCCCCCTTAGCTCATGTCAAGATCAACTCCAAATGGAGTGAAAATTGGTGTGTGAGCTCACAAAAATGTGCTGAGCAAGAATATGCCTTCCACTTTTAAATTCAGTGGGTGAAAACAGTTTGAATTTGAATATGGTTTCAAACTGCCCTCTTCCTAACTATACCCAAAATGACCTCAAAAAGGTTTTGAATTTGGGTGGAACTTGGCATGGACATCCTTAGCAAAGTGTAGGAGTTTTCATATGTCCAGCCCATCTATATCACATGTGGGAAGTACCACTTTTGCAATGTGTGAGTTTGTTCCCTAATGAGCATGTTGATAATTGTTACTTGCTCTTTATTTGTGTTCATCATTCTTCCTCAAATGAGGTGTGTGGTGTGGTGATGAACACTGCAAATGAGTGTCAAAAACTGAGGCCCTTACAAAACCCATGTGTAAGCTCTCATGTGCAAGAGGAAAGGGGATCCAGATTTTTAAACTCAAATTTCAAATGAGGGCAACAATAGGAGTGCAAACTGTTGTGATCAAAACCTCATTTGCAGTAGCCAAACAAAAGATCAGGTTTCATATTTGAATTCTTCAGGTCCAAATTAGGGGGTAGGCAATGTTTCAGGAAATTTTGAAGATAATTGCTACCCATTTTTCCAAATAGACCTAAATGTACAATGAATTCAAATACCTATTTGAATTTGGATGAATTGTGCCCAATTATCCAAATGCAGTCCAGTTTTCAACTCCACACAAATGAATTTCATCATTTGTAAATTTTGGGATATTTTTGGGAGAGATAAGGGAGAGATGGGACCCACTTGTCATATGTACCAAAAGATTTGTACAAAGGAATTGGGTCTCTGTTTTGCTGCCTCTGGGGGATCGACAGCAGCTGCTCGGGACAGCACACCGGCAGCTGGTCGACCGCTTCAACAACGACTCCAGCCCCGATTCAGGCCCCCTTGGCGTTCTCATCCGGCCATAACGTGCTTCTCCCTCTGCTCACGAACAGAACACCGAGGCTCTCCCTCTTACTCACACCGAGCCGAGCAAACTCGCCTCCGCAACACCACCGATCGCTCGGTGACTCATAAACTCCCACGGACAGAGGCTACTGAGGGTCAAAATAGCACCGGCGCAGCTCCCTCTCCCTCCTCGACGCGTCCCCGGCCGATGATTGGCTCTCCAACCCCGGGAATACCGTGACCGCGCGGAAGCCGAACAAGAGCCGATGGGAAGGCGTCCGTGGACAGCTCAACCTGGTTCTTGTCACGGCCAAGTATTGGTGCCATCAGACGTGCCAAGGCACCGCACTGCTCACCTCCTAAGCTCAGACCATGCTATGCACCACCGCGAGAGAATTTGGAAAAGTTTCTCCGGCATACCCAAATCGACCTCCCGGCATGGTAACCCCAAATTCCACCTCAATTCTTATTCTTAGTTCGTCAAAGTTTGCACAGAGGGCCGAAAGTGGTAGGTGATCCTTTGCTCTTCACGGTTCTAGCCTGAAACTGCACCTAGAGCGAGTATTTCGTGGTTTTCTACCGGCAACCGAACCGGGGGACCGCAGTCACACGGTGAAAGCATATTTTCCATCATTCCTGAACATTTTTGAGGCTAGGTCGAGCTCGCCCATCATTCACTGATTCTGTAGCACCGTTTTACCGAGCTGTTAGCGCGCTAGGATGGCCGGCCGACGTCGCCGATGATGTGCCGAGCTGCCGCATCGCCGCTAGCTACCGTAGAGGCCTTGCCGGCTCGGGAAAACCTCATCATCGTTCTCAGTGTGGCAGGTTAGGCCCTGGCGGCGATCTGGGGCTCGGGCAAAGGCCGAGAGACCAGTTTCCGGCGATCTCCGGCGAGGGCGGCGGCGCAGGCACGCGGGCGCGGGAATCGGACCGAGGTTGAAGAAGGGTTACGGCGGGCCCAGCCGTCAGTGAGAGGGAATTTAAAAACCCTGATCTTCTGTGGCTATTGAATCCGGTGCGACTGCACGCCTGGAAACGTGTGGCCCCGTGTGTCTTTGTTCCAGTGAGTGACACGTAGCCCGGACCCACAGTCAGCGTTTAAACATTTTTGGGATTTTCAGTTTCCAGTTCAATCTTTGAAGAGCCATAACTTTGTGAACGAATGTCCAAAAATTGTGAAACAAATTTTGTTGGATTCCTATCAATGAGTATTATCAAGGGGTGCAGCCCAATATTTAAGAAAATCTCTGGATTTGGCTCATTAATTCATATTAGGATAATCTTGTAGGAATTGTTACAGGAGTTCTGTGTATTGGAAAATTCCCAAAATTGGGCAGGAGATTCTTCCAAAAACACTTAACCTCCAGTAAAAGTTTCAGAGGCATTGGACCTCATTTGCTCGGTCAAATGTGGTGTTAATTCCTTATGTCTCTGAAAATTGGAAAATAGAACAGAGCTCATTTTCAGATTTTCCCCAATTCATCTAAAGCTCATATCTTTGTGTAAAAACCTCCAAATTTAGTGATTCAAATTGGGTTAGATTCAGGTTGACAAACTCTATCCAAATATGCAACCAATTTGTATGAAAGTCCTTATTTAATTCTGGAAAATTCTTTAAAACTTTTCAGCAAAAGAATTTTAGAGGGAGTTTGATTTATACAAAAATCCTCAAAATTTTCCAGAATTGTGTTTAGGGTGTTACTAGACTCCTGTAAAAACTTAAGCTCATTTGGAGTTAATTTGATCAGGAAAAGTTCAGATTTTAAGTTGCTATATCCAAATGAATACAGAAATATTTTCAGAGAATTTCCAAAACCTGGAAATTCAGTTCTGGGCAATTCTTAATTACAAAAACCCTAGGAAAATTCATGCAGACTCTATGAACTATAATTGAAATTGTAGTTCACTAAGTTAGGCATGAACATCTGAGTTAATTCAGAATTAATTTCTTTGTGCTTAATTGCTTAGGGAATTGTTCTGAATAAAAAACTCAAAGAAAAGTGTTCATTTTTGGTCCAGAGCACTTTCATGTGACCAGGAATTTACGTGCAAATGTTCAGCTCAAATTGAGCCTTGAGTCTCCCTGTCATTGTTCTACATTCTATTGGATGTGAAGAACAACATAGGGTTGGGGTGGAAATTGTGCGAGACACAATTTCTTTCCACTTTAGCTGCAATTTAGCGAGCTATGTCCCTGTGTAGTGTATGACTTCCTGTAAAAATTTCGAAGTCATTGGAGATCAGGATATTTAGTTATGTCCAGATCATTAGAGCTCATCTTATATGGCATTAGAAACTTAGCTAGAGATGTAATGAAACATCTAAGGAAGATTTAATCTCTTTGAGTTCTTTGCACAACAGAGGCAACCACTTCATCCTAGGATCTCTACACAACCTCTGCTCTTAAGAATTTCTAATCTCTAAGCCTGTGAATTACATTATAAAATACCATGCATATACATGTCGCTAGGGTTCACGATGAAGGACTTCGATGGAGCCATCCCTTGACGTGTGGATCAGTTGAGCAAGTTCAGAAAGATCAAGGGATTGAAGATCACTAACTTTCACTATATACTACTACCCTACAAAGCAGACAAATTCCGGTTTCCATTAACCTTTTTACAAATTTTTATTGTTTTGAGCACTTACTTGAGTATCATTGTTTCTTGCATTGAAGTCTTGTTTGGAAACCCAATTGCATAGCCAAGAGAACCATGGGATGGGATTAGGATTGAAAACCCCGTTTAGCTACTGCAATGCTAAGATAGTGTAGGATTCGGTACAAGACGAGTAGTTGGAACTACTCGCGAGCATAGGCTAGAGGCACTCGACTCGGGTAGAGATAGCACATGATACACATGGCAAGAAA
Organism: Neostapfia colusana; assembly: GCA_030760725.1. NCBI lineage: Eukaryota > Viridiplantae > Streptophyta > Magnoliopsida > Poales > Poaceae > Neostapfia > Neostapfia colusana. Next base: position 68,808,427 of record JASWHV010000017.1, read on the forward strand.
AATGAGACCGAGCGGAGAGTAAGGGCAGCAGGACTTTGGGGCCTGGTTGCTATAGCTCTGCTTGTGTCGATTGAGGACCGAGCCGTGTGCGGGCCTGTTGAACAAGCTAGAACAGTACCGAAGACCTACCGGCTATATGGGAACCGGGAAACCGATGTAACTCGGGTAGCTGGGTGTTGAAGCATAGCTGGTCGTTCAAAGGGTAGGTTGAGAGCTCGAGGTGTAAATCGGCTGGTGGCACTGAGATGCGCATGCAGAGACCTCTTGCTCGGGACGATTGGACCTGTTCAACATTTGGATGACGGGTGAAAGGTGGTTACGTACGACGTCCGTGATGGTTGCTATAGGCAACGTCGAGTACGGGCGTACGTGACGGGTTGTTCGGGTAACCCTGCAGGTGTAAATCAATTATAATTGCCGTCCCTCACGGCCAGTGAGTACCACTTGTTCACTGTACCGCGACGTAGAAAGAACAAGCTAGTTACATGTTAAAATGTTGCTGATTGAAAGATGGACTTGATTGCTAATGTTTGCTATAGTTTAGAGCTAATTAAAGTTCCTTTCAACTTTGGGCAAAGTACATGAGAGAAATGTGTTTCTTGTTTGATTGCGGCTCTCTCATGTGCCTTAGCGTAAGGTTCTCCACAACCTGTTGCTAAAACTTGAAAGTAAGGTTCCACTAATTAGGCAAGTCCTTTCCAACTTGTTTTATCTCATGTACCTATCACAACTCATGTAGAAGTTTCATGTTTAGGAGAGACGGGTCAGTCTTGCTGAGCCTTCGTGCTCACTGCTTCCATTTGAAGCTTTTGCAGGGTTCTATGGGGAAGGGACTCCCGAGGAGGAGACGGAACCCCAGGAGGGGAACCCCGTCGAGTGGGAGTCGTGCACGCCGCCGTGTTAGTGTGCATGTGTGCAGGCAAGGACACGTTCACGGTCTGAACGTGAACTTGATGCGTAGTCTACGCCCGTGAGTGTAGACCGAACGTATTTTGTTGTACAACTGTTCATAAACCTGTTTATGTAATAAAACTTTGCTTCCACTTGGTACCTTTGATGTGTGTTATTCGGTGCTGTGCAACGCAGCACCCCTCAGCGTGATCCTTGCTCGACAAGACCGTGGGGTCGTGTCAGCACTGGTATCAGAGCTGGCTTGAGGTTTAACGCACTAAAAAGGTCATCTTTTTCAAAAATCCAGTGAGGAACGAGTTAGTAGCCCATATAAGGATGTTATTAGTGTATAGAAAGTGGCATACTAACCTATTTGATTATGTCAGAAAATCGTGCATCTCGGGACGTTTATGTCTTGGGGGTGCACGTAAACACTGTCCACCAGCGCGCACAAGCTGAAGGGTGGAGCCCCACGGGTGGTAGGTAACCCAACCCGCTTTAATATCCTCTACGACTCTTCATGTCGTTTGGGGTATTCAAGCAACGTCTGTCCCTGGTGTGCTTCGGGTAATTTGGGAGACCCCGTCACGTGGTCAGTAATGTGAACACATAACTCAAGGCGTGTTTGGCTTGAGAACATCCGGGCGAGTGATGACGGCCAGGTGTACGAACTGTATGGATACCAGGCTCGGTGTGCAATCGAGTCTGATGATTGTGTGAGTTATCTGCAGGTAGTCTAAGCAAGAAACGGTAGACGTGTAGCATCCGTGTGCTTGAGACGCTTAGTGCCACTGAACTAACGAAGCCGGCTAAGTCTGGTATAGGATTTTCTTTTGTGAGGCAACGTAGTACCGTCATATGTCTTACGGTGCATCGCCACCGTACTACACTTTGTAACTTCCTTCCTATGAAGAAATTATTCATGACTAACTTTAAACTGAAAATGGAAGTTGGAAAACACATATTAGTTACTGAACTCTTCATTTGAACTAAGTTTCAAAGGGGAGAATTCATAGGTTTCTATGTTTCTCAAAAACAGAGTGTTCTGTTCTAGCAGAAATTTTTGCTGGACTTTGATAGACCATAACTCTGAGAAGATTGACCCAATGGAGGTGTATGATACAGTTCTGGAAATGTTTTTAATTGCTCTACAACTTCTTTGTAGAACTCCAGAGCAACATCACACGCCAAATTGGTTGAATGTCCAGTTGAATGCAAACTGTTCAGAAAACAGGACAGATGCAAATCTCCCTGGATGTTTCTGTAAAACACTTATTACATTCTGTAGAAAAATCCTTAAGGGTCATATGATACACCGTTGGAAAGGTTATGAGATGAGAAACATTGTTGTAGTTCAAAGTTTGTTCAGATTCCTATTGTATTTGCATATACAACTGTGATAAAACCAGCCACATACAAAGGAGATGCTGGCAAATTTTATCCAGGAATTCTGTCAATTTTGAAAAATCATAACTCTTGATCCAGAAGTGATATAGAAGCATGTGAATTTTTGTTGGAAAGATATTGGAGTTAACTTTAACTTTGGTATACAACTTGATTGATGAAAATGCTTCTAACTGGATCAAAGTCTAGATTTAGTGCATCAAGGTCTGTTCTGTACAAAGGAGGAAAATGAGTGATATCGTTCAGGCTAGTACAAGTTATGTGCCCCAAAAGCACCTGTTGGTGTTCCGAACGCCATTCGGTGAAATGTAGGCCCCTGTAGGATTAACTCCTTAGAGGTTGATTGCTAGTAAAGTACCACAACTTGCACCACCTCCAGAGCAGCAGCATCAGACGGTGATTTGTACTCCATCGCTGCAGCTATATGTATCTAGCTCCAACCACAAGTTAGAGAAGAGCCGGAGAGACATCCATGCTCTACTTGTGGTCGGATGGGCCATTATGCTAGGTATTGTATGGAGGGAATTTAAGGTTGCGGATCATCATACATTCAATGATCAGACCCGTACCTATATCTGCAGAAAAGAGGGCAGACAAGGGGCAACATTCACTACACAGTGAGTGATGATGTTCCAGAAGGAGAAGCCGTGTTAGCAGAGATGTTTTCTATGAATTGGCTACCGGTATTAATTCTCTTGGACTTAGGTGCCACATCTAGATTTGTTAGTCAATCTTTTGTGGCTCAACATCAGCTCCAAACAACTTTTACAAAGAGGCAATACCTCGTATCTTCGCCAGGGCAGCATTACAAGAAGTGATGTTGTTTTTCTGAGCACCTCTTTGTTTGCGGATTAGACTATAACCCACGACCCTCCTTACTCTTGGGGTCTGAAGACCAACATTATTTCGGGGATGTCGTGGTTGAATTACCACAAAGCGGTTCACAACATCAGTTTTTAAACCGTTGAGCTCAAACTCCCCACGGAACGGTCTTCATACATTAGTTCTGGGCGCCAGTCGGCAACAGATTGCAATATTGAACCACTCGGAAGCTGTTAAGATAGAGGACAGTCCGGTGGTACGTAAATTTCAGGAGGTGTTTCCCAATTGTTTACCGGGCATACTGCCCGAACGGGACGTAGAGTCAAGATGAAACTTGCGCCGGGAACACCACCGAGTTTGCGAAGGCCGTACAAAATGGCACCCAATAAATGGGCAGAGTGGAAGGCACCGCTGAATAAACCTAGGAGCAAAGGTTTTATACGACTGAGTCGTTACCTTGGGGTTATTCAGCATTGTTTGCAAAGGAGAAGCACGAAACACTACAACTTTGTGTAGTGCTCATCTGCTTAACACCATGACAATAAGAACTAGTACCCGTTACCACAGATCGACATATTGTTTGATCAGATGGTCAAGGCAAAGATCTTTTCCCAGATAGACTTAAGATCCGGGTACCATCAGATTGAGATACGCGCTAAGGCTATTCCAAAGACAGCTTTTCAACAAGATACGGGCTTTACGAGTATCTTGTCATGTTCCTTGGTCCACCAATGCTCCAACTCAATTCATGTACTTGATGAACTCGGTATTCATGCCGGAGCTGGACATGTTTGTCGTGGTCTTCATCGCCGACCTACGGGTGTATTCCATGTCGGAGGAAGAACACGAGGAGCACCTGTGTATAGTCCTGCAACAGCCGTGGGATCACGAGCTATACGCGAAATTCAGCAAGTGTGAATTCTAGATATCCCAAGTACTTTATCTCGGGCATATCATCTCAGCGAAGGCCATCGCTGTAGGCCCGAGTAAGGTCACACAAGTGCTGCATTGGAAGTCCCCGAGAACTGTTCATGAGGTATGGAGTTTCCTTGGACTCGCGGGATATTATAGGAGGTTCATTCTGAACTTCTCGAAGATTGCCAAGCCTATGACAAAGCTGTTAAAGAAGACTACCAAATATGTTTGGAGTCCAGCATGCAAAGCAGCATTCGAGGCATTAGCGAAACACTTAACATCAACACCGGTTTTGGCGCAGCCAGACACAACAAAACCGTTCGATGTGTACTGCGATGCATCCGGCATTGGGCTCGGATGTGTGCTGATGCAAGACCGAAGAGTGGTCGCGTATGGATCACGGCAGCTTAGAAACCATGAGCAGGATTATACAACTCACGACATGAAGCTTGCTGCCATGGTACTCGCACTTAAAATGTGGAGGCACTACCTACTCGGTAACCTCGTACATTTATATATCGACCACTAAAGCCTCAAGTACATATTCACTCAGAAGGAGCTGAACATGAGGCAGCGAAGATGGTTAGAGTTGATAATGGATTACGAAATAGAGATCCATTATTACCCCGGCAAGCAAACGTGGTGGCGAATGTGCTGAGTCGCAAGTAACACGTTCATAATCTAACCATCAATCCGTTGGAAGAGAGCGAGCCACCAGTACTTATGGTTCCCCCTAGAGCTCTCTACAATTTAGCTTTTATCCCCACCATCCGTAAATAAAGGGTGGCAGCCCAGGAACAGGACAAGGGCATGTCACATTTGCGGAGACATTTAGACAGTGGCGAGTTGAAATGTTTCCGGAAAGACGGAGACGACATCCTGTGGTTTAAGGACAGAATCGTCGTACCCCATAACGCGGAATTTAGGAAGAAAATTTTTGGACGGGGTTCACTTGTCAAAGTTTCTATTCACCCCGATTCATCGGTCGATTCCAGGTTTTGGAAAGATGTGGCTCTGTTGCATACCGGCTGGAATTACCAAGAATATTCACCGGAGTGTACGACATCTTCCATAATTCTCAGCTGAGGAAGTGTCTCAAGTGTTTAACCACCATTCAACTAGGGAATATCAAGGAACTGAAACCAGATCTCACATATCAGGAGGGACTGGTTCAGATCATTGACATAAAGGACCGAACCACACGTGATTATACATTGTGGTTCTAGAAAGTTTTATGAGTAGTTACTCCAAGGATGAGGTGACATGGGAGAGCGAAGGGTTTCTTCGCGCCAATCCTCCCGACTTTTGACGTCGCACATATGATTTTTCCACCATCCTCCCTCTCATTTTTTTACCTTATAATCTCGGGACGAGATTCTTTTAAGGGGGGGGGATGTAAAGGTCCTAAAATATGAATACAAAGAAACTCTTGTTTGCACAAAGTTGGTTTCATAGGTATGAAAATTTGGACTTGTTTAAATTTTTCCACATATGATGACACACATGAGTGTCCCACCACTCTAGACTAGGATCAATTGAGGGTTGAGGGACAAAGTTATTTTAAAACCCATGTGTAAGCTCTCATGTGCAAGGGGAAAGGGGATCCAGATTTTTAAACTCAAATTTCAAATGAGGGCAACAATAGGAGTGGAAACTGCTGTGATCAAAACCTCATTTGCAGTAGCCAAACAAACGATCAGGTTTCATATTTGAATTCTTCAGGTCCAAATTAGAGGGTAGGCAATGTTTCAGGAAATTTTGAAGATATTTGCTACCCATTTTTCCAAATAGACCTAAATGTACAATGAATTCAAATACCTATTTGAATTTGGATGAATTGTGCCCAATTATCCAAATGCAGTCCAGTTTTCAACTCCACACAAATGAATTTCATCATTTGTAAATTTTGGGATATTTTGGGAGAGATAAGGGGGAGATGGGACCCACTTGTCATATGTACCAAAAGATCTATACAAAGGAATTGGGTCTCTGTTTTGCTGCCTCCGGGGAATCGACAGCAGCTGCTCGGGACAGCACACCGGCAGCTGGTCGACCGCTTCAACACCGACTCCAGCCCCGATTCAGGCCCCCTCGGCATTCTCATCCGGCCATAACGTGCTTCTCCCTCTGCTCACGAACAGAACACCGAGGCTCTCCCTCTTACTCACACCGAGCCGAGCAAACTCGCCTCCGCCACACCACCGATCGCTCGGTGACTCCCAAACTCCCACGAACAGAGGCTACTGAGGGTCAAAATAGCACCGGCGCAGCTCCCACTCCCTCCTCGACGCGTCCCCGGCCGATAATCGACTCTCCAACCCCGGGAGCACCGCGACCGCGCGGAAGCCGAACGAGAGCCGATGGGGAGGCGTCCGTGGACAGCTCAACCTGGTGCTTGTCACAGCCAAGTACCGGTGCCCTCGGACGCGCCAAGGAACCACACTGCTCACCTCCCAAGCTCAGACCATGCTATGCACCACCCCGGGAGAATTTGGAAAAGTTTCTCCGGCATACCCGAATGGACCTCCCGGCATGGTGACCCCAAATTCCACCTCAATTCTTATTCTTGGTTCGTCAAAGTTTGCACAGAGGGCCCAAAGTGGTAGGCTATCCTTTGCTCTTCACGGTTCTAGCCTGAAACTGCACCTAGAGCGAGTATTTCGTGGTTTTCTACCGGCAACCGAACCGGGGGACTGCGGTCGCACGGTGAAAGCATATTTGCCATCGTTCCCGAACATTTTTGAGGCTAGGATGGACGGCCGACGTCGCCGATGATTTGCCGAGCTGCCGCATCGCCGCTAGCTACCGTAGAGGCCTTGCCCGGCTCGGGGAAACCTCATCATCGTGCTCAGCGTGGCAGGTTAGGCCCTGGCGGCGAGCAGGGTCTTGGGCAGAGGCCGGGAGATCGGTTTCCGGCGATCTCCGGCGAGGGCGGCGGCGCGGGCACGCGGGCGCGGGAACCGGACCGAGGCTGAAAAAGGGTTCCGGCGGGCCCAGCCGTCAGTGAGAGGGAATTTAAAAACCCCGATCTTCTGTGGCTGTTGGATCCGGTGTGACTGGACACCAGGAAACGTTTGGCCCCGTGTGTCTTTGTTCCAGTGAGTGACACGTAGCCCGGACCCACAGTCAGCGTTTAAACATTTTTGGGATTTTCAGTTTCCAGCTCAATCTTTGAAGAGCCATAACTTTGTGTAGGAATGTCCAATAATTGTGAAACAAATTTTTCTGGATTCCTCTCAAAGATTACTATCCAGGGGTGCAGCCCAATATTTATTAAAATCCCTGGATTTGGCTTATTAATTCATATAACGAAAATCTTGTAGGAATTGTTCCAGGAGTTCTGTGTATTGGAAAATTCCCAAAATTGAGAAGGAGATTCTTCCAAAAACACTTGACCTCCAGTAAAACTTTCAGAGGCATTGGACCTCATTTGCTTGGTCAAATGTCGTGTTAATTCCTTATGTCTCTGAAAATTGGAAAATAGAACAGAGCTCATTTTCAGATTTTCCCCAATTCATGTAAAGCTCATATCTTTGTGTAGAAACCTCCAAATTTAGTGATTCAAATTGGGTCATATTCCGGTTGAAAAACTCTATTCAAATATGCAACCCAATTTGTATGAAAGTCCATATTTAATTCTGAAACAGTCTTTAAAGCTTTTCAGCAAAAGAATTTTAGAGGGAGTTTGGTTTATCCAAAAATCCTCAAATTTTTCCAGAATATTCTTTAGGGTGGTACTAGACTCCTATAAAAGTTTCATCTCATTTGGAGTTGATTTGATAAGGAAAAGTTCAGATTTTAAGTTGCTATATCCAAATCAATACAGAAATATTTTCAGAGAATTTCCAAAACTTGGAAATTCAATTCTGGGCAATTCTTAGTTACAAAAACCCTAGGAAAATTCATGCAGACTCTATGAACTATAATTGAAATTGTAGTTCACTAAGTTGGGCATGAACATGTGAGTTAATTCAGAATTAATTTCATTGTGCTTAATTTCTTAGGGAATTGTTCTGAATAAAATACTCAATGAAAAGTGTTCATTTTTGGTCCAGAGCACTTTCATGTGACCATGCATTCACATGCAAATTTTCAGCTCAAATTGAGCCTTGAGTCTCCCTGTCCTTGTTCTCCATTCTATTGGATGTGAAGAACAACATAGGGTTGGGGTGGAAATTGTGCGAGACACAACTTCTTTCCACTTTAGCTGCAATTTAGCGAGCTAAGTTCCTGTGTAGTGTATGACTTCCTGTAAAAATTTCGAAGTCATTGGAGATCAGGATCTTTAGTTATGTCCAGATCATTAGAGCTCATCTTATATGGCATTAGAAACTTAGCTAGAGATGTAATGAAACATCTAAGGTAGATTTAGTCTCTTTAAGTTCTTTGCAGAACAGAGGCAACCACTTCATCCTAGGATCTCTACACAGCCTCTGTTCTTAAGAAGTTTTAATCTCTAAGCCTGTGAATTACATTATAAAATACCATGCATATACATGTCGCTAGGGTTCACGATGAAGGACTTTGACGGAGCCATCCCTTGACGTGTGGATCAGTTGAGCAAGTTCAGAAAGATCAAGGGATTGAAGACCAGTAACTTTCATTATATACTACTACCCTACAAAGCAGGCAAGCTCCGGTTTGCATTAACCTTTTTACAAATTTTTATTGTTTTGAGCACTTACTTGAGTATCATTGTTTCTTGCATTGAAGTCTTGTTTGGAAACCCAATTGCATAGCCAAAAGAACCATGGGTTGGGATTAGGATTGAAAACCCCGTTTAGCTACTGCAATGCGAAGATAGTGTAGGATTCGGTACAAGACGAGTAGTTGGAACTACTCGCGAGCATAGGCTAGAGGTACTCGACTCGGGTACAGATGGCACATGATACACATGGCAAGAAAAATGAGACCGAGCGGAGAGTAAGGGCAGCAGGACTTTGGGGCCTGGGTGCTATAGCTCCACTTGTGTCGATTGAGGACCGAGCCGTGTGCGGGCCTGTTAAACAAGCTAGAACAGTACCGAAGACCTACCGGCTATACTGGAACCGGGAAACCGATGTAACTCGGGTAGCTGGGTGTTGAGGCATAGCTGGTTGTTCAGAGGGTAGGTTGAGAGCTCGAGGTGTAAACCGGCTGGCGGCACTGAGATGGGCGTGCAGAGACCTCTTGCTCGGGACGATTGGACCTGTTCAACATTTGGCTGACGGGTGAAAGGTGGTTGCGTACAACGTCCGTGATGGTTGCTGTAGGCAACATCGAGTACGGGCGTACGTGACGGGTTGTTCGGGTAACCCTGCAGGTGTAAATCGATTATAATCACCGTCCCTCGCGGTCAGTGAGTACCACCTGTTCACTGTACCGTGACGTAGAAAGAACAGGCTAGTTACATGTTAAAATGTTGCTGATTGAAAGATGGACTTGATTGCTAATGTTTGCTATACTTTAGAGCTAATTAAAGTTCCTTTCAACTTTGGGCAAAGTACATGAGAGAAATGCGTTTCTTGTTTGATTGCGGCTCTATCATGTGCCTTAGCGTAAGGTTCTCCACAACCTTCTGCTAAAACTTGAAAGTAAGGTTCCACTAATTAGGCGAGTCCTTTGCAACTTGTTTTATCTCATGTACCTATCACCCCTCATGTAGAAGTTTCATGTTTAGGAGAGACGGGTCAGTCTTGCTGAGCCTTCGTGCTCACTGTTTCTGTTTGAAGCTTTTGCAGGGTTCTATGAGGAAGGGACTCCCGAGGAGACGGAACCCCAGGAGGGGAACCCCGTCGAGTGGGAGTCGTGCACGCCGCCGTGTTAGTGTGCGTGTGTGCTAGCAAGGACACGTTCACGGGCTGAACGTGAACTTGATGCATAGTCTACGCCCGTGAGTGTAGACCGAACGTATTTTGTTGTACAACTGTTCATAAACCTGTTTATGTAATAAAACATTGCTTCCGCTTGGTACCTTTGATGTGTGTTATTCGGTGTTGTGCAATGCAGCACCCCTCAGCATGATCTTGGCTCGACAAGACCGTGGGGTCGTGTCAAATTGTCCCCTCAATGCCGTAACTATCAAGAACAAGTACCCACTTCCACGTATCGATATGCATTTCGATCAATTAGTGCGTGCTAAGGTTTTCTCGAAGATGGATCTTCAGTCCGGATATCATCAGATCAAAATCCAGGCGGAAGATATACCATAGTCGACATTCTCGACGAGATACGGTTTATATGAGTATCTCGTCATGTGACTCGGACTCACCAATGCTCCGGCTCATTTTATGTACTTGATGAATTCAGTCTTCATGCCGGAGTTGGAAAAGTTCGTCGTGGTGTGATACCTATGTGTGCTGAATACATTGGATTTGACGATAAAAGTTTTGAATACTACCAAAACACCTTTTTAACAAGGTCTGATTCTAGGTCCGAGCTCCTGCAAGGTCCGACGATACGTCCGACGTAAGGTCAGACTTGCTTTGTCTAGGTCTGACTTATTTTGGCTAGGTCCGACATGTTTTTGCTAGCTCCGGTGCTAGGTCCGACTAGCTTTGGTAAGTTCCATGCTAGGTCCGACTAAGCTTTAGTAAACTCCGGCGCTAGGTCCGACTAGCTTTGGTAAGCTCCGGTTCAAGGTCCGGTTGGGTTTGGTAAGGTTCGAAGCTTGATTGCAATGGTTCTGCTTTTAACTTGCAATGTTTCGAACTTTCTTTACTCTTATGGAAAGTTTTCTTAGTCTTATTTTACTAAGTTTTTGCTGTGTTTTGGTGGTTATGGCTGATATCATTTTGCTATGGTTTGTAACATGCTTATGTGAGGTGCTCACGTAAGATGTTGTAGTTTCAGAACTAACGAGAGTCAAGTCGAGACTTGTGCTCGGAAGTATTGGTTGTTTATTCATGTACAGGTGTTGCTTGAGTTCAAGACATGGCTGGTGACGGGATCCATTGAACTAGCCTTAGGGAGAAGATGAGGTTCAACAACCAAGTTCAGGAGGAATTGTGGTTGAGTTGATCGGGAGGTTGCGCAGTATGTTTGAATCAAGAACAATGCATATGAAGGTATCTTGGACGTCGTTGGAAGATGTTTGCACGTGTGCAAGGAAAGCATGGACGTGGCTGCATGGTTCCAAGGCGTGATGAAGAGATATGGACGTAAAGAATTGGTCGGAAAGGTCCAACCGACTAGGTTATGGACTCAGGTTGCGGCTGAGTCATGTTTGACTCAAATATGGAAAGTTTTGAGTTGGTTATGATAGGATTTCGTGTGGGTCACGAATTTGAGTTATTTTAGGAATGTGGGATACGTTCCTAAGGTGTTTGGAAGTCTTAAGATTGCTTCTATCTGCGTATAGAAGAGTCCTAAGCAGTATTGGAAGTTACAGTTTGAATCCAAATAGGAGTAGGAGTCCTAGTTTGAGTTGAGTTGGCCATCGGGCTGGTTATATAAGCAAGGGAGGCCAAAGCTCATACAGCACGACTTTGGGGTTGTTCCTCTTGTCTTTTGATAAATAAAATTCGTATTCTAAAGGAACTTTTGTGCCTTGTTCGTCCGACTTGTTTCAGACAAGTTTTTCTCGTCGAGTTTCTGTTCAGCACTAACTTGCTTCGGTGGTTTTATCATAACTCGAGTTTTACAGATCCAATTGATGTGATTCTTTTTGGGTTGTCTTCAAAACTTGATTATCTATCATCTGTGAAAATTTCAGTCATTGAATTTGTGGTTTCTGATCTACACGAGTTTCTTTGCAGTATTCCAGAACTGTTTTCTCGCGTAGGACAGATTGACCTTTGTTCGATCTTTTGATCGTAACTTGAGTTTCTCTCAACGGATTTTCATGATTCTTGTTGTGACGTCTTCGTGACTTGATTCTATACAATATATACTAGTTTTGTCACAGTTGAACACGTTTAGATTAGTCGCACATGGTTTCTTTAACAGATCGGTTTTCTGCTGACGGGTGTTTTGTTGCTTCTCCTGAAAAGTTTTTATCTACCATTCACCCCCCTCTGGTAGCTTTACACGTGTACTTCGATCCTACAATTGGTATCAGAGCCAGGTTGCTCTAATCTTTGTGATTTGCACGTGTTTTGACTAATCATCATGGAGAAATACTCCGCCAAACCTTGTGTGTTTAGTGGTATTGATTTTCAGGTTTGGAAGGCATGCATGGAAGCTTTCATCCAGGCGCAAGGCTTTGCAATATGGGAAAAGATGTACAAGCCTTATGATGTGCCTTCAAACGATCAAGTCACGGCTACAAAAATGAGATATGTCGACAACAACAACAAGGCTTGGAACTTGATCATACAAGGACTAACTCAGGGCGACTTCGACCGTGTTGCACACCTCCGATCGGCGTACGATGTGTGGAGAGCACTTTGTGACTACCACAAAGGATCCAACACGATCAAGGAGGTAAGACAGAATATGTTCAAGAAAGAATACATGCGCTTTGAGATGCAACCCGGTGAGTCCATTGATGACCTCTTTGCTCGCTTTAATAAAATTCTCAGCAACTTGCATAGCGTCAATGTTAATTTTTCAGATGCTGAAAATGCTAGGCAATTACTAAGTGCATTAGACATGTCAATTTGGGAGATGAAAGGAACATCCATACGTGAATCCACTGTCATGAGTACTCTTACATTAGATGTGCTTTATTCTAAGCTAAAAACTCATGAAATTGACATTATATCACGTAAGAACCTAAATAAGACTATTTCGTTTGTCTCACAACGTGATATGCCTAGCTCCGGCTAATCATCTAGCAATACACTTGCTTTGCTGTCTTCACTAACCCTGGAACAGATTGAGGAGTTTCCAGAGGAGGAGCTAGTACTTCTTTCTACTAGATTCTCAAAAGCATTGCAAAATGTGAGAACTAGAAGGAGAGGAAGCTCCGGACCTCAACGACGCTTTGAATGTGGTAAGACAGGACACTTTCGTACAGATTGCCCTAACCTTTCAGATCCTTCTAACCATGATGAAAAGTAGAATAAAGTCAAGTCCTCTTTTGGCAACACCAACAAGAAAAAGAAGGGTTTTACAGGATGCAAACTGATAAACAGTTTCATCACCGCACTTCAAGAACTTGGCTCGAGTGATGTAGACATTGGAAGTGATGAAGATGAAGATGATCTGGCAAACTTGTGCTTCATGGCGGGCAAATCAAAATCAAGTATGGTGGATGCAGAACACAATAGTGACAACAAAGAGGTATGTCCTACTTGCGAAGAAATTTGTGATGCTATTTCTCGTGCCACTATTATTGTTAAGAAATGTCACACCCGGTTTCTCCGAAGAACAACCGAGTGAATATCACATGTGTGCCAGGATCATTTTCTCATACATGTGATGACAAATAGTGAAGCATCATTTATTACAAGCCAGGTGTCAAATATAAATATGACTTACAACGCATGCGTCTCGATGGACGATAATAAGTTCTTAACATGTAAATAAAATTGCAGCGGAATATTATTCTTGTGGACTCCGTCACAGGAGTTGCCCGGGGGACTCCATGAACCTAGAATCCTTCTTCGGGTCCGAAGTCTTGGTCATTGAACACCACATCATTCTCTCGACCTGAGCAGCAATATAAACCAACAAATATGCAAGTTTGAGTACCGTTGGTACTCAGCATCTGGGGGAAGGTTATGTCATGCATGGCCAGAGCAAGGGGAGGTTGAACTCATGGTTAAAGCACTATGCAATTAACACCTATCACCTTAGCTTATTAAGCACCTACATAACTACACAGGTGAAATGGTCCCAATCTCCCAACCCATCATCAAAATCAAGTAACCATATCATCATTCCAATGTTAAGCTCTCCGCTTAACATCCACAACATGCAAAGTCATCATCCTCTGAATAAGTCCAAGCCGCTCTTGACCGTGAGCACGGTTGTCATGACAGTTTTGACTCTGCAGAGTTTGCACCATTGTACCCACATGTAGTGATTTCATCCCCCGTTGCCGGGTGGACTAAAAGAACCTCCATTATGCCAGTGGCCACGAACCACATTCACACTTCCCAGGTGTGTAGCCAGGAGATCACTACGAAGCCTTTACAAAGGGATTCCCGACGAGCGTGGGCCCACTGAGGTTTCACCCCTAACAGCATACAAGAGGCTCCAACCCCGCTGCAGTGGCCCCCTCTTGAGCCTTGCGGTTCATATGGTAGTCCAGCTGACACCTACTCCCCGCACCATCCAACACACCCATACTAGACCGGGGATACACCTAATTAATTGGCCAAGCTGCCCCATCTCAGCATGTGGTTGGCACGGTAAAGCCAGGTTACATGCTCCATGAACCGGTCCTTAGGATCCAGGCAAGTACTAAACACAAACCCGAGTCTCGTGCACCCAACACCAACCAAATCATCCAACTTGCCTCGATCCCTACCTCTACATAACTCATAAGATCTCATTCAAGAGTAAGGTAAATAAATTGATGATCTCATATCCCAATTATCCCATTCTAAGCATGGCTAAGCATATAAATAAATGACATGATAAAATAAATCCCAACCCAAGCTACAAGGAAACAAGGTAATGCAATTCTAGGGAAACTTCCTAACATGGGTTTCATATTTCAATTGGCAATGCAAATAATTCTATCTACACATCCTAGTATAGGATCAAAGTGGTCAAGGACACTTGCCTTCTTCTTGCTGCTCTGAGAATGGAAAGTCTTGGTCTTGGAAGGGAAGAACTTGCTCTGGGGCAGGTTCTACTCATGCCAATACACATAGCAAAAGAAAACACAATCCATAATACATAGTTCACACTTTCACTTCATGCAAAACACACATACATACCTATGAAAGTCATTCACATTTCTAAGTGTTGGGGTCACTCTACATGTGTTGATTTTTGACCTACATGCACTTTTAAACATATGTATATGATTTCTAACTTTTGTATTCAGATATTTATTTGCACACTATATATATATGAATTTCAATTCTAAACAAATTCTTTATATTCAATTAACACACTCTTTAGCTAGCAAGTTTGCATGGAAGGTAATTTCCTATTCCAAGTGGATTTTTAAACCTTCTACTAAATCCCAAACTGAAGTCTTTGGATTTGGAGACTTCATTTATCATTTTCTAATTATGCATACCTATTTTTCCTTTATTTTCCAGATTTATTTTCTATGCCTAAAAGTGAGTTTTAAATATTAAATAGTAGGGTACAACATCTAAACAGAATAGGTTCTGATCTAATATATTAAATAATATGTTTTTGAACTTCTCCTCTGATCTGAACTAATTTAAATTTATTTTACCAATTTTCATAATTATTTATTAACCTAAAAATGTGTTCCTAGAACTAATAAATATGAACAACAGCCAATCAGATTTCATTTCAGCCTAAAATTTATTTTTAGTTCATCCTAAAGTTTCCCAAGTGTTAGTAGAGTTTAAACTTGAATTAGCACATGTGTTTATCTTTCCTTTTAAATTTAAATCCTAGTCACACATTCAAATTTCTAAACTTAATACCATATAGGGTCAAAAAGGTAAGTTCACCCTACTATAGGGTCTGATTTATTATTTTACAAATTTCCAGGGGTCTAACTATGCATAACAGAGGGGTTTTGCTAATTTTTATTAAGTCCAGGGGCTAAAACTGATTTTTAATTGAATTTACATGAATTTCTGAAGTTCCAGGGGCTAGATCAGAAGTTTTCGGGGCTAGCTCGTATTTTCCGAGATCCCCAGGGGGTAGCGCGTAAGAATCTTGGCCTTTATAATGCGGGGCCGACGTGGACCGTCCGATTTAAAACAGACGGCTGAGATTATAACATCGAACCAGTACGCGGGGGTTTTATGTCTACCGTGCGATTTAAAATAGACGGTGCACAAGCGGCCACGTCGCCCCTGGCCGGAGTCAGCCCGCGCTGCCCGACGGCGCGCGGCGGCGGGAGGCGGCGATCTCGCCGGAAAACTTTGGATCTTCGTCTATTCCTCCTAAAACTGGGATTTCATGGCATAGATCGGTAGAGGGAGGTCGGGGATCTCACCTCGGGGTTTTTCTTGAGCTCGGAGGCCCTGGAAGGCGGTCGGCGACGAGGTCCGAGATGGAATCGCGGCGATGCTCGTCGGAGCTGTGTCTAGGCCACAATCTACCGAGTTTTCTGCACCTGTGTGATTCCCCGGAGGGGGTGGAAAAGGATCGGCGTGTTAGATCAGAAAACCCGAGCAAAGATCGAGAGAAAACGGTGATCGGAGGTTCGGTTCTCACCGGGAGGAAAAACAGCCGATCTGGTGGGGAAAACGGGGCAATGCCGGCGTTTGTATAGACGGCGGAGGGCGGCGTGTCGGTTGTGATCGAGTTGGAGTCGTCCAGGACCAGAATTTAGCTGTGGGATGCGGGTTTCCGGGGTGGTTAGGATTCAGGCGCGCGGAGGAGTCCCGGCGGTTGGCGCGATCGCGCGAGGAAGAAGATGACGGCGGGCCCCGCGTGTCAGTGAGAAGAGAGAGGAGCGCGTGGCTGTGGGCTGGCGCGGGAACTGGTGGGCCGGCTGGTGGGTTTCGGCCCACTGGCCGGTTGGTTTTTATTTTTTTTCTTTTTCTTTTTCTTTTTTGTTTTGACTTGAATTTGATTTCCAATTTGAATTTGAATTTCTGCACCACATGCAATACGTCCAAATTTTTTTAAATTCCCCTCTTAACAGATTTTGGGGTGTTACAGCTCTACCCCGCTTAAAAGAAATCTCGTCCTCGAGATTGGTGGCTCTAGGAAAACAATTCCGGAAGTTGTGCCTTAAGCTCGTCTTCTCGCTCCCATGTGGCTTCCTCTTCCGAGTGATGCTTCCACTGCACCTTGCACATCCGGATTCTTTTATTTCTTGTGGGGCGTTCCATTGTCTCTAAAATCTTGAACGGTTGCTCGGCATAAGACAGATCCTCGACTACGTCAACCTTGTTCATGGGTAACATCTCTTCAGGCGTCCTCAGGCATTTCTTGAGCTGTGACACATGGAATACATCGTGCACATCCCATAGGCGAGCCGGTAGTTCTAGTTGATATGCCACTTCGCCTTTCCTCTCCAGAACCTGAAAGGGTCCGATGTATCGAGGTGATAAGTTCCCTTTCACCTTGAACCGATGAAGTCCTCAAATAGGGGATACCTTGAGGTAGACATAGTCCCCCACGTTGAAAACGAGCTCTCTTCTCCGTACATCGGCATAGCTCTTTTGTCGTGTCTGTGCTATCCTCAAGTTGTTGCGAATTTCCCTCACTTTCGCCTCGGCTTCTTGTAGTACCTCGGGTCCAAACACTTTACTTTCCCCGGTTTGGTTCCAAAATAGTGGAGTTCTGCACTTTCTCCCATACAAAGCCTCAAATGGTGACATCTTCATACTAGCCTGATAGCTGTTGTTATAGGAGAACTCCGCATACGGTAAGTTCTTATCCCAACTCCTATTGTTCTTGAGCGCACACGCTCTCAGCATATCCTCAAGGATCTGATTGGTTCTTTCCGTCTGTCCGTCAGTCTGGGGATGATAGGCAGAACTAAAATTCAGATGAGTTCCCATGGTTTCATGCAACTTCTGCCAGAACCTTGAGGTGAACTGCGTCCCTCGATCTGACACTATCTTCTTTGGCACTCCATGGTAACACACGATCCTTGACATGTACAACTCCGCCAATTTGGATCTGCTGTAGCTTTCTTTTACTGGAATGAAATGAGCTACCTTGGTTAGCCTGTCGATGATGACCCATATCGAATCATATCTTGATTGGGTCCTAGGCAATCCCACTATGAAATCCATATCGATTTCTTCCCATTTCCATC
The DNA here is from genome assembly GCA_030760725.1 of Neostapfia colusana. Taxonomy (NCBI): domain Eukaryota; kingdom Viridiplantae; phylum Streptophyta; class Magnoliopsida; order Poales; family Poaceae; genus Neostapfia; species Neostapfia colusana. The sequence goes on from JASWHV010000017.1 coordinate 68,826,260, forward strand.
CAGGCACTTTGAGTGGTTGCAATAATCCCGCGGGTCGTTGATGTTCCGCTTTCACCAACTGACATGTGTCACATAGGGCAACATGTCCCGCGACATCTCGCTTCATTCCATACCACCAATATCTGCTCTTGAGGTCATGATACATCTTAGTACTTCCAGTATGAATGGAATAATCAGAATCATGATCCTCCTTCAAAATCAATTCACGGATCTCCTTCACTTCAGGCACACAGATTCTTTTCCCGTGCCACACCGTACCTTGTTCATCCTCTTTCAAACCAGGGGCTCTATTATCCTTGATGAGTTGTCTGATTTCTTGTATCTTCTCATCATTCTTTTGCCCATCGCGTATGTCTTGCTCTAATGTGGAGTCCACTTCCATGGCGATGGCTTCACCACTATTCACCAGGCATAGATTGAGTCTTATAACATCGTCCTTCAATTCTGCAGGCATGTCCTCCAAGCTCAACCTATTGACCTGCACTTTCCGGCTTAAAGCATCTGCCACGACATTCGCTTTCCCAGGATGATAGTTGATGCCCACATCAAAGTCGTTGATTAGCTCTAACCATCTCCTTTGTCTGAGGTTGAGATCTGGCTGTGTGAAAATGTACTTTAAGCTCTTATGATCCATATATATCGTTGTCCTCTTCCCCATCAAGTAGTGCCGCCAAATCTTCAACGCATGTACCACTGCGGCTAGTTCTAGGTCATGTGTAGGATAGTTCTTCTCATGTTTCCGGAGCTGCCGGGACGCATAAGCCACGACATGCCCCTCTTGCATGAGAACACATCCCAACCCGTTTCCAGAGGCATCGCAGTACATCGAAAAGTTCTTCTGCATATCTGGCATAACTAGCACCGGGGCTGTTGTCAATCTTTTCTTTAGCTCTTGAAAACTCGTATCGCACTGTGGCGTCCATGTGAATGTGATTCCTTTCTCCAACAGTGTGGTGAGGGGTCTTGAGATCTTGGAGAATCCCTAAATAAACCGTTTATAATACCCAGCCAATCCCAAGAAGCTTCGAACTTCCTCAACGTTCTCAGGGATCTTCCACTTCTGTATATCCTCGATCTTGGCGGGGTCTACGGAGATTCCTCCCTCCGAGATTATATGTCCTAAGAAGGGAACTCTCTTCAACCAGAATTCACACTTGCTCAGGTTGGCATATAGTTGGTGTTCTCTCAGTTTTTGCAACACCAACCTTAAATGCCTCTCATGTTCTTCTTCATCTTTGGGAAAGACGAGAATGTCATCAATTAAAACCACCACAAATTTCTCCAGATATTCCATGAATACCTTGTTCATGAGATACATGAAGTATGCCGGGGCATTTATTAACCCGAAAGGCATGACGGTGTATTCATACAGTCCGTACCGAGATACGAAAGTTGTCTTTGGAATATCAGTTTGCCTTATCTTAAGTTGGTGGTATCCCGACCTGAGATTAATTTTCGAGAACACACAAGCTCCCCTCAACTGATCAAACAAGTCTTCAATGCGGGGTAATTGGTACTTGTTCTTGATGGTTACCTCATTCAATGTACGGTAGTCCACGCATAGCCTTTGGGTCCCATCCTTCTTGGGCACAAATATCACTAGAGCTCCCCATGGTGAGGAACTAGGACGAATGTACCCCTTTTCTGTCAATTCTCTTAAATGTTCCTTGAGTTCTTCCAGCTGTTTGGAGTCCATCCGATATGGTCTCTTGTATATCAGAGCTGTTCCAGGCACTAGCTCAATCGCGAATTCCACTTCACGATCGGGGGGCATACCTGGCAACTCCTCCAGAAAAACATCTGAATATTCCCTGATGATCCTGATCTCCTCCACTTCCACCTCAACTTGATTGAGTTTAATGTCCGTCCGAGGCTCTTTTATAGTTATGAACTTTACTCTTGTGCCACTAGGGTGAGTTAGTTCCACCGTTCTTGTTGAACAATGGATGATTCCTTTATGTTTGGTCAACCAGTCCATACCCACAATAATATCTATCCCTTGGGAATCTATTACTATGAGGTTGGCAGTAAATACTACCCCATTAATGTCTAGATTCACCTTGGGACACACTTGTCTTGTCCTTATTTCCCCGCCTAGAGAATTCACTGCTAGCATATGGTTCATTTGTGTGGTTGCTAGATCATGCTTCTTAACAAACTCTTGAGCAATGAACGAGTGGGTAGCACTAGAATCAAACAACAGGGTTGCAATTTGTAAATTGGCAGGAAACTTACCAACTACCATGTCGGGTGCCTCTTGTGCCTCCTCCATGGTCACGTGGTTCACCCGTCCTCGCATCACATTCTGCTGTTGTGGCTGCATGGGCTTCTTCTTTGGGCACTTATGGGCGTAGTGCCCCACTTCACCACAGTTGAAGCATTGCACCCCAACCTTAGGTGGCTGGCCTTTGTTGTCTTGGGGTTGGTTCTGTGGTCCTTGCACTGCTGGTCGAGGTTGATATGTGGGACGAGGCTGCTGTACAAACTGACGCTGTGGCTGTGCTGGTGCTGACGGAGGCCTGAAGTTCAGGTTGTACCCTCTCGGTGCTGAGTAGGGTACCGCATCACGGCTCGTCTGCCCTGCGGGTTGCTGCATCAGACGTGGGCGTGTGTTGCTACCCGAGGCTTGGTGTGACCATCCCGTCTTCCTCTTGTTTTCATTTTCCAGGGCCTTCAGCTTCCTCTCCACCACAAATGCTCTGTCCACCATCTTTTGGAAGCTTTCGTACTCGTTGGAGAACATTGCACACTGCATTTCCGCTGTAAGTCCTTCCACAAAGCAGTCCTGTTTCTGCTCATCAGTCTCTATGTCCCGTGGTGCATAACGGGATAGTTGGGTGAATTTAGTGAGGTATTCCCTCACCGTCATGTTTCCTTGCTGCAGCCCCAAGAACTCCTTTCTCTTGTTTTTGAGTTCACCCCTTGGTATGTAATGGTTGCGGAAACTACGCTTGAACTCTTCCCAAGTGATGTTCTCAGGGTCATGATGGGCTGCCACATAAGCGGTCCACCAATCAGCAGCAGGTCCATGCAATTGGTGAGAGGCAAACAGCACCCTCTCATATCCTTGGCATTGTATGATACTCATCTTGCTCTCAATGGTCTTTAGCCAATCATCTGCCTCCAGAGGTTCAGCAGCACTTGCAAACTTTGGAGGTTGAGTCCCTAGAAACTCACTCAACCTTGGTTGGCGTGGTGCAGCTTGTGGAGGTGGAGCTTGGTGCAAGTTGGCCACCACTTGAGTCAGGCTCTGGATGAGCTGATTCTGATTTTCAAGCATTTGGTGGATGGGATCAACTCCTTCCGGACAACCACCCCTGTCTTGCCCAACGGAAAGGTGAGGGTTGCCGACTTCATCGTTGTTGTTGGCGGAGTTGGCACCACGACCCCTTCCTCTTCCGACCATCTATCATGATCAACCAAATGTCAATTTAAAGCATTACGTATTAACTTACCAATTTTGCTTGTTTAAACTTTAAAATTTTGAGACCTTATTTCATTTATATTTGCTGAGGATTTCATGTCTTATGCGAACATAAATGCACTCTTAATTCTTATGGGTTCACACACCAAAGCAAAACAACCTGAAGACGAGGTTGTGGACAAACGCCCATGGCTTCCACAACTCACGTAACACACCAAGCATTAACACACCATTAACTAAGGTAACGACTCGACTACTCGACATCCTGCTAAACTAGGGGGAGGACTCTACACTACTCGTATCACTGAGCTGGCTCAGGATCTTCCTCGTTATTGCGGCTGCCCTCTGACTCCGCTTTGGGTGGGGAAGCTGTTGGCGGAGAAGTGCGGCGACGCCTGCTCGCCCGGCGATCTGGGGAGTCTGGAGTACATGTGTCATTCACAATGACACACAGTTCATTCCCATATCCTCTTTCTCTCGCCCTCAATATGGCTCGAAGCAACGCCTCAGTCTCCTTCAGGGTGTCACGAACATCCTGAAGCTCCTGCTGGCACTCCTGCAGTCGAGTGCTGAGCATAGCAGCATCCTCCAAGCACAGGTCCATGTGCTCATGGGAAGTCCCCTGCTGCACTGGCAGGTACTTGTACTCCGTTGTACCACTCTCACGCTGGAGGACATACATGTACTCAGTCCTATCCAGGTGGCGACGATAGATGTGACTCTGGCAGGTGATAGCCTCCCAGGTGACATCCTTCTCCGCATCGACCTGTGTCGCTCGACAAGCTGGAGAGCGGTGGATCTTGAGCAGTTGGTTTTCATGGATAATCCTCATATCTGAACTCCATTCTTCCCGCTTCTCACGGATGGTCCGGGTGGAGTTGTAGTTTATGATTAGCTTGCCCGTATTGCCGGCGGCGTGGAGCATACGTCGAAGACGGCGCAACAAGCCTCCTACTGACAATCAGTAGGAGAGGTACGTCACCGGACGGTCCTCCTCTCTCAGGGCAAGGGCAACTACGGGAACTCTCCCTCCGGTGGACTTGCGAGCGGTGCGGATCATGTGAACCATCTAAAACATAAAGCATTTAAACTTAAGTTAGATAAGATTTCAAACAAAAATCCTATTTTGAATAAAAGTTGGGGTAAGATGAAGAAAGTTGCCCCATTAAATAACACTTTTCAACCCACACCTTGTAAAATAGTTTTTAAGAAAATAGGGTCCTTAAATACGTCCATTCCTATCTAGGTCCACGTTCCTACGGGCAACCTTGGCTCTGATACCACTTCTGTCACACCCGGTTTCTCCGAAGAACAACCGAGTGAATATCACATGTATGCAAGGATCATTTTCTCATACATGTGATGACAAATAGTGAAGCATCATTTATTACAAGCCAGGTGTCAAATATAAATATGTCTTACAACGCATGTGTCTCGATGGACGATAATAAGTTCTTAACATGTAAATACAATAGCAGCGGAATATTATTCCTGTGGGCTCCGTCACAGGAGTTGCCCGGGGGACTCCATGAACCTAGAATCCTTCTTCGGGTCCGAAGTCTTGGTCATTGAACACCACATCATTCTCTCGACCTGAGCAGCAATATAAACCAACAAAACTGCAAGTTTGAGTACCGTTGGTACTTCAGCATGTGGGGGAAGGTTATGTCATGCATGGCCAGAGCAAGGGGAGGTTGAACTCATGGTTAAAGCACTATGCAATTAACACCTATCACCTTAGCTTATTAAGCACCTACATAACTACACAGGTGAAATGGTCCCAATCTCCCAACCCATCATCAAAATCAAGTAACCATATCATCATTTCCAATGTTAAGCTCCCCGCTTAACATCCACAACTTCCAAAGTCATCATCCTCTAATCATGAATAAGTCCAAGCCGCTCTTGACCGTGAGCACGTCTGTCATGACAGTTTTGACTCTGCAGAGTTTGCACCACTGTACCCACATGTAGTGATTTCATCCCCCGTTGCCGGGTGGACTAAAAGAACCACCATTATGCCAGTGGCCACGAACCACATTCACACTTCCCAGGTGTGTAGCCAGGAGATCATTACGAGGCCTTTACAAAGGGATTCCCGACGAGCGTGGGCGCACTGAGGTTTCACCCCTAACAGCATACAAGAGGCTCCAACCCCGCTGCAGTGGCCCCCTCTTGAGCCTTGCAGTTCATATGGTAGTCCAGCTGACACCTACTCCCCGCACCATCCAACACACCAATACTATGTCGGGGATACACCTAATTAATTGGCCAAGCTGCCCCATCTCAGCATGTGGTTGGAACGGTTAAGCCAGGTTACATGCTCCATGAACCGGTCCTTAGGATCCAGACAAGTAATAAACACAAACCCGAGTCTCGTGCACCCAGCACCAACCAAATCATCCAACTTGCCTCGATCCCTACCTCTACATAACTCATAAGATCTCATTCAAGAGTAAGTTAAATAAATTGATGATCTCATATCCCAATTATCCCATTATAAGCATGGCTAAGCATATAAATAAATGACATGATAAAATAAATCCCAACCCAAGCTACAAGGAAACAAGGTAATGCAATTCTAGGGAAACTTCCTAACATGGGTTTCATATTTCAATTGACAATGCAAATAATTCTATCTACACATCCTAGTATAGGATCAAAGTGGTCAAGGAAACTTGCTATCTTCTTGCTGCTCTGAGAATGGAAAGTCTTGGTCTTGGAAGAGAAGAACATTCTCTGGGGCAGGTTCTACTCATGCCAATACACATAGCAGAAGAAAACACAATCCATAAGACATAGTTCACACTTTCACTTCATGCAAAACACACATACATACCTATGAAAGTCATTCACATTTCTATGTGTTGGGGTTACTCTACATGTGTTGATTTTTGTCCTACATGCACTTTTAAACATATGTATATGATTTCTAACTTTTGTATTCAGATTTTTATTTGCACACTATATATATATGAATTTCAATTCTAAACAAATTCTTTATATTCAATTAACACACTCTTTAGCTACCAAGTTTGCATGGAAGGTAATTTCCTATTCCAAGTGGGTTTTTAAACCTTCTACCAAATCCCAAACTGAAGTGTTTGGACTTGGAGACTTCATTTATCATTTTCTAATCATGCATACCTATTTTATTTTATTTTCCAGATTTATTTTCTATGCCTAAAAGTGAGTTTTAAATATTAAATAGTAGGGTACAACATCTAAACAGAAAAGGTTCTGATCTAATATATTAAGTACTATGTTTTTGAACTTCTCCTCTGATGTGAACTAATTTAAATTTATTTTACAATTTTCAGAATTATTTATTAACCTAAAAATGTGTTCCTAGAACTAATAAATATGAACAACACCCAATCAGATTTCATTTCAGCCTAAAATTTATTTTTAGTTCATCCTAAAGTTTCCCAAGTGTTAGTAGAGTTTAAACTTGAATTAGCACATGTGTGTTGTCTTTCCTTTTAAATTTAAATCCTAGTCACACATTCAAATTTCTAAACTTAATACCATATAAGGTCAAAAAGGTAAGTTCACCCTACTATAGGGTCTAATTTATTATTTTACAAATTTCCAGGGGTCTAACTATGCATAACAGAGGGGTTTTGCTAATTTTTATTAAGTCCAGGGGCTAAAACTGATTTTTAATTGAATTTACATGAATTTCTAAAGTTCCAGGGGCTAGATCAGAAGTTTCCGGGGCTAGCTCGTATTTTCCGAGATCCCCAGGGGGTAGCGCGTAAGAATCCCGGCCTTTATAATGCGGGGCCGACGTGGACCGTCCGATTTAAAACAGACGGCTGAGATTATAACATCGAATCGGTACACGGGGGTTTTATGTCTACCGTGCGATTTAAAATAGACGGCGCACAAGCGGCCACGTCGCCCTGGCCGGAGTCAGCCCGCGCTGCCCGACGGCGCGCGGCGGCGAGAGGCGGCGATCTCGCCGGAAAACTTTGGATCTTCGTCTATTCCTCCTAAAACTGGGATTTCATGGCATAGATCGGTAGAGGGGAGGTCGGGGATCTCACCTCGGGGTTTTTCTTGAGCTCGGAGGCCCTGGAAGGAGGTCGGCGACGAGGTCCGAGATGGAATCGTGGCGATGCTCGTTGGAGCTGTGTCTAGGGCGCAATCTACCGAGTTTTCTGCAACTGCGTGATTCCCCGGAGGCGGTGGAACGGGATCGGCGTGTTAGATCAGAAAACCCGAGCAAGATCGAGAGAAAACGGTGATCGGAGCTTCGGTTCTCACCGGGAGGAAAAACAGCCGATCGGGTTGGGAAAACGGGGCGATGCCGGCGTTTATATAGACGGGGGAGGGCGGCGTGTCGGTTGTGATCGAGTTGGAGTCGTCCAGGACCAGAATTCAGCTGTGGGACGCGGGTTTCCGGGGTGGTTAGGATTCGGGCGCGCGGAGGAGTCCCGGCGGTTGGCGTGATCGCGCGAGGAAGAAGATGACGGCGGGCCCCGCGTGTCAGTGAGAAGAGAGAGGAGCGCACGGGTGTGGGCTGGCGCGGGAACTGGTGGGCCGCCTGGTGGGTTTCGGCCCACTGGCCGGTTGGTTTTTATTTTTTTCTTTTTCTTTTTCTTTTTCTTTTCTGTTTTGATTTGAATTTGATTTCCAATTTGAATTTGAATTTCTGCACCACATGCAATACGTCCAAAAAATTTTAAATTCCCCTCTTAACAGATTTTGGGGTGTTACAAGAAAAAGGACAAAAAGCTTAGGGACAATGCTGTTAAAATTGAGTCACTAGAATCTGAAATTAATCGTTTAAAATCCTTGATTCCTAGTGATGATTCTTGTTCCTCATGTGATTTAATATATGAACAATTGTCCTCTCTCAGAAGTGCACACACATCCACACTTGATAAACTTGAACTTGAAATCGAAAAGAACAAAAAGCTTGCTGCACTTAATGATAAAAACTTGAAAGATGCTTGTTGTTCTACAATTTATTTGCATGGTTCTACTTGCGATGATCTTGATAAGAGACTACAAGATGCTATGAAAGAAATTTCTATATTGAACAATGCTTTACGTTCTCATGAAGTTAAATATTGTTCCAATTGCAAATTAAAAGGAAAAACTTCATGTGAAAATTGTCTTGATCTATCAAATAAACTCGATAACATGCATAGGATATTAGATCGGTTTTGTAATGGGAATAAGAACCTAAACTTGCTGCTGAATTCTTCCAGGTCTTGCAATGATAAAATTGGTTTAGGTTTTGATTCACATGCTCATGCTAAGGAACATCCACCTAAAATTGTAAAATCATTAGGAAGTGGTTTGATTCAAATAGTTCCTAAACAAAAAGAAGTGGTTTTTAAATCTGCAGGAGTGTTGTTACATTCGGGTTCAAATAAGCATACTGCATGCTCCTCTAGACATGAACACAAAGTTAAATTTCATTGTACCTATTGTGGTAGAGATAGTCATGTCATAGATTTTTGTTATAGATTAGCTAAACAACATAAAAAGGAAAGAATGCAAGCTAGATCTTATAACTCTCATGCAAAATTTGCTGCACATACTAAACCGAATGTTAGGAACATGCAACCTGCTGTTATGAGTCAGAAATATTTAAAGTTTACCTCCGGAGCTTCAGTTTTTGCCTCCGGACCTTCTGTTTTTGCCTCCGGAGCTACTGATTTTCGTGCTACACAAGTAACACCTCATAGGTCAGTAGTTAAGAACAAAAAATCTCAAACTTTGACTCATAAACCTGCTGTTTTATCTCAGCTTTCCCATGTTATTCCTGCTGGACGTCGTGTGACTCAGTACTGGATTCCTAAATGCCTTTTAACTAACACCAGTATTGAGTCATCGACGTATATTGCTTCTATGTAGGTTACACGCTTGAGGAAGGAGAACATTTGGATTGTGGATTCAGGTTGCTCATGCCACATGACCTGTAACAAAGAATGGTTCCCCTCTCTCTCTTTTGTGTCACGTGTAGAGAATGTTACTTTTGCCGATAATTCTTCAACTCCTATAATTGCTAAGGGTTCGGTTAGAGTAAATGATCACTACACTTTCAAGGATGTGGCACTTGTCAAAAATTTGAAATACAACTTGCTTTCTGTTTCACAATTGCTAGATGAAAATCTGGAAATTATTTTCAATAAAACTGCTGCAAAGTTGTAGGTTCAAATAGTGATGTTATTTTTAACATGCTCGGTTTGGAAGAGTTTTTAAAGCTGATTTTGATATGTCTTCCTCTAAGCATAGATGTCTAGTTGTGAATGATTCCAAAGATTTATATTTTTGGCATCGTAGACTTGGTCACGTAGGCTTTGATCATCTCACGTGTGTTAGTGCTTGATCGCATACGTGGGCTGCCTAAGCTTAAAGGGGATAAAGAAATTGTGTGCTCTTCTTGTAGACATGCTAAGATGGTTGCAGGTTCACATGCTCCTCTCACAATGACCATGACAACTGAACCGGATCAACTTTTACACCTTGACACCGTAGGACCTTCACGTGTTCAATCCTTCGGAGGTAAATGGTATGTTCTTGTGATTATTGATGACTGTTCTAGATACTCTTGGGTTTACATTATGGCATCTAAGAATAAATCTTTTAGTCACTTTAGAACTTTATTTCTTAGATTATCAATTGATCACCCAGGATCTTTAAGAGCAATTAGAAGTGATAATGGAACCGAATTTAAAAATCAATCGTTTGATCACTTTTGTGCTGAAAATGCAATAGTTCATCCATTTTCTTCACCATATGTACCTCAACAAAACGGTGTTGTAGAGAGAAAGAACAGAACCTTAGTTGAGATGGCTAGGACTATGCTTGATGAATATCAAACTCCTAGTAAATTTTGGGCTGATGCAATTGCAACCGCTTGTTATGTCTCAAATCGTGTTTTCTTGCGTGCTAAGCTAGGTAAAACACCATATGAGCTCAGGTTTGGACATAGTCCTAGTGTCACACACTTTAGGGTCTTTCGATGCAAATGGTTTGTTATAAAACATGGTAATCTTGATAAATTTGAAGCTAGATCTATTGATGGCATGTTTCTTGGTTATCCATCTCATACTAGAGGCTACCGTGTGCTTTTACTTGATACTAACAAAATTGTCGAGACTTGTGAGGTTTCATTTGATGAAGCTATCCCAGGTACTAGTTCAAATATTGCAGGTCCGGATCCATATCCGCAGGGGGGAAAGTATTTTCGTTGAAGAAGAGGAAGAAGTGGTGCTGCCGCCCGAAAATTCAGCAGCTAATGACATTGTTCCAGCTCCTGATCATGATTCACAGCCAGCACCGATGACCACCATTGCTGATCCGGATCCTCCTCACGTCACAAGCTCATCTATTTGAGATGAACATGAAGAAGAAGAAGCTTGTGAAGTGTCCACTCCCCTCTGGATTCTCAAAAGTCATCCTCCACAATAAATTATTGGAAGCCTGCATGAACGAGTTACAAGATCCAGGTTTTTCGACCCCAATTCTCATGCTCATTCTGCTTTTGTTGCTTCTTTTGAACTCAAAGATATATCACACGCACTCACTAATGAATCTTGTATTATTGCCATGCAAGAAGAGTTAGAAAATTTTAAAAGAAATAATGTTTGGAAACTTGTACCTTCACTTCAAGGTCACACTTTAATTGGAACTAAATGGGTGTTTAAAAATAAACAAAGTGAGGATGGGGTTGTGGTTAGGAATAAGGCTAGGTTGGTTGCTCAAGGTTTCACACAAGTTGAAGATCTAGATTTTGATGAAACTTTTGCTCCTGTTGCTAGATTAGAAGTCATAAGAATTTTGTTAGCTTTTGCTGCATCTAAAGGTTTTAAGCTATATCAAATGGATGTTAAAAGTGCTTTTCTTAATGGCTACATAGATGAGGAGGTTTATGTCAAACAACCACCTGGTTATGAAAATTAAAATTTTCCTAATCATGTTTACAAACTGTCCAAAGCCTTGTACGGTCTCAAACAAGCCCCTACAGCATGGTATGATAGGTTAAAAACATTCTTACTTGAAAAGGGGTTTACCATGGGCAAGGTTGATAAAACTCTTTTTGTGCTTAAGCATGGCAATGACTCATTATTCGTTCAAGTGTATGTGGATGATATTATCTTTGGTTGTGCTTCTAATGATCTTGTGTCCATGTTTTCAGCTATGATGAGTTCAGAATTTGAGACGAGTATGATGGGAGAACTCATGTACTTTTTGGGGCTGCAAATCAAGCAAACCAAGGAGGGTGCCTTTGTGCATCAAACAAAGTATACAAAAGATCTCCTAAGGCGCTTCAACATGGACAAAAGCAAGCCTCTTCGGACACCAATGGGAACGGCAACAACACTTGAACTTGATGAAGATTGTGATCCCGTTGATCAAAAAGAATATAGAAGCATGATCGGATCACTTTTGTATCTCACGGCATCAAGACCGGACATACAATTCAGCGTATGTCTTTGTGCACGGTTTCAAGCCTCCCTACGTGCTTCACATCGTCAAGCCGTCAAAAGGATTCTCAGGTACTTACATGGAACTCAAGAATTTGGCATTTTTCTTCCTTCTTCCTCAACCGTTACTTTGAAAGCTTTTTCCGATGCTGATTTTGGGGGTTGTAGGATTTATAGGAAAAGTACTTCTGGTGCTTGTCATTTTCTTGGTAATTCACTTGTTGCCTGGTCCTCTAGAAAACAAAGTTCAGTTGCACAATCCACAGCCGAATCTGAATATGTATCTGCTGCTAGTGCTTGCTCACAAATTATCTGGATTGTTCAAACACTTAAGGACTATGGGGTTGATCTAGATAGTGTTCCACTGTTTTGTGATAACACTAGTGCCATTTGCATTGCTAAAAACCCCGTGCATCATTTGAGAACTAAGCACATTGACATTAGGTATCACTTTCTCCGTGATAATGTCGAAAAAGGGAACATTGTGCTTCACCATGTAGATACCGAACAACAATTGGCTGACATTTTTACAAAATCTTTGGATTTCACTCGTTTTTGTTACATTCATAGTGAAATAGGGGTTATGCATCCTCATGGCTTAAATTGAGGGACAATTTTGAAACTTGGGAAGTCTATGTGTGAATCTGAAATTAAAATAATATGTGCATAGTATTCATGCATATATGAATTTGTGATTCCTTTTTCATGCTGAAAGTTCTTACTACATTACTCGTGTTATACATTTTTTAGTATTTACCATGTCTAGTGATTGGAATAATTACTTACACTAAATCTGGTCATGGTCGAACTTTCTTGCTGTTTTGAACTTGTTGCATGCTCACAAGTGCTTTTAATCATAAAGAATTAATCAAGTAATCAACTCACATGTTGAGTTTTTATGTTCAAATAAAAAATGAGAAAAGATCAAGAGAATATGCATGCATCGCACTTCTTCTTTTGAGATAGCTTATCATTGCACTTAGATATGAACTTGAAAAGAGTTGTGTATGACTAAAACCATGTCCTTAAGCTTCTGACTGTCAAATGACATAGGCTTGGCTTGGTTGGTTAGAATAAGGTTGATGCTGCATATAATATCTTGCAAATGTCATAAGATAAAAATTTGTGCTTTAAATGATAAATAAAATACAGCAACAAGTATCATGCTTTCAGGTCTTGAAATAGTTACGTTTGTGAGATCATGACTTGCTTAAATTGAAAATTACACTTGATCTCTAGCATGGCTTACACTACTTTATGTATCTCATTGATGTGATAGTGTAAGTTACTTGATAGTATGATTGGGATGAGCTTTGTTTTATATGTATATGTTATAATGTGCTCATAACAAATTAAAATTTCTCTTTTGTACCTTGCTGAATACATTGTCAAAGGGGGAGAAATTGATCACACATTGCACACATTCACAAGTGTTTTGGCACGATTCATCTCAGGGGGGGAATTTTTGGTATTTTTTTTTATTCTCATTTTATTTCTGATTTACAAAGGGGGAGAAATTGTTTTCAAAACTTTTCATGTGAATAAGACAATGTTCGGATTTTAAGTGGTGTTGCCAATGCATTCATCAAGGGGGAGATTGTGAGACCTATGTGTGCTGAATACATTGGCTTTGACGATAAAAGTTTTGAATACTACCCAAACACCTTTTTAACAAGGTCCGACTCTAGGTCCGAGCTCCTGCAAGGTCCGACGTAAGGTCCGACTTGCTTTGTCTAGGTCTGACTTATTTTGGCTAGGTCCGACTTGTTTTTGCTAGCTCCGGTGCTAGGTCCAACTAAGCTTTAGTAAGCTCCGGCGCTAGGTCCGACTAGCTTTGGTATGCTCCGGTTCAAGGTCTGGTTACCTTTGGTAAGGTTAGGAGCTTGATTGCAATGATTCTTCTTTTAACTTGCAATGTTTCGAACTTGCTTTACTCTTATGGAAAGTTTGCTTAGTATTATTTTACTAAGTTTTTGGTGTGTTTTGGTGGTTATCGCTGATATCATTTTGCTATGGTTTACAACATGCTTATGTGAGGTGCTCACGTAACATGTTGTAGTTTCGGAACTAACGAGAGTCAAGTCGAGGACTTGTGCTCGGAAGTATTGGTTGTTTATTCATGTGCAGGTGTTGCTTGAGTTCAAGACATGGCTGGTTACGGGATCCATTGAACTAGTCTTAGGGAGAAGATGAGGTTCAACAACCAAGTTCGGGAGGAATTGTGGTTGTGTTGATCGGGAGGTTGCGCAGTATGTTTGAATCAAGAACAATGCATATGAAGGTATCTTGGATGTCGTTGGAAGATGTTTGCACGTGTGCAAGGAGTACATGGACGTGGCTGCATGGTTCCAAGGCGTGATGAAGAGATGTGGATGTAAAGAATTGGTCGGAATGGTCCAACCGACTAGGTTATGGACTCAGGCTGCGGCTGAGTCGTGTTTGACTCAAATATGGAATGTTTTGAGTTGGTTATGATAGGATTTCGTGTGGGTCACGAATTTGAGTTATTTTAGATATGTGGGATATGTTCCTAAGGTGTTTGGAATCTTAAGATTGCTTCTATCTACGTATAGAAGAGTCCTAAGAAGTATTGGAAAGTTACAGTTTGAATACAAGTAGGAGTAGGAGTCCTAGTTTGAGCTGAGTTGGCCTTCGGGCTGGTTATATAAGCAAGGGAGGCCAGATCTCGTAGAGCATGAATTTGGGGCTTTTCCTCTTGTGTTTTGATAAATAAAATTCGTATTCAAAAGGAAATTTTATGCCTTGTTCGTCCGACTTGTTTCAGACAAGTTTTTCTCGTCGAGTTTCTGTTCAGCACTACCTTGCTTCGGTGGTTTTATCATAACTCGAGTTTTACAGATCCAATTGATGTGATTATTTTTGGGTTCGTCTTCACAACTTGATTATCTATCATCTGTGAAAATTTCACGGTCATTGAATTTGTGGTTTCTGATCTACACGAGTTTATTTGCAGTATTCCAGAACTATTTTTCTCGCGTAGGACAGATTGACCTTTGTTCGATCTTTCGATCGTAACTTGAGTTTCTCTCAACGAATTTTCATGATTCTTGTTGTGACGTCTTTGTGACTTTATTCTCTACAATCTATACTAGTTTTTTCACAGTTGAACACGTTTAAATTAGTCGCACACACGGTTTATTTAACAGATCGGTTTCCTGCTGAGGGGTGATTTGTTGCTTCCGCTGAAAAGTTTTTATCTACCATTCACCCCCCCTCTGGTAGGTTTACACGTGTACTTTGATCCTACACATGGTCTTTATCGATGATATCTTGGTATATTGTAAATCGAAGGAAGAACACGCCGAACATCTGCATATTGTGCTCCAACGTCTACGGGATCACAAACTATATTGAATATTCAGCAAGTGCGAGTTTTAGATCAACCAAGTGCCATTTCTTGGGCACATTATTGTGACATCCTGGCTTCCGGCTTAATAGGATTGATAGAGTACTCATATCATCAAGGTATACCTTCTTTTCCGGAAGCACACCTGCAAAGGACCCCGAGGTTAAGCGTGCTTGGCCCGTGGAAATTTGCGGATGGGTGACCGACCAGGAAGTCTTCCTGGGTGCACACGAGTGAGGACAAAGTGCACATAAAGACTAGTGTTGGTATGTGGGCTAGTCTATGATCCTATAGAGCTGCCACAAATGGTATCAGAGCCGACCCTCGCAGTTTCACGGGTGCGTACGGGCCAGCGAGAAGGATACGATAGCGTACGGGTCTGGGACGTGGGTACGTACACATGACGCATGGGTCCTCTGTGAGTGACACGGTATGGTACGTATGCTGCTAGCAGGACATACGGTATGTGTATGCTAGTACTGAATGTACGGACGTGGCTATGAGGGGACGTTCCTGTCTTGGTGTTGACCGACGAGGACGTTGGTCTTCTAAGGGGGGTGGATTGTGACATCCTGTCTCCCGGCTTAATAGGATTGATAGATTACTCATATCATCAAGGTATACTTTCTTTTCCGGAAGCACAACTGCAAAGGACTCCAGGGTTAAGCGTGCTTAGCCCGTGGAAATTTGCGAATGGGTGACCGACAAGCTCACGAGTGAGGACAAAGTGCGCAGAAAAGACTAGTGTTGGTATGTGGGCTCGTCTATGATCCTACAGAGCTGCCACAATTATTTCTGCGGAGGGCATTGCGGTTGATCCGAGCAAAATTGTTCAAGTGCTGAATTGGAGTTCACCGAAATCAGTCCATAAAGTCCGTAGCTTTCTCGTTTTAGCGGGTTACTACCGGAGGTTCATTCCAAATTTCTCCAAAGTTTCTAAACCGATGATGGAACTTATGAAGAAAGGCAAGAAATATGTGTGGAGTGAAGCATGTGAGGAGGCGTTCAAAGCATTGGTAAAACACCTCATAACAGCCCCAGTGTTGGCGCAGCCCGATACAACTAAGGCTTTTGATGTTTATTGCGAGGCATACGCCATCGGCCTTGGCTGCGTGTTTATGCAAGAAGGGCGAGTGGTCACATATGGATCCCGGCAGCATCGGAATCATGAGCAGAATTATCCGACACATGACCTCAAGCTAGCTGCTGTGGTACTTGCTCTAAAAATGTGGAGGCACTATTTACTTGGAAACTTAGTTCACCTCTACAATGACCACAAAAGTTTGAAATATATCTTCACACAAAAGGAATTAAATATGAGGCAGCGAAGATGGATAGAGTTAATTAAATACTATGAAATAGAGATACATTACCACCCGGAAAAAGCGAAAGTGGTTGTCGACGCACTTAGTCTAAAATCACATGTTCATAACCTAACCATGGCTGCAACAGAAGAAGAAGAGCCGAGCCTGCGCTTGCTTCCCTATGGGTCATTGTTTAATCTTGCCCTCATTCCTACAATTCGAGATGAAATTGTAGAGGTCCAAAAGAAAGATAAGGGCATGAGACATATCCGGAAGAGAATAGACAAAGGAGAAGTAAAGTGCTTCCGGAAAGATGAGAACAGTATGGTATTGTTCAAGAACTGTATAGTCGTATCGCGGGACATGAAGTTTCGTAAGAAAATATTAGACGAAGCACAATTATCAAAATTTTCCATTCATCCCGGCAGCAACATGATGTACCAATATTTGAGAAACAAGTTTTGGTGGACACGGATGGAGCAGGAAATAGCTAAATACGTATCCGAGTGCGATACGTGTCGGAGGGTAAAAGCCGATCATATGAAGAAAACTGTATTGCTGCAGCTCCTTAATATTCTGGCATGGAAGTGGGAAGATGTGAGTATGGATTTCATTGTTAGGTTACCGCTCACATCTCGGAAGCATGATTTGGTTTGGGTGATCGTTGACCGATTAACCAAGTCAGCACACTTCATACCGGAAAATGTTGGATTCAACGCCAAGAAATATGCAGAGTTATACATTGCACGGATCTTATGCCTGCATGGAGTCCCAAGAACAATAGTTTCAGATCGAGGTGCACTGTTCGTTTCTCGTTTATAGGAACAGCTGCACGCATCTTTAGGAACAAAATTTCTTAGAAGCTCCACATATCACCCTCAAACCGATAAACAAACCGAAAGGGTGAATCAAGTCTTGGAAGATATGTTGAGAGTGTGTGCCATCCACCACGGTAAAAGGTGGGATGCTTATTTACCGTTGGCGGAATTCTCATACAACAACAGTTATCAGACGAGTATCAAGATGACACCATATGAGGCTCTTTACGGCCAGAGATGTCGCACACCGCTGAACTGGTGCGAATCCGGTGAAAGGGTGACATTCAGGATTGACCTTGTCAATGACGCTGAAGAACGAGTTCAGATCATACAAGCAAATTTAAAGGCTGCTCAATCTCGACAGAAGAGCTTTGCAGACCAGCGATGTCTACCACTGAACTTCAACATCAGAGAGTACGTATATCTCCGTGTATATCCAATGAAGGGAGTTCACCGATACGGTATAAAAGGAAAGCTCGCTCCCCTTTTTTATCGGTCCATTTGCTATTACAGAGAAATGTGGACCCATAGCCTACCGGCTTGAGCTACCAATAAACATCGCTGGGGTGCATGACATATTTCACATCTCCTAGCTTCGGAAATTTCCCAAGAAAACCATTGCTGTCTGCACTAAAGATCTCGAGACATTGCAATTGGATCTCTCCTATACCGAGCATCCAATCCGGATTATTGATGAAAAGTCTTGGTCGACAAGAAATCAGACGCTCCTATTTTATAAGGTGTTATGGAGCTATCATACCGCGGAGGAAGCGACATGGGAGAGTGAAGAATACCTCCGTTTGAACTATCCGGACTTGGTGTCCGCTCATACGCGGTAATTCCTTCAGTACCGCTTTATCTCTTCTTTTGGAATCTCGGGATGAGATTCTTTTTAAGGGGGCAGGGATGTCAAATCTCAAAATTCAAGCAAGAGGAGCTGCCAATCACACCTAGGAAAACGAGAGGGAGTTTAAACTTTTGAATATAAAGGTGTGAGCTCAAAGTACTAAAGTGAACATGCAAAAAAATTCCAAACACGAAGATCTAAATCCACAATTTGGTTCTCCACACATCCAAAAATAGCCCTGCAAATGTTCAGTCCAAATGGAGAAGGATTTCCTAGTTGTTGGAATTAAAACGGGAGAAAATTCGAATTTGAATTTAAATCTTAGTTTCAAAAGCCAACTTCACCGAAATCAAAATTTGAGTGCACCATTGTGTTCCTCATATCTCTTTTGGACTATTGTCAAATTTTTATCAAATTTGGATTTTATTTGCTAATTCAAATGGAATTGGAGGGATAAGAGGGAGAGGAGCCGTGGACCTCACTGGGCAGTGACACAAGTGCAGTTCCACGCCGTTCTCTGTTTTGCTTCGGCCGAGCGCACACCACCGTGAAGGCAGCTGCCGGCGCGAGCTGCCTGCCTAGGTGTTTCCCCAACCGGTGGCCCTCCCTTATCTCTCCCACGCGAAGCAACAGTGAATATCTTCTCTCCCAGCTCGTGCCGCCTCTCTCTTATGCTCCCGCGTGCGCGAAGAGTTAACCGCCGACGCGCCTCTGTTTTTTTTCCATCGCACACCGGAGCCGATCACCGGTTGCTCAAGGTGTTAACACCAAAATTAAGCGCACAGATGTGGTCTAGCGTTTGCCCTTCTCCACTCTGGCATTCCTTGCTGCTAGTGGACGCCAATTAAGGAACACCGCCGACGTGCCGAGGTGAACCGGCGGAACCTCTCTTCAGCTCACCATCGACAGTCCACTACGGCCATCATCTCTTCCATCTTCCTACACAAGAAAGGTGCGCCGGTAGCCCTAGATGGTGTAGCTGCAAGCCGTTTGGCAAACGATTCATCGTGTAGCTCGAATTTTCCCTTTTACCAAACCCTAGTTCATCTTCCAAAGGCTCGGTCTAACCCCAAATTCGAGTTACGTGATCAACCAATGCTCGTGCTAGCCTACAAGTAAGTTCTACACCCCCTAGCGCCCATCCTCAAAGAAGAACCATCAAGAATTGGACATGTTCTAGCTGATTTTTGCGCTGCCATGGGAAAAAACCTCGGCTCACCGTGGAGCCCTAGTTTGCCCGCCGTTTCATCAGGATATGCAGTCATTTCGGGCTTCTCTATGATTCCCTGATGCACAGACGAAAATCTAGAAGTTTGATGTAGAAATGAGGTCACCCGACATCACCGGAACCCTAAGTTCTACTACCGCCGGTGCGCGGGTAGTTCCGGGCAACGCCGGTGGCCAGCGACCCCCTAGACGGGTTCAGCGGTGGAAAGTAACGGGGGGCGGCGAGTTTGGGCCCAAGGGGCGGCCCGAAACGCGGTTCTGGCAGACCTCGCCTGAAAGCGCCGCCACCCGAGCTCTGCTGTCGCGAGGTCGAAGAAAAGGGGTGGGTCCCACTATCAGCAGTTTAAATTTTTCTCAATTTCGGTTCAGATTTCCATCAAAATTCAAAGGCTCATAACTTTTAGTAGGAACCTCCAAAAATTCTCAAACAAATTTCATAGGAATCCTCTAAGTGAGTACTATCTAGGGGTGCATCCCAATTTATATGGAAATCCCTGGATTTAGATCAATAATTCAATTAATAAAAATTTAGGGAATTAATTACGGGAGTTCTGTTTATTGGAAAATTCCAAATTTTGGGCAGAACATTGTTCCAAATATACTTGAACTCCAGTAAAAATTTCAGAGGCATTGGACCTCATTTGCTAGACCAAATGACGATTCAATTTTGTATGTCTCTGAAAATTAGAAAAAAATAACAGAATCAATTTTCCAGCTTTTAGCCCAATCTTGTAAATTCCACATAGCTCTGTAGGAAGGTCCAAAAATAGTGAAACCAAGCCCTATAGACTCATAAGACTCTCAAGATTCTGAAAAACCAAATTTGGAGCATGCCAAGACCATAGAATTGCCATAGGAAGTCAGAGAAGTCAAATAGCTAAGAAAATTCTTTAGGCCACATCTTACATCAAATTTGTCTGAAATTTTGCTAGCCATACCTATGTATGATCTATGTACTACTGTAAAAATTTCAGAGCAAGTTGAGGTAACCTTATCCAGTTTTCTGCTAATTCTTTCTAGCTTCGTCCTTATGTCCATTATATAGTTCTTTGAACTTCTGTCCAAAAACTTCCACTATTCAAATCCATTTCTCCCTCTGTTCTAACACATAGCCAGACCCAACTCTTAAGTCTTAGTGGATCTAAACTCTTCTTAAGTCATAAAACACTTTTGTTTTATATTTGCTTACTTGCAATATAAATTTGTGCATATTCATATTGGTAAGAAACACGACGAAGGAGTTCGACGAGGAACTCGACTCGGAGCAGCAAGTTGAAGCGTTACTCGTTGCCAAGATACTGACTTTAAATAGGATTAAACCTGCAGAAACATAAGGAAAGCCTCGGTTTGCATTTAACAGCTTTTTAGTTATATTTTTCTTTGTATCACTTTCCTTGGTCTAGTATGTATTGTGCATTAGGTCCAGGGTAATTGATACTCCAAATGCATGACCCACAAACCCTTGAAGTTTAAGTGTAGAACAGGTTACCTTCGTGTAGTTTCTGCTAGGCTTATGTTTCATAGGAATCGGTACAAGTCGGGAGTTGGAAGCTACTCGCAAGACTAGGATTTTGTTTCAACAGGGTATGATTCTAGAGAATGGAATAACTGGAATGGAAAATGAGACTGAGCAAAGAGTAGGAGCAGCAGGACGTTGGTGCTGTGTTATCGTACCTCTGTTTGTGTCGGTTAAGGACCGATGTGTATGCCGCCCTGTTGAGCAGGTTTAAACAGTACCGTATGCATAATGGAATTATGGGGTCGAGGAAACTGATGTAACTCGGGTACTCTCGTGTCAAAACTTATACCACCGTCCTTTGGGGGTTGGTGTCAGAGGTGTAAACCCACTAGCGGAGCAACTTCAACGTGTTCTGGGTAGTGGCCCTTCTGATGGTGTAACACCCTCAATTTCAGTATCATGCATTGCATACATTTTATATGTAGAAAAGCATTTAAAGAAAAGAACAAAATGGAGAAAGGAGTATAGAAATGGAGAATAATGAAAATAAAATAGCTAAATTTAACAATCCCAAATTTCCTCAAATTCCCCAAAATTCCCCTGGGGGGGGGGGATTTCCCCCACATTTGGGAGAATTTTCCCCCAAATTGGCCGCACCAATTAGGGGGGAGACCCCTTGGCCGCAGCCCTTGAGGGGGGAACCATATCCCCCACCTTTAGGACTCTTTGGTTAAGTCCCCCATCTCCAGGACTCTTTGGTTAAATCCCCCACCTCTAGGACTCTTTGTTTCCACCCCTAGGACTCTTCGGTTGAGTCCCATACTGCTAGGACTCTTTGTTTCCACCTGTAGGACTCTTTGGTTGAGTCCCATACTGCTAGGACTCTTTGTTTTCACCCCTAGGACTCTTTGATTGAGTACCATACTGTTAGGACTCTTTGTTTCCACCCCTAGGACTCTTTGGTTGACTATCATACTGCTAGGACTCTTTGTTTCCACCCCTAGGACTCTTTTTCCCCCCTTATAAATACAACCCCACTAGCCGCACCCCCCATTCCCTTTGGCCGCCCCCCTCTGCCCAAGTTGCCGAGTTGCCCCCTCTTGCTGCCAAGTCACCGAGACCCCCCCCCCCCTGCCGGAGTTTGGCCGCTGTCGAGCCCCGTCACGCCTCACCGTCACCGGAGAAGAAACCCGACGTTCTGCCCTACCATAATTCTCCACGGAAAAATCCCCCGCTGCTGCCATTGCTAGGAGGGAGGCCCTGCCGCAAGGAAGATATGAGGTAGGTCTTCATTACCCCTCTTACGACATCGCCGCTGTTTCTACACACCCGTTTTCTTCACCCCTTCGAGCAGAAACTTTTAACGTGTGGACAGATCATGTTTTGGTCGATTTTTGACGGTGGAATTGATGTACATCTTGGGTTTAGATCATCACCACGTCCACACTTGATCCCAGCACCGTTGTTCATCATAAAAACCATGAAAGCCTACTAAAACATGCAAGAACACGTACAAACTGGTTTTATAAAACTGCACCATTGGATTTGCATTCATCTATCCCATTGCATCTTGAGTAAAGTTTCTGCATGATGATTGATTGCTGTAAATTTTGTATGTGTGTGGTTGTGAGTAGAAGGACAAGCTCAAGAGGCCGTCTACAAGGAACTACAGCACCAAGACTTCAAGACATTTGAGCAACACGAAACACAAGAGCAAGGCAAGTGCACCATGACTATATTGATCCTATGTGTTTCGAAACTGTTTTGCTTGTGAAAACTCGTATGATTGAGTCAACTTGATGGGACATCCTTTTATAGGAGTTTACTAGTTTTGTTAACCATCCTTGTCGCTCGGAAAGTTGATGAGTCGGGTATGGTCATTTTTTTCTTTTTGCTTCACTTAATTCACGGTATACGGTGTGACGGACCAAAATCCTTACGTCCAAGATCTCAGAGGGTGGTGCCGCACAATGCAACACCTGACAGCACACATCATAAGGAAAACATTGTATTACATAGAAAAAACAAACTCAATATGTACAAAGTAGTACAAGCCTTCAGTTTACATCAAGATACAGAGTCTACAACTGCGGAAGCTAAATATTTACAACTCACGCCCACCTAACTAGCAAAAGTTGGTTGTCCAGCCCTATGGACAACCCTTACTAGCTCCACTCCTCAGCTCAGCGCAGCGTGTACAGCTCCCACTCAGCCGTGGTCCCCGACGGAGGGTAGCCCTCGCTGGTGGATTCATACCCCGAGTCAGTCGGGTAATCCTCACCTGCAAACACTCATATCAGCAACCGTTAGCACGATGGCTCAGCAAGACTTATCCGACTCACCTACACATGAAACTCTATATGCAGCTCATAACCAACATGGGATGGCATATTGCAGCAAGGGACACGCCTACAAGTTCATCTTTAATTCATCTTTTAGCACAAGTTAACAGTTCATGAATCTGAAATTTAGTAAGCGATATTTGGTGGCACACATGTAGTAATACAATTTATCTATATCAGCAGAATTGAATCACAATATTCCATAATTTATCTACGTCACGACTCAGTGAACAAACGGTACTCATCACCGCGAGGGACGGCAAATCGACTTGATATACACCTGCAGGGATACCCGAAGAGCACGTCACGTACGCCCACACGTGGAGCTGCACAGCATGCTCACTTGATATTCTACAGGACAACCTTTCACCAAACAGCCCAAACGTCAAACCGGTCGCACCCAAACGGACAGGAGGTTCCCTACACGGAGCATCTCTCTATGCCCGTCAGCGGATTTCCACCTTGCTGTCTTCAACCTACACCTATAAATCGGTGCGTTATGCCTCGACGCCCGGAGGTATAGGTTACATCGGTTTATCGGGGCCCATATATCCGATATGCCTTCGGTACGTTCAAATTTTGTTTAGCGGGGCTGCACACGGATCGATCCTCAATCAACACGGAAAAGGCTGCGCCCACAAGACTTCCTCTTGCTGTGCCCTAGCCCCTGCCTTGTCTCATTTTCATACTAAAGTGATCTCACATCACTCGAACCAATCCCGTGTGTCCCAACGCCTATACTCACGAGTAGATTTCAACTACATGACTTGTACCGAAGTCTATACAAATTAAGCAGAGCATATACTACTCGAGGACTTATACACTACCCTCACTCTTGTTGGAATAATCTGGCTATGCATTTGAGGTTCATCCATCCTACACCTAATGCACATAAATACCTCAAGCTAAATATGTATATAAAACAAAACTTTATACACTTTATTAAATGCAAAACGGAGCTTGCCTTGTTTCTGCTGGTCAGTAGTTAGGGTCTCGTCCGGAAGTAGGAAGTCCAACACATAACCCGCCTTCAGCGACTACATGTAAGCAAATTAATGATATGTCAATTTAAATGCAATGTTTGGAACTGAATATGTAAATACCCCAACTCTAACTAGCCCTCCCCTTTGGCTCTGAAATTTTAATGGTGGCTTGGTAGGATCCTAACCAGAGACTTGACCATGTTTCATCTGAAACAAAGTTCATTTGAGCTCTGTACAAATAAAAGTCTATTTGGTCATTACTAGAGCTTCTAAGGAGTTCCAGGGATTTTCATGGCTCAACCCATTACTTTCTGGAAACTAGAGTTTGAGATGGTTCTAATGGAATTGGTTTCATGTCATTTGAAGAATCCTAGAGGAAGTTATGCCCTAAACAAGATTTGAGAAAATCTGAAAAATGTTTCTGTACATTTTTCCATTTTCTCAGGGCAGTTCACTTGATCACACCATTATGGGGACTAAATGAACTTGGATGTATACAAATTTTTTCCTCTGACTCTATGAGTTTCAAATGAACATCCCAGCCAAATTTCAGAATTTTCCATAAAGGAATTCTCCAGATAAAAATTCCCCACAGTTTAAACTTGAGGGAATTAATTCTGGAAATTAAGTTTCATGAGTTGAAACTTGTTTCTCTGGATATTGCTCTAAGAGATGAATCCAACAAAATTTGGTTCACTGAATTTGGACATTTCTACCCAAAGTTATGAATTTCTAAAGTTTGGGCTGATTCCTGAATTATTTTCCTAAATAAAATTACCTCCCGTGCATAAACAGTGACTGACAGCAGGCCCCGCACGTTTAAATTAAACTAACCGCGCACGCGCTTAGTGCAGTGACTGACATGTGGGACCCGCGCCCTTCATCTACCTTGCGAAGCCGCCGCCCCGAGCCGCCGGAGCTCCGGCGAGGTCGGCGTTCCCGGCGGCCTAGCTCGCCGGTGACGGTGAAGCTCGCTGCCCCTACGTAACTTTGGACGCTGAACACGCTGGACACCATGCCGCCACTGGCTAACCGCCGTAGCTCACCAGCAACGAGCGCTATGCCCCTGTGCAACTTCGGCTACCCCGTTCGCGTCCTTCCGACCACCTCCTTCGCACGCTAATCACGTCACCACGTCGAGTGAAGCCTCGGGAAGCTTGACATGACCTCGGTTGGGACCTAAACAGCCGGCAAACTGGACCTCACCGGTGACCCTCTCTTCCACCGGACTGTTTATCGGTGAAACTAGGGTTCGGGTGGTTGTCCTTGCGGGTTCTTGCTCGAGGAGAAGCACACGGATTCTAGAGCGTGTGGGAGCTGCTGCTCGACCGGCGGTTGCCCCTGTGCAATGAATTTCGCCGTCGACCGATTGCTAACCCTAAGGTACACCATGGAGGGAAACTCAGAGTTCTTGCTCTACACCGCATGAAATGGCAAACAGTTTCCTCACAAGCAGGCGCACCTTTTCTTCTCTGGTGGCGATGCGTGAAGCAGCCCGGATCGGCCGGTCGCTGGTGAGCAGAGTGCGGCGGCAAGAAGTTGCGAGCAGAAGCAACCGTATGGCGCGGTGTGAGCTGGTTTCACTCGGGGATGAAGAGAACGGGTTGATCAGCTCGTGTGCTGGACTTTGAGCCGCATTTTTCACCGTGAGGTGGCGCTAGCCGAGCGAGATGGCTGCCCCCAGAGCGCTCGACGTTCGCCTGTGGTTGTTTCCCTCGGTTTGAGTTGGTTCTGTGGAGACTGAGTCACTGACCAGTGGGTCCCAGCTCTGCCTCTAATTCTTTTCCAATTTTTACTGCAAATAACCAAGCTACTCACACTTAAATTGTAGACTTATCCACCAAGTCATGAGTTTAATCTGAGTTAATCAATTTGAAATTTGTTTGGCTAAACTTGCTTCAATTTAGAATTTGAAATTCAAATTCAGTTTTGAATTCTTGCAAATTTAGATCGTGACAAGAGGAACTCCAATGGGGATGAAAATTGGTAGACTAACTCAGAAAAATGTGCCGAGTCTGAATATGAAGTCCACTTCTGAATTCAAGTGAGGAAAACTAGCTAAAATTTGAATTCGCATTCAAATAGCCCTTTTATCCATGTCTCCAAAAGTGCCTCAAAAAGGCTTGGATTTGCATGAAACTTGGTATGAGCCTTTCCAAGAATATTTAAGGTATAGGGGTGAGCTCAGCCTCTCATGTTTATGTGTATGAACTCCTACTTTTTGGAGTTATGTGTTTCCCCTCTAGTCACCCTCTTGATTGTATTTACTTGCTCTTCTCAAATGTTCATGAGCTATCCACCAAATGAGCTGTGGTGCTGTGAGTTGATGAACATTTTAGCAAGTTAATTCTTGGGCTTTTACATACCTCCCCCCTTAAAAGAATCTCATCCTGAGATTATAAAAGAAGAGACGAAGATGTGAGAGAGATTACTCGTGATGAGACGCCATGAAATCCGAGTAGTTTGAGCGAAGGAACTACTCGCTCTCCCACGTCGCTTCCTCAGCGGTGTGGTTGCTCCACAATATTTTATAGAACCACAGCGTTTGATTTCACGTGGTCCGAGCCTTCTCATCAATAATCACCACCGGATATTCAGCATATGTCAAATCCGGTTGCAACTCGCCAATGTCTTTGGTGGGAACAGCAGCCGTATACTTCGACATTTCCGTAGTTGTGAAACATGGAAAACGTCATGAACACCAGCGAGAGATGCCGGTAGCTCCAGTCTATACGCCACTGGTCCACACTTCTCGGTGATAGCATAGGGTCCAATAAATCCGGGAGCGAGCTTCCCCTTTACGACGAATCGGTGCACGCCTTTCATCGGAGATACACGGAGGTATACGTGTTCCCCTGCGTCGAAGTGTAGCGGCCTACTCCTCTTATCAGCGTAACTTTTCTGCCGGGATTTAGCGGCCTTCATGTTGGATTGAATAATCCGAATGCGCTCTTTGGTGTCGTTCACCAAATCAATCCCGAATGTGATCATTTCACCGGACTCGCACCAGTTCAATGGGGTGCGGCATTTGCGACCGTAGAGAGCCTCATATGGTGCCATCTTGATACTCGCTTGATAGCCATTGTTGTATGAGAATTCCGCCAACAGTAGGTGATCATCCCAATTCCTACCATGGTGATGGCACACACTCTCAACATGTCCTCTAAAACTTGGTTCACCCTCTCAGTTTGCCCATCTATCTGAGGGTGATAAGCGGAGCTTCTAATCAGTTTGGTACCCAATGCAGCGTGCAACTGCTCCCAGAAAGGAGCTACAAACAGTGCCCCTCGATCTGAGATTATGGTCTTGGGTACTCCATGCAAGCACAAGATTCTTGCAGTGTACAACTCCATGGTAGTTGGTATGCACCGGAATGAAGTGAGCTGACTTGGTTAACCGATCAACGATTACCCAAATGAAATCATGTTTGTTAGAAGTCATGGGTAATCCCACAATGAAATCCATGCTCACATCTTCCACTTCCATGCTGGAATTTTCAGGGGTTGTAACAGCCCTGATTTTCTCAAGTGATCTGCCTTCACTCGTCTACATGTATCACATTTGGATACATATTTGGCAATTTCCCGCTTTATCCATGTCCACCAAAATTCACTCTTCAAGTTTTGGTACATTTTGTTGCTGCCCGGATGAACCGAGAACTTAGACAAGTGCGCTTCATCAAGGATCTTCTTTTTCAGCTCCATGTTCCGGGATACGACTATGCAGTCATTGAACCATAATGTTCCCTCATCATCCTTCCGGAAACATTTGATATCCCTGCTGTCTATCCATTCCCGGAGATGTGCCATGCCCTTGTCACTCTTCTGAGCTGCAATGATATCTTCCCTAATGGTAGGGATGAGGGCAAGGTTGTAGAGTGATCTATATGGAACCAAGTATAAACTCGGCTCTTCCTCTTCCATCGGTGTAATGGTAAGATTATGGACATGTGATTTCCGACTCAGCGCGTCGGCAACCACATTCGCCTTGCTGGGGTGGTAATGAATCTCAATCTCATAGTCTTTTATTAGTTCTAACCACCTCCTTTGCCTCATATTCAGCTCCTTCTGGGTGAAGATATATTTCAAGCTCTTGTGGTCGGTGTAGAGATGCACCAAATTCCCCAGGAGATAGTGCCTCCACATTTTCAGCGCCAATACTACAGCAGCAAGCTCAAGATCATGAGTCGGATAGTGCTGCTCGTGGTTTTGAAGTTGGCGTGAGCCATACGCGACCACACGTCCTTCTTGCATCAACACACAGCCGAGCCCGATACCGGACGCATCACAATACACGTCGAAGGGCTTGGTCGTATCTGGTTGAGCTAAGACTGGGGCTGTTGTGAGATGCTTCACCAATGCTTGGAACGCTCCTTCACATGCTGAGTTCCAAACCTATTTTGTTCCTTTCTTCAATAATTCTGTCATCGGCTTAGCAAGCTTGGAGAAGATTGGAATGAATCTCCGGTAATATCCCACTAAACCAAGGAAGCTTCTGACTTCATGGACAGAAGTGGGGGCTTTCCATTTCAGCACTTGCTCAATTTTGCTTGGGTCAACCGCAATGCCTTCCTCTGAGATGATATGTCCCAAAAATGGCACTTGGCTGATCCAAAATTCACATTTGCTGAACTTAGCATAAAGGTGATGGTCTCGCAGTCGTTGAAGGACGATTCTCAGGTGTTCGGCGTGTTCTGCTTCTGACTTGGAGTAAACCAAGATATCATCAATGAACATCACAACGAACTTGTCCAGCTCCGGCATGAACACCGAGTTCATGAGGTACATGAAATGTGCCGGAGCATTGGTTTGACCAAAAGACATGACGAGATATTCGTATAGTCCATATCTCGTCAAGAATGCCGTCTTTGGAATATACTCCGCCCGGATTTCTATTTGATGATACCCGGAGCGAAGGTCCATCTTGGAGAACACACTTGCACCCACCAGCTGATCAATCAGGATGTCAATGCGGGGCAGTGGATATTTGTTTTTGATGGTGACGGCGTTGAGCGGCCGGTAATCCACACACAGCCTCAAGGTTTCATCCTTCTTTTTGACAAACAACGCCGAGCATCCCCAAGGCGAGGAACTTGGTCTAATGAAACCCTTTCTCAACAAATCATTGATCTGTTCTTTCAACTCAGTCAGCTCGTTCAGAGCCATTGTGTACGGTCTCCGTGATATGGGAGTGGTCCCGGGTGCAAGTTCTATCTTGAACTTCATATCCCGTTCCGGTGGCATGCCTGGAAGATCATCCGGGAACACGTCGGGATACTCTCGGACTACAGGGATGTATCTAACTTGGAAGCTTCGGTATTATAGGCGGCTGAAACTTCCGGGACTGGATTGTCTAGTATGAGGGACTGCATACGTTGTAGCGGGGAGTTGAGGTGAACCGTCCGTGATAACATTTCTAGGACAGTGCCATGGTAACTTAGCCATGACATCCCTAAGATTGCATCAATCTTCTGCCCCTCAAGAATAATCATACTAGTGGGATATATCTTCCCACCTAAGCACAGTGGTGCTTTTGGATCATCATATTTTCTGAAATCTTCCCTCCCGGTGAGCAGATCATATAAGAGCACTCGGTTGGAAAGACTTCTAGTTGATGCTTAACCACATATGATGCACTTATGAAGTTGTGGGTTGCACCAGAATCAAATAAAATGATGATGGCTTAATCCTTGAGAGTGAACGTACCCGCCAGCACGTTTTCTCCCTCCGGGGCGTCCTCAGTGTCGAGGTTGTGAACGCCCCCGGTTCGTTGACCTCCCTTCTTGACCGGAGGTCAGCCTCGAGCACCGCCCTCATATTGGGCTTGCCCGCTGCTCTGCTGCCCCATAGGGACAGTCCTTCGATAAATGACCTGCCTGGCCACACGTGTAGCAGATGTAGCGAGGCGGTCCTCCGCTGATCAGTGGACGGCAACCCGGGGTGCGTTGTGGCGGTGAAAATGCCCGGGGTACCATCTGCTGCTGCTGTTGTTGCGGTCGCGGTGGTTGCATCAGCGGTCGGAATGGGGGTGGCTGAAAAGAACGACCCCCAAACTGCTGAGGTCGCGCCAGTGGATGCCACTGCTGACCGGATTGTGTCCGATACACCATGCGGTATTTTTGAGTTGCTCCATCCCCACTGCTGGGTGGAGCGCTGCGCTTTCGCTGCTAAGCCACCAATTTCCGCTGAGCATCTTCTTGCATGATCGTGGTGTTGATGAGGTTGTTAAAAGTGCCGCGATTGCATTGTACGAGATGCGTCTTCATCTCGGGATTTAACCCCCGATAGAACTGCCCTCGCTTCCTCTCCTCGGTGGAGATATAATCCGACGCGTACTGTGCCAGATGGTTGAACGCACGGGAGTAGTCGTGGGCACTCCTCCCGCCCAGCTTCAGCTCCAAGATTTCTTTGAACTTCCTCTTCATTATCCTGGGAGGTATATGGTAGGTGCGGAACGCCTCCCGGAATTCTTCCAATTCCACTGCATGGCCAGCCAGCAGTGAGGTGACATAGTTCACTCACCATGCACCAGCGGCACCATGAAGCTGCTGCGCCGTGAAGAGAGTCTTCTGCCGCTCAGTGCATTAGAGCAGCCCGAACTTGGACTCAATCGTCCGCAGCCAGTTGTCGGCCTCAAGTGGTTTTACCACTTCCGTGAACACCAGAGGAAGCGTACTCATGAAATCCGAGTGCATCGTAGTGTGGGGCTCATGAGGCCCCCTCTCTTTATGCCCCCCCTTGCCTGGGATGTATTATGCATGATCTTGCGGAGCAGATCGGTCTGCTCCTCACGATTGCCCACCAGCACCGCGATCACATCCGCTAGTGTAAGCGGAGGTGGCGGTGGTGGTTGTTGCTGCGGGGTACTGTCGTAGGCAGGTGGCTGGGAGTCATCACCCCCTTGCTGACTAGATCCCCAGACCTCATGCATGGCCCGAGTACGAACCATCTGCAACCAGACGACAATAACATCAGTCCCACATCATACTTCATGCAGTCCAATAAAATAGTTGTAAAAATATAATGATAATAAACATGCGATACATCTCGTATATAGATAATGTAATAATTTGCACAAGCTACACCATTACCAGACCAAATACAAACTAGTTAAATCCAAATAGATGGACTTCCTCTTTGGAAGTTCATCTCAACTAGATTTGGTCACTACGAGATGTTAATATCGCTTTGTCATCTTGTATACTACCCTTTATCTTCAACACGACACAAACATGGTCTCTAGCAAAAGAAACATGAGTAGGAAATATACTCAAATCTTTCACTAGTTGAAGATAACAACTCATGAGTATGTTTTACCCCATTGGAAGTAATCAAACCCCCTTAGGGTACAACAACCTCTCAAATGAGTTCAACAGTCCATCCCTCTGCCCAGAATGACCAGTTTCTATATATCCCAGATTTTGACCTGCTACATGGCATTTTTATAACTCAAGTTGAATACCAAAGTTAAATTTAACTTCAGTAGCTTTCCAACGAGTATTTATTTGCCCTCAGATAATCTCTGGTTAAAAAGTTATGATAATTCAAAGTAAACATAATTTCTTGAAGAATTTCAACAGCACCTCCTTTGGAAGTTGTTGTTTTCAACTCTAAATTCCATAGGAATTCAGTTGAGGTTGGCGCAAGTCTTCGTCTTGACATCCCCCTTGACGGGATGTATTCATCACCAGGGTGCGGAGAAAGTCGGTTCGCTCATCGCTTGCACCCGTCATGGCAGACAGAATATCCACCATTGTGACCGTAGGTGAAGGTCCTGGTGGCGGCTGAGGTTGTGGAGCTCGCTGCTCCCGCTGTGCAGGGTTATCACCACCCCACCACTGGAACCACCTACTTCACCCATGGAACGAGTTCGCACCATTCTGCAATTGCAAGAGTTCATTATCAGCTCAACACTATCACTTGATTTATTCCATGAATAAAGTAGTGAAACACTGATAATGAAATCTTATCATGTAAGCAAAATGATTTAAGCGCAAACTAATGTACTAACAGCAAGGATTTAAAAGCAGACTGATCGGTCCTCAAACCAACCAGATTTTTACCCAGTTAAAAGCACTTTCATAACTCAAGTTGAATATCAAAGTTAAAGTTAACTTCAATATCCTTCCAACGAGTTGTCAAATGCCTCCATATCACTTATGGATCAAAAGTTATGATTTCGCAAAGTTGACAGACTTTCTGGATAAAATTTGCCAGCATCTCCTTTGTATGTGGCTGACTTTATCACTGTTGTATATGAAAATACAACAAGAATCTGAACAACTTTGAACTACAACAATGTTGCATATCTCATAACCTTTCCAACGGTGTATCACAGGATCCTTAGGGATTTTTCTACAAGAAGTTATGGCTTAAAAACAAAAGGTCCAGAGAGGTTTTGCTGCTGTCCTGGTTCTGAACAGTTTGCCTTCAACTGGACTTTTCACCAACTTAACTTTTGATTTTGCTCTGGAGGTCTACCATAAAGTTGTAGAGCACTTGAAAATCTTTCCAGAACTGTATCATACACCTTAATTGGTTAAAGATACTCAGAGTTATGCTCTGTCAAAGTCCAGCAAGAATTTCTGCCAGGAACAGTGCACTCTGTTTTTGAAACCTTTGATACCTAGACATTCTCTTATTTGAATCTTAGTTAAAAAATAAGAGTTCAGTAACTAATATTTGTTTCAAACTTCCATTTTTAGTTGAAAGTTAGCTCATGAATTGATTCTTCATAGGGAAGAGGTTATTAAGTTTAGTGCGGCATCGATGCACCGTAAGAAACATGTCGGTACTACGTTGCCTCTCCAAAAGAAAATCCTAAACCGGATTATGCCGGCATATCCGTTTTATCAGTGGCACTAAATGGTCTCTCGCACACGTGTACTACACGGGATACGTACGTGGTTGGTACCTGCAGAAAAACACTCAATAGTGGTGCACTCAAAGGTTGTTTCATTCCAGGCAGTTCCATATTTAAAAGTAAATACAAACGCCCGTATCATTGCCATACGGCCGTCCTTGAGTTAAGTCACGTCTCAAGGTGCGTGATCGTGTTTCAACACCACACGATGGGGAACCCGAGTAGATCATGAACGGGTCGTCACGGATGGGAATGTTATCAACCCAACGGATACCACCTACTGCCCTGCAGGGCATGCGGATGGCAAGCGCTGCGTATGTCCTTCTAGGCTATTTCAAGAAGAACACACTATCTCGTTACTGACCACACGATGCAGTCTCCACTTACTTGCCTAATGCACGCTAGGGATCAGCATTTCATATGAACTCAGGAACATGAAGAGTCCAAGAGTTTCATATTGACGTCTCACACCAAGCTGTGAGACCTATCCCTGAACCACTTTCCTCGTTAGGGGAACTAACCGAAATTGAACCGCTTTCGGTAGCGTTCCTTACCATTCTTACCTGAGCGTAGGTGCGTCGTTACATAATAAATATCTCAGAATTATAAAAATTATGTTAGTGCTGCCACTTTAATAACTATACTACTATAGTCCTTATGTGGGCCTAATACCGTATCCTAAGTTTTTGTCGTAATACGGTCCTTATTCTGTGCGCTATTACCAATGCGGCTCTGATACCACGCTGTGAGGGCCCGTCGTCCGGTTCACGGGGACGGGGCACGTTGCCCGGGAATCGCATTGGGTGGTGCCGTGCGAAGCGGCACCCAACAGCACACATAATAAAACAACCTATTACATAAATCAAGTGGAAGCTTACAAAATGTAAATTTTACAAATACTTCTCAAAATATTCTACAGCGGAAGACTATTACAACTCACGTCTCATACCTATACTAAGCAACAGAGAAGGTGTCCAGCCCGCGGACCCTTCTCACTAGCAACACTGTCACAGTAGCAGCGGCAGGGGTTGTAATGAGATCACCACTCGGAGAGCTCCGAGTCTCATCATGTGAGACCTATGTGTGCTGAATACATTGGCAATTAGGATAAAAGTTAGCATTAACATTCAAAGTTTTGAATATTGCCAAAACATTCTTCTGTGGCAAGGTCCGACGCAAGGTCCGGAGAGCTCCTGCAAGGTCCAGAGAGCTTCTGTGAGGTCCGGAGCATGTTTTTAGGGAGCACCCGTGAAGTTCAACTCGTAGAACTGCAGCGTCTTGTTTTTGCTTTTAACTCGCAATGTTTCAAACTTGCTTTATGGGAAGGTTTGCTTAGTATTAATTTGCTAAGTTTTTGGTGTGTTTTGGTGGTTATGGCTGTTATCATTTGATATGGTTTGTAACATGCTTATGTGACGTGCTCATGTAAGGTGTTGTGGTTTTCGAACTAACGTGAGTCAAGTCGAGGACTTGTGCTCGGAAGAATTGGTTGTTTATTCATGTGCAGGTGTTGCTTGAGTTCAAGACATGGATGGTGACGGTATCCTTGGACTAGTCTCAGGGAGGAGATGAGGTTCCAACAACCAAGTTCGGGAGGAGCTGTGGTTGAGTTGATCGGGAGGTCGCGCAGCATGTTTGGATCAAGGGCAGTGCATATGAAGGTTGTGTGTACGTCGTTGGAATGTGTTTGCACGTGTGCAAGGAGTGCATGGACGTGGCAACATTGTTCCAAGGCGTGATGAAGATAAGTAGACGTAAAGAATTGGTCGGAAAGGTCCAACCGGCTGGATTGCGTACTTAGGCTGAGGCTGAGTCGGATATGGCTCAAATATGGAAGATTTGAGTTGGTTATGATAGGATTTCGTGCTAGGCACGAAGTTGAGTTGTTTTACGAATGTTTAGTACGTTCCTAAGGTGTTTGGAAGTCTCACGATTGCTTCTATCTGCGAATAGGAGAGTCCTGAGCAGTTACGGTAAGTTAGGATACGAGTCCAATTAGGAGTAGGAGTCCTAGATTGGATTGATTAGCCTGAGGGCTGGCTATAAAAGCAAGGGAGGCCAGAGCTCTCGTGGGTAGAGAACTTTAGGCTGTTCCTCTTGTATTTCTATTGAATAAAGTTCATAGTTTCGAGGAGCTTTTGTGCCTTGTTCGTCCGATTTGTTTTTCGTCATGTCTTTCTCGCCGAGTTTCTGGACAGACCGACGTTGCTTCGGTGTTTCATTCATAACTCGAGTTTTACAGATCCGATTGACGTGATTCTTTTTGGATTGTCTTCAAAACTCAATTATCTATCATCTGTGAAATTTTCACGAGCTTCGGATCTGTAGTTTTTGATATACACGAGCTTCTTTGCAGCGTTGCAGATCTGTTTTATATCAGGTAGAACAGATTGATCTTCGTTTAATGTTTTGATCGTATCTCAAGTTTTACTTCGTGTTTTCAAGTGATTCTTGTTGCATTAGATCCGTGACTTGATTCTCTACCTCTCTACTTGATTTGTCATGGTTGAACACGTTTTAAAACACTTGCACACACGGTTTCTTTAACCGATTAATTTTTTGCTGAGGGGTTTTTGTTGTTTCCGCTGCGAAAAGTTTTAATCTACCATTCACCCCCCTCTGGTAGCTTTTCACGTGCTCTTAGATCCTACAATTGGTATCAGAGCCAAGGTGCTCTAATCTTTGTGATTTTCACGTGTTTTGACTAACCATCATGGAGAAGTACTCCGCAAAACCTTGTGTGTTCAATGGCATCGATTTTCAGGTTTGGAAGGCGCGGATGGAGGCCTACATACAGGTGCAAGGCTTCGCCATATGGGAAAAGGTCTACCGGAACTTCGATGTACCACCCAACGATCAAGTTACGGCTGCGAACACGAGAGATGTTGACAACAACAACAACAAGGCTCGCAACTTGATCATCCAAGGATTGACTCAAAGCGACTTCGACCGTGTTGCACACCTCTGATCTGCATATGATGTTTGGAAAGCTCTTTGTGACTACCATGAAGGATCCAATACGATCAAGGAGGTAAGGCAAGATATGTTCAAGAAAGAATACATGCGTTTTGAGATGCAATCCGGTGAGTCAATTGACAACCTTTTTGCTCGCTTTAATAAAATTCTCAGCAACTTGCGTCGTGTCAATGTTAACTTTTCAGATGCTGAAAATGCTAGACAATTGTTAGGAGCATTAGATATGCCAATTTGGGAGATGAAAGTTACATCTATTCGTGAATCTACTATCATGAGTTCTCTTACTTTAGACGTGCTTTATTCTAAATTGAAAACTCATGAAATTGACATCATCTCACGTAAAAACCCCAACAAGTCTATTGCATTTGTTTCGTAACGTGACATGTCTAGTTCTAGTCAATCATCATCTAGTGGTGCACTCTCTTTGCTGTCCTCTCTAACCCTTGAACAGATTGAAGAGTTTCCAGAGGAGGAGCTTGCACTCATCTCTACTCGGTTCTCAAAAGCATTGCAAAATGTGAGAACTAGAAGGAGAGGAAGCTCCGGACCTCAACGATGTTTTGAATGTGGTAAGACAGGACATTTTCGTACGGAGTGCCCTAACCTTTCAAGTCCGACTTCACGTGAAGAAAAGCAAACAAGGCCAAAGAAATCGTTTGCAAAGAATAAGAAGAAGAAAGATTTATCAATGCGCAACATAGTGCATAGTATGATCTCTGCACTTCAAGATTTCGGCTCAAGTGATGTGGACACCGGTAGTGATGAAGATGAAGACGCTATGGCAAATATGTGCTGCATGGCGAGCAAGTCAAGTTCAAGCTCCGAGGAGGCAGAACACAACAGCGACGATGAAGAGGTATGTCCCACTTACGAAGAAATGTGTGATGATATTTCTCGTGCCACTGTTATATTAAAGAAAAAGGATAAAAAACTTAGGAACAATGCTGTTAAAATTGAATCACTAGAATCTGGAATTAATCGTTTAAAAACTTTGATTCCTAGTGATGATTCTTGTTCCTCATGTGATTTGATTTATGAACAATTATCCTCTTTAAGAAGTGCACACGCATCTACACTTGATAAACTTGAACTTGAAATTGAAAAGAACAAAGAGCTTGCTGCACTTAATGATAAAAATTTGAAAGATGCTTGTTGTTCTACAATTGATTTGCATTGTTCTTCATGTGATGATCTGAATAAGAAACTAAATGATGCTATGAATGAGATTTCTATTTTGAACAATGCTTTACGTGTGCATGAAGTTAAATATTGTTCAAATTGCAAACTAAAAGGAAAAACTTCATGTGAAAACTGCTTTGATCTGTCCAATAAACTTGATGACATGCATAGGACACTAGATCGGTTTTCTAATGTAAATAAGAACCTAAACTTGCTGCTGAATTCTTCCAAGTCTTGTAATGATAAAACTGGTTTAGGTTTCAATTCTCATGCTCATGCTAAGGCACACCCACCTAAAGTTGTAAAGTCATTAGGAAGCGGTTTGATTCAAACAGCTTCTAGACAAAAGAGGTGATTTTCAAATCTGCAGGAGTACTGTCCCATTCGGGTTCTAATAAACGTGTTGCTTGCTCATCTAGACATGATAATAAGGTTATTTTTCATTGTACCTACTGTGGTAGAGATGGTCATGTCATGGATTTTTGTTATAGACTAGCTAAACACGATAAGAAACAAAGAATACTTGCTAGATCACATAACAACCAAGCAAAATCTGCTAGACCGAATGTTCGGAGCTTGCAACCTGCTGTAATGAGTCAAAAACTTGCTCCCGGACCTACTGTTTTTGTGCTACGTATAACACATCTTCTAAGTCAGTAGTTGGGAACAAAAATTTTCGATGTTTGGCTGATAAACCTGCTGTACCTTCTCAGCTTTCGCGTGTTATTCCTGCTGGACGTCGTGTGACTCAGTACTGGATTCCTAAAAGTCTTTTAACTAACCCCAGTATTGAGTCATCGACGTATTGTGCTGCTGTGTAGGTTTCACGTTTGAGGAAGGAGAACATTTGGATTGTGGATTCAGGTTGCTCAAGCCACATGACCGGTAACAAAGAATGGTTCTCCTCTCTCTCTTATGTGTCACGTGTAGAAAATGTTACTTTCGCCGATAACTCTTCTACTCCCATAATTGCTAAAGGTTCGGTTAGAGTAAACAATCTCTACACTTTGAAAGATGCGGCACTTGTTAAAAATTTGAAATACAACTTGCTTTCGGTTTCACAATTGCTAGATGAAAATCTAGAGGTTAGCTTTGCTAAAAATTGCTGCAAGATTGTAGATTCAAAAGGTGAGCTTTTGTTTAACATGTCTAGGTTTGGAAGAGTTTTTAAAGCTGATTTTGATTTTTCAACTTCTAAGCATCGTTGTCTAGTTGCTAATGATACAAAGGATCTATATTTGTAGCATCGTAGACTTGGTCACATAGGCTTTGATCATCTCACTCGTGTTAGTGCTCTCGATCGCATACGTGGGCTGCCGAAGCTTAAAAAGGACAATGATATTGTGTGCTCTTCTTGTAGACATGCTATGTTTGTTGCAGGTTCACATGCTCCTCTCACAATGACCATGACAGCTGAACCGGGACAACTTTTACATCTTGACACAGTAGGTCCGGCACGTGTTCAATCCTTCGGAGGTAAATGGTATGTGCTTGTGATTGTTGATGATTATTTCAGATATTTTTGGGTTTATTTTATGGCATCTAAGAATGAAGCCTTTATTCATTTTAGAACTTTATTTCTTAGATTATCTATTGATCACCCAGGATCATTAAAAGCAATTAGAAGTGATAACGGAACTGAATTTAAAAGCCAATCCTTTGATCACTTTTGTGCTGAAAATGGAATAGGTCATCAATACTCTTCACCCTATGTACCACAACAAAATGGTGTCGTAGAAAGAAAGAACAGGACCTTAGTTGAGATGCCTAGGACTATTCTTGATGAATATCAAACTCCTAGGAAATTTTGGGCTGATGCAATTGCAACCGCTTGTTATGTCTCAAATCGTGTTTCCTTGCGTGCTAAGCTTGGAAAAACCCCATATGAGCTCCGGTTTGGACATAGGCCTAGTGTTACACACTTTATGGTTTTTGGTTGCAAATGCTTTGTTAAGAAACATGGTAATCTTGATAAATTTGAAGCTAGATCTGTTGATGGCATGTTTCTTGGTTATCCATCTCATACTAGACGCTACCGTGTGCTTTTACTTGACACCAACAAAATTGTGGAGACTCGCGAGGTTTCTTTTGATGAAGCTAGCCCAAGTACTAGCTCCGATATTGCAGGTCCGGATCCATATCTGCAGGGAGAGAGTATTTTTATTGAAGAAGATGAAGTGGTGCTGCTCCCCGAAAACTCGGAAGTAAATAACGATCAAGCTGCTGATTTTGCACCACAACCAGCACCAACAGTCACTACTGCTGGTTTGGACCTTCCTCAATCAACAAGCTCTCCTAATCAAAGGTCCAAACATGAAGAAGAAGGTGCTTGTGAAGTGTCTACTCCCCCCCCCCCCCGAGTACTCAAAAGTCATCCTCCACAACAAATCATTGGAAGCTTGCATGAACGAGTCACTCGGTCCAGGTTTTGCGATGCAAACTCTCATGCTCATTCTGCTTTTGTTGCTTCTTTTGAACCCAAGGATATATCACACACACTCACTAATGAATCTTTGATTAATGCCATGCAAGAAGAGTTAGAAAATTTTGAAAGAAATAATGTTTGGAAACTTGTACCTCCACCTCAAGGTCACACATTAATTGGAACTAAATGGGTATTTAAAAATAAGAAAAGTGAGGATGGTGTTGTGGTTAGGAATAAAGCTAGGTTGGTTGGTCAAGTTTTCACTCAAATTGAAGGTCTAGATTTTGATGAAACATTTGCTCCTGTTGCTAGATTAGAAGCTATAAGAATTTTATTAGCATTTGCTGCATCTAAAGGTTTCAAGTTATATCAAATGGATGTTAAAAGTGCTTTTCTTAATGGCTACATAGAGGAGGAGGTTTATGTTAAGCAGCCACCGGGTTTTGAAAATCCAAATTTTCATAATCATGTTTACAAACTGTCCAAAGCCTTGTACGGTCTAAAACAAGCCCCTAGAGCATGGTATGATAGGTTAAAAACATTCTTACTTGAAAAGGGGTTTACCATGGGCAAGGTTGATAAAACTCTTTTTGTACTTAAGCATGGCAATGAATCATTATTCGTTCAAGTGTATGTGGATGATATTATCTTTGGTTGTGCTTCTCATGATCTCGTGTCCAAGTTTTCAGCTATGATGAGTTCAGAATTTGAGATGAGTATGATGGGAGAACTCACATACTTTTTGGGGCTGCAAATCAAGCAAACAAAAGAAGGAACTTTTGTGCATCAAACTAAGTATACAAAGGACCTTCTTAAGCGCTTCAACATGGACAAATGTAAGCCTCTTCAGACACCAATGGGAACAGCAACAACACTTGAACTTGACGAAGATGGTGACCCGGTCGATAAAAAAGAATACAGAAGTATGATTGGATCACTTTTGTATCTCACGGCGTCAAGACCGGACATACAATTCAGCGTATGTCCTTGTGCACGTTTTCGAGCTTCTCCACGTGCTTCACATCGCCAAGCCATCAAAAGGATTCTCAGGTATCTGCATGGAACTCAAGAATTTGGCATTTTTCTTCCTTCTTCCTCAACCGTTTCTTTGAAAGCTTTTTCGGATGCTGATTTTGGGGGTTGTAGGATTGATAGGAAAAGTACTTCGGGTGCTTGTCATTTTCTTGGTAATTCACTTGTTGCTTGGTCCTCTAGAAAACAAAGTTCAGTTGCACAATCCACGGCCGAATCTGAATATGTAGCTGCGGCTAACGCTTGCTCAGAAATTCTTTGGATTGTTCAAACACTTAAGGACTATGGGGTTGATTTAGATAGTGTTCCACTGTTTTGTGATAACACTAGTGCAATTTGTATTGCTAAAAACCCCGTGAAACATTCTAGAACTAAGCACATTGACATTAGGTATCACTTTCTTCGTGATAATGTTGAAAAAGGAAACATTGTGCTTCACCATGTCGATACCGAACAACAATTGGATGGTATTTTTACAAAACCTTTGGATTTCACTCGTTTTTGTTTCATTCGTAGTGAAATAGGGGTTATGCATCCTCATGGCTTAAATTGAGGGGGAGTTTTTGAAACTTTGAAAGTCTATGTGTGAATCTGAAACTAAAATAATATGAGCATAGTATTTCATACATATATGACTTTGTGATTCCTTTTACAGGCTGAAAGTTCTTACTACATTACTCATGTTATACATTTTGTAGTTTTTTCCATGACTAGTAATTGGAATAATTACTTACACTAAATCTGGTCATGATCGAACTTTCTTGCTGTTTTGAACTTGTTGCGTGCTCACAAGTGCTTTTAATCATAAAAAAATAATCAAGTGATCAGCTCACATGTTGAGTTTTCAAATAAAAAATTGAGAAAAGATCAAGAGAATATGCATGCATCGCACTTCTTCTTTTGAGATTGCTTATCATTGCACTAAGATATGAACTTGGAAGGAATTGTGTATGACTAAAACCATGTCCTTAAGCTTCTGATTGTCAAATGACATAGGCTTGGCTTGGTTGGTTAAAATAAGGCTGATGTGGCATATAATATCTTGCAAATATCATATGATCAACTTTGTGCCTTAAATTATTATGAATAATAAAAATGCAGCAACAAGTGTCATGTTTTCAGGTTTTGAAATAGTTGAGTAAGGGAGATCATGACTTGCTTAAACTGAAAAATACATTTGATCTCTATCATGGCTTACACTACTTTATGTATCTCATTGATGTGATAGTGTAAGTAACCTGATAGTATGACTTGGATGAGCTTTGTTTTGTATGTATATGTTATAATATGCTCATAACATTTAAAAATTTCTCTTTTGAACCTTGCTGAATACATTGTCAAAGGGGGAGAAATATGTATAAGGAGAGATTTTTTTACACATTGCATATGTTATACACTTTCTTCCTTCTCTGATTTTAAAAATGGGGAGAAATTAATAAAGGGGGAGAAATGAGTTTTCATAGCTGTTCAAAACTTTTCATAAGCGAATGTTCGGATTTTAATTGGTGTTGCCAATGCATTCATCAAGGGGGAGATTGTGAGACCTATGTGTGCTGAATACATTGGCAATTAGGATAAAAGTTAGCATTAACATTCAAAGTTTTGAATATTGCCAAAATATTCTTCTGTGGCAAGGTCCTACAAGTTCTTTGTTAGGTCCGCCAAGTGTTGGCAAGGTCCGACGCAAGGTCCGTAGAGCTCCTGCAAGGTCCGGAGAGCTTCTGTGAGGTCCGGAGCTTGTTTTGGGGGAGCTCCCGTGAAGTTCAACTCGTAGAACTGCAGCGTCTTGTTTTTGCTTTTAACTCGCAATGTTTCAAACTTGTTTTATGGGAAGGTTTGCTTAGTATTAATTTGCTAGGTTTTTGGTGTGTTTTGGTGGTTATGGCTGTTATCATTTGATATGGTTTGCAACATGCTTATGTGACG
Organism: Neostapfia colusana; assembly: GCA_030760725.1. Classification (NCBI taxonomy): domain Eukaryota; kingdom Viridiplantae; phylum Streptophyta; class Magnoliopsida; order Poales; family Poaceae; genus Neostapfia; species Neostapfia colusana. Next base: position 68,868,878 of record JASWHV010000017.1, read on the forward strand.
TGCTCATGTAAGGTGTTGTGGTTTTCGAACTAACGTGAGTCAAGTCGAGGACTTGTGCTCGGAAGAATTGGTTGTTTATTCATGTGCAGGTGTTGCTTGAGTTCAAGACATGGCTGGTGACGGGATCCTTGGACTAGTCTCAGGGAGGAGATGAGGTTCCAACAACCAAGTTCGGGAGGAGCTGTGGTTGAGTTGATCGGGAGGTCGCGCAGCATGTTTGGATCAAGGGCAGTGCATATGAAGGTTGCGTGTACGTCGTTGGAAGGTGTTTGCACGTGTGCAAGGAGTGCATGGACGTGGCAACATTGTTCCAAGGCGTGATGAAGTGAAGTGTACGTAAAGAATTGGTCGAAAAGGTCCAACCGGCTGGATTGCGTACTTAGGCTGAGGCTGAGTCGGATATGGCTCAAATATAGAAGATTTGAGTTGGTTATGATAGGATTTCGTGCTAGGCACGAAGTTGAGTTGTTTTACGAATGTTTAGGACGTTTCTAAGGTGTTTGGAAGTCTCACGATTGCTTCTATCTGCGAATAGGAGAGTCCTGAGCAGTTACGGTAAGTTAGGATACGAGTCCAATTAGGAGTAGGAGTCCTAGATTGGATTGATTAGCCTGAGGGCTGGCTATAAAAGCAAGGGAGGCCAGAGCTCTCGTGGGTAGAGAACTTTGGGCTGTTCCTTTTGTGTTTCTATTGAATAAAGTTCATAGTTTCGAGGAGCTTTTGTGCCTTGTTCGTCCGATTTGTTTCTCGTCAAGTCTTTCGCGCTGAGTTTCTGGACAGACCGACGTTGCTTCGGTGTTTCGTTCATAACTTGAGTTTTACAGATCCGATTGATGTGATTCTTTTTGGGTTGTCTTCACAACTCAATTATCTATCATCTGTGAAATTTTCACGAGCTTCGAATCTGTAGTTTTTGAGATACACGAGTTTCTTTGCAGCGTTGCAGATCTGTTTTATATCGGGTAGAACAGATTGATCTTCGTTTAATGTTTTGATTGTATCTCAAGTTTTACTTCGTGTTTTCAAGTGATTCTTCTTGCATTAGATCTGTGACTTGATTATCTACCTCTCTACTTGATTTGTCATGGTCGAACACGTTTGAAAACACTTGCACACACGGTTTCTTTAACCGATTGATTTTTTGCTGAGGGGTTTTTGTTGTTTCCGCTGCGAAAAGTTTTAATCTACCATTCACCCCCCTCTGGTAGCTTTTCACGTGCTCTTCAATCCAACACATCAGATACCCGTACGTAGCAGCGTACAGTTATTACCTGCAAAACAACTTATGCAGTATCTGTGAGCACGAAGCTCAGCAAGACTGACCGTCACCCTATCCATGAAACTCTACATGCTAAAAATGGGGGGCTGAATATAGAAGTTTGCACAACGGATGAACATGAGCTAAAGGAGAGTCCTTGCTTTCAGTTTTAAGCAGATTTTATAGCCCTTGCGCAATTTACATCGAGACTCCACAATCAAACAAGAAACGCTTTATCTCGTGTCGCTTGCCCGAGGTGAAAGTAACTTTAGTGAGCTATTCTAGACTCATACATACCTTGCGCTATTACCGTCGAGACTCCACAATCAAACAAGAAACGCTTTGCCTCGATGCTACTAGCCCAAGGTGGAAATTAAATTTAGTGAAGTGTTGATCGTTCCTCATCTCCATTATGAGGATTACTCACGAAGCATTATTAACTTTTCCCAGTTTATTACTACGTCATGACTCAGTGTACAAGTATGCTCACTACCGCGAGCGACGGTGATTGCAATAAAAAACACCCGGCTGACACGACACGTATGCCCGTACTCGACGTTGCACACAGCAACCATCATTGACGTCGTACGTGGCAACCTTTCACATGACACCTAAATGTCGAACCGGTCCCACCGACTGGGATTAAGCCTCTCTACGGCAAACCCTCGTAGAGCCGACTTCTCTATCTTTTCAGCATCGGCATCAGACGGTGAGGTATGCCTCGACACCCAGGTTAACATGTTACATCGGTTTCCTGGGTCCCATATAGCCAGTATGCATCCGGTACACATCTCAAACTTGTCCAGCGGGGCCGCACACGAGAACGGGCCTTAATCGACTCAGACATAGACTAGGTTCACAGGACCACATCCTTGAGCCTTCCATCCACTGCCCGATCTCCATTCCCACTATGAGGATCAATTCCCAACTCTTCCGATTGATCCCCCTTAATCCCGGTTCACGAGTAGGAAAATGCCCACTCGGGTTTTGCTTCTTTTAATCCACTTTTGTTGACTTGAGATCAGCAGTTATAAACAAGTGTTAACCTACTCTACATTATACTCCAGGGTTTTTTGGGTCATGCATTTGGAGTGTCATACCACCTAGACTTAATGCAATAAATAAAATGCTAGACGTATAAAGTGAACACAAATAAAAACTTGTAAGGTTTGATGCAAACCGGGGCTTGCCTTTGTTTTGCAGGGGACTAATATATATAATCAGTTAGTGAAGACCACTTGGCTTGATCTCTTGCCTCCCTCCTTTGATACCTACTCCGATGACTTCAAGTTCCTTCACGTAGAGGCTACACGTAATGAATATGCACATATGTTTATTTGTAAAGATTTTTGCTACAAGTTCTAATGACAAGTTAACAAAAACTGGAACTCTGTTTAAGAATTTAAAATGACACTGGTGCTAGTGGCTTGGGTGTGGGTTAAAGTATTAGGATTGAGTGCTATGTGTTTTCCTCCTCTTCTATGTTGATCATCTCAAAAGGTTAAACAGAACAGGGGTGATCCATATCTCCAATGGAGCTGAGAATTTTTGTGTGAGTTCCTTGTCACAAGAAAACACCCTGGACCAATATTTGGAATTATCCAATGATTAGATCACTCAGAATAATTCCCTAAGCATTTAGGCAAAAGGAACTTAATTCTCAATAAACTTGCATGTTCATGCCAAACTTAGTGAACTATAATTTCAATTATAGTTCATAGGACTTCCATGAATTTTCCTAAGATTTTTGGAGCTAAACATTTCCCAGAAATGAATTACCAAGTTTTAGAAATTCTCTGAAAATGTTTCTGTATTCAATTGAACACAGCAACTTAAATTCTGAATTGCCCTGATCAAATCAACTCCAATTGAGCTGAAATTTTTACAGGGGTTTACTAACATCCTAGAGAATATTCTGGGAAAAATTTGAGGATTTTTGGATTAACCAAACTCCCTCAAAAATTCTTTTGCTGAAAAGATTTAAAGAATTTTCCAGAATTAAATAATGAGTTTCATACAAATTGGGTTTCATATTTGGACAGTACTCTATTAGAGGAATCCAACAAAATTTGTTTCACAATTTTTGGATTCTCCTACCCAAAGTTGTGGCCTTCCAAGGTTGAAACTAGAAACTAAAATCCCCAAAATGTTTAAATGTCTGCCAGTGGGGCCCACCTGGCTGACCTCCTTCTTCCTCGCGCCAAACAGGGGACGCGGTGGCGCTCTCCTGCGAGCGTCGCCGGAATAGCTTTCTCGGCCATCTCCGGACCTCAGACTCGCCGCCCCACCCTAACTCGCGACGCTGAACTCGGCTCGGGTGTCGCCGGCGGCCATAGATCGCTGGAACAGGGTGCCCGACGGTGGCAGCGGCTGTTAGGGTTCCGGCATGGTCGGAAATGCGCTACACTGCAGCAAAACGGTCGGGAAATGATCGGAGAGCACCGTGGGAGCTCGAGGGTGTCAAAAATGGCCGCCAGACCCCGTGAAAAAGTCGGCAACATGGAGCTCCACGGTGACCCAAACTGTTTTTCCATGGCGGACTGAAAAACAGCAAGAACCCGGTCATTTCTGGACCATATCACTCGGTTCTTGTTCGAGGAGGACCGCTAGGAATTGAGGAAGGTGTGCGCAAGCTCGCCCGAGCTGGGGTGGACTGTGCCGCTAGAATTTTGGGGTAGACCGACCCCTACCCGTATGCACCATGTTTCGTGAATTTTGGAAATTCTCCCTACTCAGTCGATCCTTTGCTATGAGGTTTGCAGCTACACGAGCTAGGGATCATGGCGCACCTTTTTCGTGTTGAGGAGGGATGGTGAAAACGGCCGTGGTGTGCTGTCCACGGGGCCCGTCCTCGGTTTCCCGCCAGTGAGCCTCGGTTCTCGGCGGCGATCGTCGAATTGTGGCCAAACGAAGCGACAACGCCGTGAAGTAGCGAGGTGGTTAGCTAGAGCACGTGTTGGCATTCACTTTTTGTGTTGGTGGCTCGGGCAACGGCCGAGCAGGCGCCGGTGTGCGGTGGAAATCGGAGGAGCAGCGCCGATGAGAGAAACAGAGCGCGGTGCGGCGCTGTTCTTGAGGAGGAAGCAAAAGGGTTTGGCTCAGCTGTGTGGGGAGTGGATCACGTAGAGGAGGGGGGCGAGCTGCTGACAGGTTGCCAGCGCGAGAGAGGAAAACAGGAGGTGGCTCCCCGGGCGGTGGCGCTCGCGGCAGCTGGTGCTGTTCGGGAGAATCCCTCGGTTGAGCTGAGACAGAGGGGAAAAACTTGGGGGTTAAGTCTACTCAGTCCTATGACATGTGGGCCCCACCAGTCAGTCCCTCTTCACCCCTCAAAAGATCTCCAAAACTTGGCAAGTGACCAATTCAAATGTTTGGAGTTTAAAACTGAGCTACATTTGGATAGTTGGGCAAAGTTCCTCCAAATTCAAATGTATATTTGAATTCTTTGGACATTTGAATCCTTTTTGGAAAAATGGGTAGCAAACCTTTTCAAAAATTACTGAAACTTTTCCTACCCACTGATTTGGAACTAAGGAATCCAAATATGCAATTTGATTCTTGTGTTAGCTGCTGCAAACAAGAATTTGAACACAACAGTTTTGAATTCCCATTGTGTCCTTCCCTCATTTGAAATTTGATCACTTAGTTCAAACTCTAATCTTCAAACCCTCCCATTGCACTTGAGTACCTCAACTCGGTGGTCTTAATCCAACTAGGGTCCAAACATGCAAATGACTCTAAGTTGGTTTTAGAACAACCTCTCATGTGTTATCATATGTGTAAAACGTTTGAATCAATCCCCTTTTTCCTACACATGACACCAACATTTGTGCAAACTCATGTTTCTTTGTATTCACATTTTTGGGACTTTTACAAAACAGCTCGGGTCGCTGGTGAAGTCTACTTTCCCGACAATCTCATGCCAAGAGGAGGGCAGGGTTAGCTTCCCCGTGCCCCAGTGGTGCTTTGTGACCCGTTTGTTTATCGTGTTCGATGCAGATACGAGCTAGCACTGTCGGACCCGAGCTTAATCCCGCCGCCACCGTCGCCGACTACTTTTCCGGCGATGTCGATGCGCGAGGGGTTGTCTGGCGTGTGCGCCGTGCTTCAAAGATCACGTAGGAAGAAACTGCATCAAAAATTAGGTGGGATTGGTCCAGAATGGGCCACACCACCGCCGCTGTGCGTCGCGCGCTCGGGCGCTGGCAGGAGGTTGAAGAAGACACTGTGCGTGGGACCCATGTGCAGTGTTTTAAACATTTCCTGATTTTCAGATTTAGTTGAACTTCAAACACCCATAACTTTGGTTAGGAAGCAACAAATCGAGTGCACACTATTTTGTTAGATTCATCTCTCTTAGTACTTTCCGGAAAATCAAGTTTCACTCCAAGAAAACCTTTATTTCTCCAGAATTGATTTTCCAAAATATAAACTGCTTAGAATTTTAACTGGAGAACCATTTAGTGGAAAATTATGAAATTTGGCCAGGGTGTTCCTTGCAATATCCCTGAGTTATTATAAGAATTTCAGATCCATCAGAGCTCATTTGATCCACCTAATGGTGTGATTAATGAAACTGGTCCAGAGAAAAAGAAAAATGTCCAGAAACATTTTTCAGATTTTCTCTGAACCTGTGTAGCTCATATCTTTTGATAGTATGCTTAGAAAACCCTAAGAACTCTAATTAAGGAAAAATATACATTTATTTGTTCAGGGCCCAATGAGCTTTGTTTCAAATGAAATTAGGCCAAGTCTCTGTTTAGGTTGTATCCAAACCATAGTAAAAATTTCAGAGTCAATAGCACTGTCTAGCTATACTTATAGCCTTCACAATTTCAAATTCAACTCAATTGCATTTAAATTGACACACATTGTATGTTTATCTCGTGTAGTCGCTAAAATCGAAGAAGGCCCTGAGGTTCTGGACTTTATCACTCCAGAAGAACAACTAGCATACGACCAGCAGCAAGGCAAGCTCCGTTTTGCAATAGCCGTTTCATAAAGTCTTTTGTTTTGAGAACTTACTTTATGTATTTCTTACAATTGTGCATTAGAGTCCTGTTTGAAAACCCAAATGCATAGCCAAGAGAACAAGGGTTTTGGGCTTAGGTTTTGAACCTCAAGTAGCCACTGCAATGCTAAATTGGTTTAGGATTCGGTACAAGTCGAGTTGTTGGAACTACTCGCGAGAATAGTCTAGAGGCGCACAACTCGGTTAGAGATAGCAAATGAATCACTTGGCAAGAAAAAGGAGACCGAGTGGTGAGTAAAGGCAGCAGGACTTTGGGGCCTGGATGCCATAGCTCCGCTTGTATCGATTGAGGACCGAGCCGTGTGCGGGCCTGTTGAACAAGCTAGAACAGTACCGAAGATATACAAGATATATGGGAAACGGGAAACCGATGTAATTCAGGTAGCGATATGTTGAGACATTGCTTGCCATTCATCGGGTAGGTTGAGAGCAGCGAGATGTAAATCGGCTGGTGGGCACTGCAAATGCTCCGCGCAGAGACCTCCTGCTCGGTACAATAGGACCGGTTCAACACTTGGCTAATGGATGAAAGGTGGTTGCGTACGACGTCCGTGGTGGTTGCTGTAGGCAACATCTAGAACGGGCGTATGTGACGGGTTATTCGGGTAACCCTGCAGGTGTAAATCGATTATAATCGCTGTCCCTCGCGGTCAATGAGTACCACTTGTGCACTGTACCGTGACGTAGAAAAAACAGGCTAGTGTCATGTTAAAACATTGCTGGTTGAAAGCTTTACCTTGCTTGTTAATGATTTTCTGTAGTTTAGAGCTAATTATAGTTATTTTCAACCTTAGGCAAAGCACATAAGAGAAACGCGTTTCTTGTTTGATTGCGGCTTTCTTATGTGTCTTAGCACGAGGTTTTCCTACAATTTTCTGCTAAAACTTGAAAGTAAGGTTCAACTATTTAGACGTGTCTTTTGCAACATGCTTTCCTACTATACACTACAAACCCAGCATGTAGAGTTTCATGTATAGGTAAGACGGGTCAGTCTTGTTGAGCCATCATGCTCATTGATTGTGTTTGAAACATTTGCAGGATGCTATGAGGAGAAGGCTCCCGAGGAGGAGACGGACCCCCAAGACGGAAACATCGTTGAGTGGGAGCCGTGCACGCCTCCGTGTTAGTGTGCGTGTGTGCTAGTGGGAACACGTTCACGGGCTGAACGTGAACTCTTTTGTGTAGTATATGCCCGTAAGTGTAGACTTAACATTGTTTTGATGTAACTATGTTCATAAATCTGTTTATGTAATAAAATTATCGCTTCCGCTTCGTACTTTTTTGTGTGTTATCTGGTGATGTGCGTTATCCGGTGATGTGCAACGCAGCACCCCTCATCGTGATCCTTGCTAGTCGAGACCATCAGGTCCTCGTGAAGCCGTAGTGTTTCATCCTTCTTCTTTACAAACAATGCTGAACAACCCCAAGGTGACAAACTCGGTCATATAAAACCTTTGCTCATAACGTCATTCAGTGGTGTCTTCCACTTTTCCCAATCATTGCGTGCCATTTTGTACGGCCTTCGCGAACTCGGTGGTGTTCCCGGCGCAAGTTCAGTCTTGAACTCTACGTCTCGTTCGGGCGGCATGCCCGGTAAATCATCGGGAAACACATCAGGATATTCATGTACCACCGAATTTCCTCTATCTTAACAGTTTGTGAGTGGTTCAATGTTGCAATCTGTTGCCAACTGGCGTCCAGAACTATTGTATGAAGACCGTGCTGTGGGGAGTTGAGCTTAACGGTTCGAGAACTGATGTTGAGAACCGCATTGTGGTAATTCAACCACGACATCCCCAAAATAATGTCGATCTTCAGACCCCCGAGAATAATGAGGGTTGTGGATTATAATCTAACCCCCAAACAAAGAGATGCTCGGGAGACAACATCGCTTGCTTTAATGCTCCCACCGGGCGAAGATATGAGGTATTGATTCTTTGTAAAAGTGGTTTGGAGCTGATGTTGTGCCACAAAAGACTAACTAGTGAATTTATGTGTGGCACCGGAGTCGAAGAGAATTAATATCGTAGCTGATTCATAGAAAACATCCCTGCTAACGTGGCTTCTCCTTCCGGAACATCATCAATCACTGTGTAGTGAATGTTGCCCCTTGTCTGCCCTCTTTTCCGCAAATATAGGTATGGGTATGAATATTGAAAATATGATGACCCGCAGCCATGAATTCTCTCCAGACAATACCTAGCATAATGGCCCCTCTGACCACAACTGAAGTATGGATGTCTCTCCGGTTCTTCGCTGACTTGTGGTTGGAAGCTAGGTACCTATGGCTGCAGCGATGGAGCACAAACCACTGTCTGATGCTGCTGCTGTGGAGGTGGTACAAGTTGTGGTACTTGACCAGCAATTAACATCTGAGGAGTTAATCATACAGGGGCCGCCATATTTCACCAGATGGCATTCGGTACATCAACCGGTACTTTTGGGGCACATAACTTGTGCTGGTCTGCACGATATCACTCATTTTCCTCTTCTCTGTACAGAACAGACGTTGATGCACTAAATCCAGATTTTGATCCAGTTAAAAGCATTTTCATAACTCCAGTTAAATAAAAAAGTCAAATTCAACTTCAATATATTTCCAATGAGCATTCATATTCCTCCAGATCATTTCTGGATCAGAAGTTATGATTTTCCAAAGTCGACAGAATTCCTGGATAAAATTTGCCAGCATCTCCTTTGTATGTGGCTGTTTTTATCACAGTTGTATCTGAATATAAAATACAAATCTGAACAAACATTGAATTGAAAAATTGTTGGACATTTCATAACCTTTCCAACGGTGTATCATATGACCTCTACAGAGAGCTATGGCTGAAAAACAGAAATGTCCAGAGAGGTTTTGCTTCTGTCCTATTTCTGGACAGTTTGCACTCAACTGGACATTCCACCAATTTGGCGTGTGATTTTGCTCTGGAAGTGTACAAATAAGTTGTAGAGAACTTAAAAATATTTCCAGAACTGTATCATACACCTCTATTTGGTAAATCTACTCAGAGTTATTCTCTGTCAACTTCCAGCGAAAATTTCTGCCAGAAACAGAGCACTCTGTTTTTGAAACTTTTGAAGCCTAGTCATTCTCTCATTTGAATCTTAGCTCAAAATAAGAGTTCAGTAACTAATATTTGTTTCAAAATTCTATTTTTAGTTGAAAGTTAGTTCATGAATCATTTATTTATAGGGAAAAGGTTATTAAGTTTAGTACAGTGTCGATGCATTGTAAGAGACATGTCGGTACTACGTTGCATCACAAAGGAAAATCCTAACCGGATTATACAAGCATATCCGTATCGGTGGCACTAAGACGGTCACTCACAAATATGTTCTACTCGTACTATGGTTTCGTGGTTAAAACACCTCCATAAGTCACACACAATCATCAGATTTGGCTGCACACCGAACCCGGTCCCAATACAGTTCCATACACCCGACCGTCGTCACTCGCATGGGTGTTCTCAAGCCAAACACGCCTTGAGCTATGTGTTCACGTTACTAACGACGTAACGGGGTCTCTCCTACTTTCCCGTAGCACACCAGGGAAGGGCGTTGCTCGAATACCCCAAACAACATGAACAGTCGTAGAGGATACTAAAGTTGGCCGGGTCACCTGCCACCCGTGAGGCTCCACCCTTAAGCTTGTGCGCACTGGTGGACAGCGCATACATGCACCCCACCCCCAAGACATAAAACGTCCCGAGATGCATGAGTTTCCAACATAACACATAAGTTAGGTTGCCACCTCCATATTAGGCTAATCTCGTACTCCTTATGTGGGCCTAGTACCGTTTTCTCACTGTATCCTAAGTTTCTGTCGTAATACGATCCTTATTCCATACGCTATTCCCAATGCGGCTCTGATACCATGTTGTGAGGGCCCGAGCCGACACGAGGTCGTGCCGTTCGTCCGGGAATCGTATTGGGTGGTGCCGTGATATGTGGCACCCAACAGCACATATATAAGGAAAACCGTAGCACAGAAATAAAAAGCAGAAGCTTACAAGTGTTCTTTGTAAATAATTTACATCAAATAACTACAGCGGAAGACTAAATTTCTCACTTTTATTATCTACTTAGAATTCGAGAAGATGTCCATCCCGTGGACTCTTCTCGCTAGCAACACGAAGTCATCAGCAGCGGCTGGGTTCTCCATGTGTTAAATGACTCGGGAGTCTCCGAGTCTCACCGGACGACCTCCTCATAAGCATTGATTTTAACCTGCAAAACTACTCATATAGCAAGCGTGAGGACATAGGCTCAGCAAGACTGACCCGTCTCACCTAAACATGTAACTCTACATGCTAGATGTGCAGTGTATAATAGAAATTACTTTGCATAAGACTTGCCTAATTAGTTGACTCTTACTTTAAAGTTTTAGCAGCAATTTGATGGAAAACCTTGTGCTAAGACACATAAGAAGTCCGCAATCAAAAAATAAACACATTCCTCTTATGTACTTTGCCTAAGGTTGAAAGGAACTTCAATTTGCTCTAAACTAAAGCATTTCATTAACAACCAACGTAAAACTTTCAACCAGCAACTTCTATCATGACACTAGCCTATTATTTCTACGTCATAGTACAGTGAACAAGTGGTACTCACTGACCGCGAGGGACAACGACTATAATTGATTTACACCTGCAGGGTTACCCGAATAACTCGTCACATACGCCCGTACTAGATGATGCCTACAGCAACCATCACGGACGTCATACGTAACCATCTTTCATCCGTTAGCCAAGTGTTGAACCGGTCCTATCGTCCCGAGCAGGAGGTCTCTACGCGGAGCATCCACAGTGCCCGCTAGCCGATTTACACCTCGCTGCTGTCAACCTACCCTCTGGACAACAAGCAATGCCTCAACATATTGCTACTCGAATTACATCGGATTCCTGGTTCCCATATATCCGTAGGTCTTCGGTAATGTCCTAGCTTGTTCAACAGGCCTGCACAAGGCTCGTTCCTCAATCAAAACAAGCAGAGCTATGGCACCCAGGCCCCAAAGTCATGCTGCCCTTACTCTCCGCTCGGTCTCATTTTCTTGCCATGTGACTCATTGTCTATTTCTAACCAAGTTGTGTGCCTCTATCCTATTCTCACGAGTAGTTCCAACTACTCGACTTGTACCAAATCCTATATCATTTTAGCATTGCAGTGGCTACTCGAGGTTTGACTCCTAAGCCCAAAACCCCTGATTTTCTTGGCTATGCATTTGGGTTTCCATTCAAGACTCTAATACACAATTGTAGGAAAGGCATAAAGTAAGTGAGCAAAACATAAGACTTTATAAACGATTAATGCAAACCGGAGCTTGCCTGTTTTGCAGGTGACTAAGAGTATATAATTTTAGTTAGTGATGATCACTTGTGACATGACCCCACGGTCTTGTCGAGCCAAGATCACGCTGAGGGGTGTTGCGTTGCACAGCACCGGATAACACACATCAAAGGTACAAAGCGGAAGCAAAGTTTTATTACATAAACAGGTTTAAGAACATTTTTTACAAAAAAATATGTTCAGTCTACACTCACGGGCGTAGACTACGCATCAAGTTCACGTTCAGCCCGTGAACGTGTCCTTTCTAGCACGCACGCACACTAACACGGCGGCGTGCACGACTCCCGCTCGACGGCGTTCCTCTCCTGGGGTTCCATCTCCTCCTCGGGAGTCCCTTCCTCATAGAACCCTGCTAACACGGCGGCGTGCACGACTCCCGCTCGACGGGGTTCCTCTCCTGGGGTTCCATCTCCTCCTCGGGAGTCCCTTCCTCATAGAATCCTGCAAAAGCTTCAAACACAAGCAGTGAGCACGAAGGATCAGCAAGACTGACCTGTCTCTCCTAAACATGAAACTTCTACATGAGGGTTGATAGGTGCATGAGGTAAAGTAAGTTGCAATGGACTCGCCTACTTAGTGGAACGTTACTTTCAAGTTTTAGCAGCAGGTTGTGGAGAACCTTACGCTAAGGCACATGAGAGAGCCGCAATCAAACAAGAAACGCATTTCTCTCATGTACTTTGCCAAAAGTTGAAAGGAACTTTAATTAGCTGTAGACTACAGCAAATCATTAACAATCAAGGTCCATCTTTCAATCAGCAACATTTTAACATGTAACTAGCCTGTTCTTTCTACGTCACGGTACATTGAACAAATGGTACACACTGACCGCGAGGGACAGCGATTTTAATCGATTTACACCTGCAGGGTTACCCGAATAACCCGTCACGTACGCCCGTACTCGATGTTGCCTACAGCAACCATCACGGATGTCGTACGCAACCACCTTTCACCCGTTAGCCAAATATTGAACCGGTCCTATCGTCCCGAGCAAGAGGTCTCTGCATGCGCATCTCAGTGCCACCAGCCGATTTACACCTCAAGCTCTCAAACTACCCTCTGAACGACAGGCAATGCCTCAATACCCAGCTACCCGAGTTACATCGGTTTCCCGGTTCCATATATCCGGTAGGTCTTCGGTACTGTTCTTGCTTGTTCAACAGGCCTGCACATGGTTCGGTCCTCAATCGACACAAGCGGAGCTATAGCACCCAGGCCCCAAAGTCCTGCTGCCCTTACTCTCCGCTCGGTCTCATTTTTCTTGCCATGTGTTTTATTTGCTATCTCTACCCGAGCGATGTGCTTCTAGCCTATTCTCGCGAGTAGTTCCAACTACTCGACTTGTACTGAATCCTACACTACTTTAGCATTGCAGTAGCTATACGGGGTTTTCAATCCTTATCCCAACCCATGGTTTTCTTGGCTATGCATTTGGGTTTTCAAACAAGACTCTAATGCAAGCAGTAATGGTACTCAAAGTAAGTTCTCAAAACAGTAAAAATTTGTAAAAGGGTTAATGCAAACCGGAGCTTGCCTTGCTGCTCTTGGTCGTAGGCTAGCTGCTCTTCCGGAGTGACGAAGTCTAAGACTTCGGGTTCCTCCTCGACCTTAGTGACCACATGATATACAAGTATATGTGTTAATTAAATGCATTTGAGTTGAAGTTAAACTTGTGAAGATTATAAGTCTCACTAGACAGACTCAATGACTCTGAAACTTTTATTGTGGCTTGGTTACAACCTAAACAGAGACTTGGCCAAGTTTTAGTTGCAGCAAAGCTCAATTGAGCTCTTCACAAATAATTATGTACTTGACCTTAATTGGACCTCTTAGGGTGTTCTAGGGGTTTTCATGGGGCAAACCATGACTTTCTGAAAACTAGATTTTTAGAGGGTTCTAGTGGAGTTGGTTTCACTTAATTTGAAGGTTCCTAGCTAAAGATATGAGCTAAACCATTTCAGAGAAATCCTGAAAAATGTTTCTGCACATTTTTCATTTTCTCTGGAACAGTTTCATTAATCACCCCATTAGGTGGACCAAATGAGCTCAAATGGATCTAAAATTTTTATGGTAGATCAGGGATATTTTGATGAACATCCCAGCAAAATTTCAGAATTTTTCTCCAAAGGGTTCTCCAGTTAAAATTCTAAACAGTTTAAAATTTGAAGAATTAATTCTGGAGAATTAAGGATTTTCATGAAGTGAAACTTGATTTGCTGGAAAGTACTCAGAGAGCTGAATCCAATCCAATCAGAATCACTCAATTTGGAGGTCTCTACAGAGAGCTATGAATTTGAGCAGCAACTGGAATTGTTTTCCTACTGAAAATTCTACTGGGCCGCTTCTTTAAATGACAGCCAATCAGAAATGGGCCACACCCGGGCCACAGCTTTTCAGTGCGCCAATACACCAGATCCCAGCCACACCCGATCGGGGATTTAAACTTTGAGCTGCTGACAGCCGGGGCCCACCCCTTCGTCTTCCTCCCACCGGTTCCCAGCGTGCGCCCGCGCTCTCCGCTCGCTGGAGCAAGCTGTAGCTCACCGGCCGGCCGTTTCCAGCCACTGTCCGAGCTAAAACTCGCCGCCAGTGCGTTTAGGACCCCACGGAACACGATGGTGAGGTGCTTTGGGACTGCTGATGACCGGAAGGTGGCCGGCAACGTGCAGCGGCCTCTGTTGAGGTTCGGCAGCGTCGGCCGGGAGTTCTAACCGCCAAAACCTGTACCGACGAGCTCTGCAGCACCAGTTCACCTCTAGGAACCTCGACAAGGCCTCAAAGGTGTTCAGAAATGGCTGCAAGGTTGTCGGCACCGTGCGACCGACCGTGTCCGCCATGAACGTCCTTGATCGAGCTCGAAATCCGTTGCTCCTAGCTGGTTTCATGCAACGGACGCTAAAAGGAAAATGATCGCCGGCTAGTTCATCGTCTATGTGCCAAGTTTGATGACCGAAGGAGGATCAGAGAGCGGGAATTCGAAGGAACCGTACCGGATGCTCGGGTTGAGGATGCCGGAGCAAAATCTGGAAATTCCCTGTCGATGCTTCACGGTTGGCTCCATAAATTCGAGGAGAGCAGCATGGTGGCCGTGCGCTTCCGTTGCCACTCTTGCTGCGCCATGAAAGTCCCTGTGGAACGCTTTCCACGAGCGCCCGATCAAATTTTTGAGCTGGTTGCGGCGGACGGCGCTGATCACGGGAAAAGGAGGCCGACGCTCGGTGGTTTAGGCGTCGGGGAAGTAGAGGCTGAGCTCAGGGTGCTGTCTAGCCGCTCGGAAGAGGAGAGGGTGTGATGTTTCTGTTTTTTCTCGATTGAACAGAGAGGCGGAAGGTAGAGGAGCTCGGCTCGGTGCAGCTCGCGTGGACGAGAAAGCAACGCGGGGTGCTTCGGCAGAGGGCATGGGGCGCCTTAAGAAGCGATCAGAACCGACCTGCGTCCGCGCGTGGGCAAGCAGCTGGTGGCGCGGCGGTCCCCCCTCGGTGGCGCCCTCGGAGGAAACCCGGTGACCGAGTGCTGAAGTCTCAGTCAGTTGAAATTGGATTCAGTGGCTGACATGTGGGTCCCACCTCCTTTTTAACCTCTGAAATTAACTCCCTCTTACTGTTGTAAACAGTAATCCCCCTTATACCCATGGTGATTTGAATTATCTACCCCTGAGCCATTTGAATGGGATAGAATTAAAATTGGTTTGTGTTTGACTAAATTTCAGCACATATGTAGTTTGAAATTTAAATAAAGTTTGAATTTGCTACACTTAGCTCATGTCAAGATCAACTCCAAATGGAGTGAAAATTGGTGTGTGAGCTCACAAAAATGTGCTGAGTAAGAATATGCCTCCCACTTTTGAATTCATGGGATAAAAACAGTTTGAATTTGAATTTGAGTTCAAACCACCCTCTTTCTAGCTATATCCAAAAGGACTTTGAAAAGGTTTTGAATTTGGGTGAAACTTGGCATGGACATTCTTAGCAAGGTGTAGGAGTTTTTCATATGTCCAGCCCCTAGATGATGCATGTGAAAATGCCACTTTTGCATTGTGTGAGTTTGTTCTCTAGTAATCATGTTGATGGTGGTTACTTGCTCTTCAAATGTGATTATCAACTTTCTTCAAATGAAGTGTGTGTGGGGTGTGATGAACACTTTGAGTATGTGCCAAAAACTTATGCCCTTACATTCCTCCCCCCTAAAAGGATCTCGTCTCGAGATTATAAGGTGAAAATATGATAGGACGTTGGAAAATTACCGTATATGCGACGTGAAAAAGTTGGGGTAGTTTGTGCGAAGAAATCCTTCGCTCTCCCATGTCGCTTCGTACATGGAGTGATTACTCCTTAGGACTTTGTAGAACCACAACGTACGGTTGCGTGTGGTTCGGGCCTTTTCATCAATAATCTGAACCGGTTCCTCCCGATATGTGAGATCCGGTTTCAGTTCTTCTATGTACTCCAGCTAAATGGTAGTTGATAGCTTAAGACACTTCCTCAGTTGGGAAATGTGAAAGACGTCGTGCACACCGGAAAGCGCTTCTGATAATTTCAGCCGGTATGCTACCGATCCACATCTTTCGGTAATCTGAAATGGACCGATGAATCGGGGTGCCAACTTTCCCCTCACCCCGAATCTGTATACGCCCTTCATTGGAGACACATGTAAGTATACGTGATCCCTGACTTCGAACTGTAGTGGGCACCTCCTCCGGTCCGCATATTGCTTCTGTCGGGATTGGGCGGATTTTAGGTTCGATTGAATCAGCCAAACCTTTTCCTCCGCGTTATTGACAAGGTCAATCCCGAAGGTAACCCTTTCGCCAGACTCACACCAATTTAGTGGTGTGAGACATTTTCTCCCGTATAGCGCCTCGTAAGGAGCCATCTTGATGCTGGCCTGGTACCCATTGTTGTATGAGAACTCGTCCAACGGCAAGTGATCATCCCAACTCATGCCATGGTTGATGGCGTAAGCTCGTAACATATCTTCCAAAATTTGATTTACCCGCTCGGTTTGCCCATCCGTCTGCGGGTGGTATGCTGAACTACGGATCAGCTTCGTCCCTAACGCAGCGTGTAGCTGCTCCAAAAACGGGACAGAAATAAAGTGCCCCAATCTGATATGATGGTACGGGGTACGCCGTACAAACATAGGATCCGTGAGATGTACAGTTCAGCGTACTTCTTGGCGTTGTAGTTGGTGTTGACCGGGATGAAATGGGAAACTTTGGTGAGCCGGTTGACGATCATCCACACAGAATCATGCTTCTGAAAGGTAGTGGGTAAACCGACGATGAAGTCCATGCTCACATCCTCCCACTTCCAGGCAGGAACGCCCAGTGGTTGTAGCAGTCCCAGTTTCCGCATATGATCTGCTTTCACCCTTCGACATGTATCACACTCGGACACGTACTTTGCGATCTCCTGCTTCATCCGTGTCCACCAAAACTTGCTTCGGAGTTCTTGATACATTTTGTATCTGCCGGGGTGAATAGAAAACTTTGACAAGTGAGCCTCATAAAAAATTTTCTTCCATAATTCCGGGTTACGGGGTATGACGATCCGGTCCTTGAACCATAGGACGCCGTCTCCGTCCTTCCAGAAACATTTCAGCTCCCCACTGTCTATACGTCTCCGCAAATGTTACATGCCCTTGTCATGTTTCTGAGCAGCCGCTATCTATTCGCGGATGGTGGGGATCAAAGCTAAGTTGTAGAGAGCTCCGTGTGGAATCACATGCAGTGGTGGTTTGCTCTCTTCCAACGGTGTGATGGTCAGGTTGTTGATGTGTGACTTGCGACTCAGCGCATCCGCCACTATGTTTGCCTTGCCGAGGTGATAATGGATCTCTATTTCGTAATTCTTTATCAACTCTAACCACCTCCGCTGCCTCATGTTCAGCTCTTTCTGAGTGAATATGTACTTGAGGCTTTTATGGTCGGTATATAAATGTACGAGGTTACCGAGTAGGTAGTGCCTCCACATTTTAAGTGCAAGAACCACGGCAGCGAGCTCCAAGTCGTGAGTTGGATAATTCTGCTCATGGTTTCTGAGCTGCCGTGATCCATACGCGACCACTCTTCGGTCTTGCATCAGCACACATCCGAGCCCAATGCCGGATGCATCGCAGTACACATCGAACGGTT
Source organism: Neostapfia colusana (assembly GCA_030760725.1). Taxonomy (NCBI): domain Eukaryota; kingdom Viridiplantae; phylum Streptophyta; class Magnoliopsida; order Poales; family Poaceae; genus Neostapfia; species Neostapfia colusana. The sequence goes on from JASWHV010000017.1 coordinate 68,886,650, forward strand.
TCGTTGTGTCTGACTGCGCCAAATCCGGTGCTGATGTTAGGTGCTTGACTAAAGCCTTGAATGCTGCTTCACATGCTGGACTCCAAACATATTTGGTAGCATTCTTCAGCAGCTCCGTCATAGGCTTGTCAATCTTCGAGAAGTTCGGAATGAACCTCCGATAATATCCCGCGAGTCCGAGGAAACTCCGTACCTCGTGAACAGTTCTCGGGGACTTCCAATTCAGCACTTGTGTGATCTTACTCGGGTCTACAGTGATACCCTCCGCTGAGATGGTATGCCCGAGAAAAGGCACTTGCGATATCCAAAACTCGCACTTCCTGAATTTCGCGTATAGCTTGTGATCCCGCAGCCGTTGCAAGACTATAGGCAGATGTTTCTTGTGTTCTTCCTCCGACTTGGAATATACCAGTATGTCGTCGATGAAGACCACGACAAACTTGTCCAGCTCTGGCATGAATACCGAGTTCATCAAATACATAAAGTGAGCTGGAGCGTTGGTGAGGCCGAAGGACATGACCAGGTACTCATAAAGCCCGTACCTCGTCGAGAAAGCCGTCTTCGGAATGTCCTCAGCCCGTATCTTAATCTGGTGGTACCCGAATCTTAAACCCATCTTGGAAAAGATCTTTGCTTCGACCAACTGATCAAACAGCATGTCGATCCGTGGCAACGGGTACTTATTCTTGATGGTTACGGCGTTTAGTGGACGATAGTCCACGCAAAGCTACAACGTCTCGTCTTTCTTTTTTACAAATAATGCCGAACAGCCCCATGGCGAGGAGCTCGGCCTAATAAAACCCTTCTCCAGCAGGTCCGTTAGCTGAGTCTTCAGTTCAGCCAACTTCTTGGGCGGCATCTTGTACGGCCTTCGGTATATTGGCATGGTTCCCGGTGCAAGTTCAATCTTGAACTCCACCTCTATATCGGGCGGCATCCCCGGTAAATCATCCGGGAACACGTCAGGGAACTCTCAGACCACTGGAATGTCTTCCAATCTTATAGTTGTGGATTGATAGATACTTGGAAGTTTTATTTCTGGACTGTCCAGAAATAAGGAATGAGATTCGTGCACTTCTGAGTTCAAGTGCACAATTCTGAGAACGGTGTCTAAAACAGCGCCGTGGCGGGTTAACCACGACATCCTTAAGATGACATCGACCTTTTGCCCCTCTAAAATTATGAGAGACGTAGGGTATACTCTACCCTCTAAGCATAATGGAGCTTTTGGAACCATCATGCTTGCTGAAATTTTCCCACCCGGTGAACAAATCAAATATGGACTATCGGTGGGTAGTATTGGGAAGCTGTATTTAGCAATGAAAGCTTGGCTAATAAAGCTATGCGTGGCGCCTGAATCAAATAATACTATGGTGGGATGCTGGTGGAGTTGGAACATACCCGCAAGGATTGGTTCACCCTCCGGCACGTCCTCCATGGCAATTTGGTGGACGGTGCCGGACCTAGGGTTTGCCCGCCGCGCATTAGTGGGGTTCCGGGGTTGATTCCTCCCCGGAAGTTGTGGTGCAACTCCACCGCCTTGTCCCTCCGGACAACTGCTGGCGAAGTGTCCTGGCCGACCATATTTGTAGCATGTGGCCGCTGCTTTTCTGGTGCTTGGAGAATGAAAGCCCGGCATGCGCTGCTGAGGTGCATAAGCACGCGGCATCGCCCGCAGCTGCTGTTGTTGTTGCGGAAGTGGTGCTGGCAGTGACAGCCTGAATGCCGGTGAAGAATATGACCGACTGCGGAACGGCATCGGCCTCTGTGGTGGCTGCCAGCATGGACCTGATGGTGGGCGATTCACCATCCGATATTTCTGAGAAGGACCACTTCTTTCTCCGCTTCTTTGCGGCGCGCTTCGGTTCCTTTTCGCCGCTGCTAACTCCTTCCCGGAGTCCTCCTGGACAATCGCAGCATCAATTATGTCATTGAGGCTGCCGCGATTGAACATCGCCAGCTTGTCCTTCAGGAGCGGGTTAAGCCCCTGGTAGAAGTGATCCCGTCGCTTCTCGTCGGTATCTGCGTGATACGACGTGTAGAGTGCAAGATCATTGAACACCCTGGAGTATGCCAGCGCGTTCCGGCTCCCTTGTTGCAGGCGTAAGAACTCCCGTCTTCCTCTTCATGAGACCCGACGGTATGTGATAGGCCCTGAAGGCCGTCCGGAACTCCGCCCAGGTAATAACTCGGTCGGTGGGCTGTGAAGCACAGTAGTTCACCCACCACGCGCTCGCGGATCCCTAGAGCTGTTGGACCGTGAACTGAGTCTTGCGCTGCTCACTTACTTGGAGCAGCCCGAACTTCATCTCCATCGTGCGGAGCCAGTTGTCCGCATCGAGGGGTTCATCCGCCCTTGAGAATACCGGGGGATGAGTCGCTAGAAAGTTGGAGTAGGAGCTCTGTTGGTGCTCCTCACGATCTTGACGCCTCTCTGGTCGAGACGTATTCACGATGACAGTTTGCAGCAACTCCGTGTGCTGCTGATGAGAACCCGCCATCGCCGCAATGATATTGGCCAATTTAACCGTTGGCGGTGGCGGTGTTTTCTGCTGCTGTTGCTGTTGCTGTCCCAAGGAGTCCTCGGGAGGCTGTTGGGAGGTTTCTCCCCCTTGACTAGAACCCCCAATGTCCGGGTTGGCACGAGTACGAGTCATTCTGAAATTCAAAACAGCAGCGATCAGCACATGTCATACTTAAAAATTCCATATGCAACAGTAGGTTTTGAAGTGACGCATGAATAATTTGCAGAACATTCACATATATTGATAAAGCATAAACTTTATACAAGATACATTATTCTCGGGTCTCCGAGAAGTCGTGCTCATGTCGTCACTACCTATACATGCACTACTGTCTACACGACATGTCACCGGTTACAAAATTTTTGGTTACGTCACCCTTGCTGCCCTATTTGGCAACGGTAACCTCCTACTCGGAGTAGAACTCGGCCTCCTGCGGGTTGTCCTCCTCCCGTACCTCTGCTGGTGGCTCTGGATCTACAACCTCCTCTCCCATCTCGGGTTCTCCCATTGCCGGAAGACCCAAGACCACGGGTATGGCAGCTGCCACCGGTATGCCCATTACCGGGGGTACGAGGTCCTGCAATGCGTGCACCTTGTCCATGGCTTGGTTGTAGTCTTCTTCCCAGCCTTGCACCTCCTCAATAGTGTCGTCCTGCTCTTGTGTAAGGACCCCGTTCTGCTGGGTAGGAGCCTGCACCTGCTGTTGCAAAGCCGCAATGTCGACACGGCCTTTCTTCTTCGCCTTCCTCAGACGATGCAACTGATTATACTGTTCGTTCAGTCGCTTAATCGTCGGAAGGAGCACATTGCAGAGTGCGCTGTGAGCACTCTCGAAGTGGTCTCCATGGCTGGTGCTTTCTTGAAGTCTTGCAGCAAGACCCTTTGTATGGACAGCTTGGTTGTCCATCACGGCCTTTCCTGCTTTCAATTGGAGGCTGAGGCTCGCCTCCGCGGGGTTGTACCTTGGGCAACCCGGATCGGTTGCCTCCCTGTACCTCCCTTCCCACACATGATTAGCCCGTCCCTCCACCGGAACGAGCGTGTATGGAGTGCCCTCCATAGCTCTCACGTGAAGTTGGCAGAAACGCGACATGGCGTCGTGGGCTGCCACTTGTCACATTCCTTCTGGCTGTCTACCTCTCACCGTAATGGTGAACGGCACCCACCCGTGTGGCGTAGGCCCTGCAGGAACTTCAACATGGATCATCCACGCCTTGTTCCCCTCCTCGCCTTCTTCCTTGTCGAGGTACTGCGGCATCTCGCTGTACCCGAAATATTGAAGCATTTTCCTCAATGCTTCTGGATAGCCGCTGTGGTGAGAACAGTGGGACACCACCCACCCGTTCTCCAACTGTCTATCCACTGTCATGTGTAAAAATGTATTTGAGAAATGTCAAATATTTTTTTGAACAGTAAACCATCAAGTTATAACATAAAACATTTCATTGAACTCATATCATTTGGAAACAAGGTTCAAATTTAAATAAATTTGACGGCTGATGTGCTGTCCAATATGACAGCCCTGACTAGTTTCCATTTCAACCTGATTTAGACCATGCTAAAGGCAAAACCAATTCTGGAGCTCAACATCAAAGTTAAAGCTAACTTCAATAGCTTTCCAGAAAGTATTTTCCTGGCCTACGATCTGTCCTGGTTCAAAAGTTATGAGATGTCCAAGTTAACAGGATTTCTGGAGAAAATTGGACAGCACTTCCCTGCTTTAGGTATTGATTTGATCTAATAATTCCAGTTAATTCTGCTCCCTATCTGACAAAACTTTCTGTTACAAAGTTGTAACCCATCTCATGAACTTTTCAGAACTACCTCATTTTCTATTTTTTGGATTTTTATGCAGGAAGTTATGCTCAATTTACAGAGAGTTACAGAGAGTGTTTGCTCTGCCCGGTTTTCTGGACAGTTTCAACTCTACTGCATTTTTCGATTGGTTAGAGGATGAAACACCTCTGGACCTCAACAAAAAACTTGTAAGCTCTTCCAAGAGTTTCCAGAAATGTTTCATATGACCCCAACCTCGAAAGAACTGAACCTCTAACCTCTGATTAACTTCAGCCATAATCCAGCTGAAAACAGGGGACTCTGTCCTTAGTATCCTATGAGTTGAAAACTTGTTAACTTTGAATATCCTGATTAAGTAAAGGAGTTACATCAAGTTTTAGTGCCCTGGATTAAAACTTTCAAGTTTTTCAATGCAGTTGCTCATTTAGTGGGGTGTGGCGTCGATGCGTCACCAGATCATGTCGGTACTACGTCCTCACAAAGAAAAACCTATACCGGACTTAGCTGGCTTCGTTAGTTCAGTGGCACTAAACGTCTCTCGCACACGGATGCTACACGTCTACCGTTTCGTGGTCAAACTACCTGCAGATAACTCACACAATCGTCAGACTCGGCTGCACACTGAGCCCTGTATCCATACAGTTCATACACCTGGCCGTCATCACTCGCCCGGATGTTCTCAAGCCAAACACGCCTTGAGCTACGTGTTCACGTTACTGACCACGTGACGGGTTCTCCCAAATTGCACCACGCACGCCAGGGACAGACGTTGCTCGAATATCCCAAATGACATGAAGAGTCGTAGAGGATATTAAAGTGGGTCGGGTTACCTGCCACCCGTGGGACTCCACCCTTCAGCTTGTGCGCACTGGTGGACAGCGCTTACGTGCACCCCCCAAGACATAAAGCGTCCCAAGATGCACGATTTTCCGACATAAGCAATTAGGTTAATATGCCACTTTCTATACACTAATAACATCCTTATATGGGCTACTAACTCGTTCCTCACTGGATTTTTGAAAAAGATATCCTTTGTACTGCGTTAAACCTCAAGCAAACTCTGATACCACGCTGACACGACCCCACGGTCTTGTCGAACCAGGATCATGCTGAGGGGTGTTGCGTTGCACAGCACCGGATAACACACATCAAAGGTACAAAGCGGAAGCAAAGTTTTATTACATAAACAGGTTTAAGAACATTTTTTACAACAAAATATGTTTAGTCTACACTCACGGACGTAGACTACGCATCAAGTTCATGTTCAGCCTGTGAACGTGTCCTTGCTAGCACACACGCACACTAACACGGCGGCGTGCACGACTCCCACTCGACGGGGTTCCCCTCCTGGGGTTCCGTCTCCTCCTCGGGAGTCCCTTCCTCATAGAACCCTGCAAAAGCTTCAAACATAAGCAGCGAGCACGAAGGCTCAGCAAGACTGACCCGTCTCTCCTAAACATGAAACTTCTACATGTGGGTTGATAGGTGCATGAGGTAAAGTAAGTTGCAAAGGACTCGCCTACTTGGTGGAACCTTACTTTCAAGTTTTAGCAGCAGGTTGTGGAGAACCTTACGCTAACTCACATGAGAGAGCCGCAATCAAACAAGAAACACATTTCTCTCATGTACTTTGCCCAAAGTTGAAAGAACTTTAATTAGCTCTAGACTACAGCAAATCATTAACAATCAAAGTCCATCTTTCAATCAACAACATTTTAACATGTAACTAGCCTGTTCTTTCTACGTCATGGTACAGTGAACAAGTGGTACTCACTGATCGTGAGGGACTGCGATTATAATCGATTTACACCTGCAGGATGACCCGAATAAACCGTCAAGTACGTCCGTAGTCGATGTTGCCTACAGCAACCATCACAGACGTTGTACACAACCACCTTTCACCCGTTAGCCAAATATTGAACCGGTCCTATCGTCCCGAGCAAGAGGTCTCTGCACGCGCATCTCAGTGCCGCCAGCCGATTTACACCTCAAGCTCTCAATCTACCCTCTGAACGACAGGCAATGCCTCAATACCCAGCTACCTGAGTTACATCGGTTTCCCGGTTCCCATATATCCGGTAGGTCTTCGGTACTGTTCTAGCTTGTTCAACAGGTCTGCACACAGCTCGGTCCTCAATCGACACAAGCGGAGCTATAGCACCCAGGCCCCAAAGTCCTGCTGCCCTTACTCTCCGCTCGGTCTCATTTTTCTTGCCATGTGTTTCATTTGCTATCTCTACCCGAGCGTTGTGCTTCTAGCCTATTCTCGCGAATAGTTCCAACTACTCGACTTGTACTGAATCCTACACTACTTTAGCATTGCAGTAGCTATACGGGGTTTTCAATCCTAATCCCAACCCATGGTTTTCTTGGCTATGCATTTGGGTTTTCAAACAAGAGTCTAATGCAAGATGTAATGGTACTCAACGTAAGTTCCCAAAACAGTAAAAATTTGTAAAAGGGTTAATGCAAACCGGAGCTTGCCTTGCTGCTCTTGGTCGTAGGCTAGCTGCTCTTCCGAAGTGATGAAGTCTAAGACTTTGGGTTCCTCCTCGACCTTAGCGAATACATGATATACAAGTATATGTGTTAATTAAATGCATTTGAGTTGAAGTTAAACTTGTGAAGATTATAAGTCTCACTAGACAGACTCAATGACTCTGAAACTTTTACTGTGGCTTGGTTACAACCTAAACAGAGACTTGGCCAAGTTTTAGTTGCAGTAAAGCTCAATTGAGCTCTCCACAAATAATTATGTACTTGACCTTAATTGGATGTCTTAGGGTATTCTAGGGATTTTCATGGGGCAAACCATGACTTTCTGAAAACTAGATTTTTAGAGGGTTCTAATGGAGTTGGTTTCACTTAATTTGAAGGTTCCTAGCTAAAGATATGAGCTAAACCATTTCACAGAAATCCTGAAAAATGTTTCTGGACATTTTTCATTTTCTTTGGAACAGTTTCATTAATCACCCCATTAGGTGGATCAAATTAGCTCAAATGGATCTGAAATTTTTATGGTAGCTCAGGGATATTTTGGTGAACATCCCAGCAAAATTTCATAATTTTCCTCCAAAGGGTTCTCCAGTTGAAATTCTAAACAGTTTAAAATTTGAAGAATTAATTCTGGAGAATTAAGGATTTTCATGAAGTGAAACTTGATTTGCTGGAAAGTACTCAGAGAGCTGAATCCAACCCAATCGGAATCACTCAATTTGGAGGTCTCTACAGAGAGCTATGAATTTGAGCAGCAACTGGAATTGTTTTCCTACTGAAAATTCTACTGGGCCCGCTTCTTTAAATGACAGCCAATCAGAAATGGGCCACACCCGGGCCACAGCTTTTCAGCGCGCCAATACACCGGATCCCAGCCACACCCGATCGGGGATTTAAACTTTGAGCTGCTGACAGCCGGGGCCCACCCCTTCGTCTTCCTGCCGCCGGTTCCCAGCGCGCGCGCGCCCGCGCTCTCCGCTCGCCCGAGCAAGCTGTAGCTCGCCGGCTGGCCGTTTCCGGCCACCGTCCGAGCTAAAACTCGCCGCCAGTGTGTTTAGGACCCCGGGGAACACGACGGTGAGGTGCTTTGGGACTGCCGATGACAGGAAGGTGGCCGGCGACGTGCAGCGGCCTTTGTTGAGGTTCGGCAGCGTCGGCCGGGAGTTCTAACCCGCCAAAACCTGTACCGGTGAGCTCTGCAGCACCAGTGCACCTCTACGAACCTCGACAAGGCCTCAAAGGTGTTCAGAAATGGCTGCAAGGTTGTCGGCACCGTGTGACTGACCGTGTCCGTCATGAACGCCCTTGATCGAGCTCGAAATCCGTTGCTCCTAGCCGGTTTCATGCAACGGACGCTAAAAGGAAAATGATTGCCGGCTAGTTCAGCGTCCATGTGCCAAGTTTGATGACCGAAGGAGGATCAGAGAGCGGGAATTCGAAGGAACTGTACCGGATGCTCGGGTTGAGGTTTCCGGAGCAAAATCTGCAAATTCCCGGTCGATGCTTCACGGTTGGCTCCACAAATTGGAGGAGAGCAGCACGGTGGCCGTGCGCTTCCATTGCCACTCTTGCTGGGACATGAAAGTCCCTGTAGAACGCTGTCCACGACCGCCCGATCACGTTTTTGAGCGCGGTTGCGGCGGACGGCGCTGATCATGGGAAAAGGAGGCCGACGGTCGGTGGTTTAGGCGCCGGGGAAGTAGAGGCCAGCTCAGGGTGCTGTCTAGCAGCTCGGAAGAGGAGAGGGTGTGATGTTTCCATGGTTTCTCGATTGAACAGAGAGGCGGAAGGCAGAGGAGCTCGGCTCGGTGCAGCTCATGTGGAGGAGAAAGCAACGCGGGGTGCTTCGGCAGAGGGCGCGGGGCGCCTTAAGAAGCGATCACAACCGACCTGCGTCCACGCGTGGGCAAGCAGCTGGTGGCGCGACGGTCCCCCCTCGGTGGCGCCCTCGGAGGAAACCCGGTGACCGAGTGCTGAAGTCTCAGTCGGTTGAAATTGGATTCAGTGGCTGACAAGTGGGTCCCACCTCCTTTTTAACCTCTGAAATTAACTCCCTCTTACTGTTGTAAACAGTAATCCCCTTATACCCATGGTGATTTGAATTATCTACCCCTGAGCCATTTGAATGGGATAGAATTCAAATTGGTTTGTGTTCGACTAAATTTCAGCACATATGTAGTTTGAAATTTAAATAAAGTTTGAATTTGCTACACTTAGCTCATGTCTAGATCAACTCTAAATGGAGCGAAAATTGGTGTGTGAGCTCACAAAAATGTGCTGAGTAAGAATATGCCTCCCACTTTTGAATTTATGGGATAAAAACAGTTTGAATTTGAGTCAAACCACCCTCTTTCTAGCTATACCCAAAAGGACTTTAAAAAGGTTTTTGAATTTGGATGAAACTTGGCATGGGCATTCTTAGCAAGGTGTAGGAGTTTTTCATATGTCCAGCCCCTAGATGATGCATGTGGGAAATGCCACTTTTGCATTGTGTGAGTTTGTTCTCTAGTGATCATGTTGATGGTGATTACTTGCTCTTCAAATGTGTTCATCAATTTTCTTCAAATGAAGTGTGTGTGGGGTGTGATGAACACTTTGAGTATTTGCCAAAAACTTAGGCCCTTACAACTTGAGGCTTGATCACTTGCTCTCCTCCCTCTTTGATCTCCACTTGAATTGAATCATAATCTTCCACGTCGATGCTACACGTTATGTATATGCACATGTATGTAACTGTAAAGCTTTCATGATCAAGATCTAATGATAAGTTTAAAACCAGAACTCTGTTTAAGAATTTAAAATGAAACTGGTGCTAGTGGTTGGAGTTGGATTAAGCCATTGTGATCAAGTGCTAAGTGCTTTTCCTAATGAGGGTATTTCTCCCTAAGCAAAGTGTACGGAAAAGTACTGATCCAGACTTCCATTTTGGCTGAAATTCTTCATGTGAGTTCCTTGTCACAAGAAAGTGTCCTGGACCGAAAATTAGCACTTTTCACTGAGTGCTTTATTCAGAACAATTCCCTAAGCAATTAAGCAAAAAGGAATTAATTCTTAAATAACTCATATGTTCATGCCAAACTTAGTGAACTACAATTTCAATTATAGTTCAGAGAGAATGCTTGAATTTTCCTAGGATTTTTGGAGCTAAGATTTGCCCAGAAATGATTTTACTACGTTGGGACTTTATCTGAAAGGTTTCTGTATTCATTTGAACATAGCAAATTAAAATCTGAATTCTCCTACTCAAATCAACCTTAAATTAGCTGACAATTTTACAGGAGTTCAATAATATCCTAAGGAATATTTTGGCAAAATTTGGGGATTTTTGGATGAACCAAACTCCCTCTAAAACTCTTTTGCCGAAAAATTTAAAGAATTTTCCAGAAATAATTATTGACTTTCATACAAATTGGGTTGCATATTTGGATAGAGTTTTTCAATCTTAATCTAACCCAATTTGAATCACCAAATTCGGAGTTTCCTAGCAAAAGTTATGCTCTTCTAAAGTATGATGGAAATCTGCAATTCAAATTAAATCGGGGAAATTTCAAAACTCTGACAACGGAGCCCGGTGCTACGTGGCGCCTTCTCAGACAGGCCACACGGGGCTACTGAGTCTTCCCTGCATGGACACAAATCGATCCGATGCCGCAGAGGATCCGGCCCCATTTAACACTGAGGCTGGCGTGTCGGACTGGCCCTTCTTCAATCGCAAGCCCGCTCCCGCGCGCCCGTGCGGCCCCCCTTGCCGGAGCTCGCCGGCTTCGGCCTCCCGGCCTCCTCCCATGCTCCCACTTGCCACCATCCCCTTAATAAACGCGAGGAACACGTTGGGATGGTTGCCCCACACCGGCGACGACCCCATCATGGCTAGCGACGGTGCGGCGGCTCAGTGTAACTTCGGTCGCGTCTACCCGATGACCTAACCCCTCAAACCTTCGGTTTCCAAGCCCTAGAGCACCGCTGGGTGCTAGAGAAGATTGTCAAGCAATCAAATCACCTCGGGGAAGTCCCTAACTAGGGTTGCACCGTGCACCCGATGGCTTCCGCCATTGGCGCCGTTAGAAAAGTTCGGAATAGGCCGTCTACAGGGGGTTCCATGCTAGGGATGCGAAGCAAAGTTGTTCACTATCGATTCTAGCTCGTGTGTGCTCAATTTGGTGCACTACAAACACGTAACGATAGGGAATTTTGGGGTTTCTTACCCGCGGTCGGTTTGCACAAATCAGAGGAAACCTCAAAATTCACCGTCGAAGATCACTGGTTCGGCTTGATCTTCGGAGGTGAGCAGCACGTGGTCCTAGCGCTCCTCTGGGCGTCCTCGCTTGGTCGTGAAAAGCCACGGGTTGGGCTGTCCACGTGAGCCTCCACCTTCGGTGGTGTTCGTCCGCCACGAGAAAATGTGTTGCTCGGTGTAGGGGAAACAAGTAGCACTCGGTTTTGTGTCAAGGAGGTCGAGGATGATGCCCTAGTGCCGTTTTGCCACCCACAGAGGCTTTGCATATGATGAAACGCCGGCTCCTCATCGACCGAGGTGTGGCGGCGGTGTGCTCAGTTCGTGCGCGAGGGGAGAAACAGAAACTGAGCCAAAGCTTCGTCGTTGGGCAAATGGAATGTGACACCCGAATTGTGCAAGAACGTGACCAAACCCTCACCCCTCTTTCTCCCCCGCTGCCCCAGGGCCCAGCCGACAGTTTCCTTCCCCGAGCAACCGCAGCCCTCCTCTCTCTCTCCCTCTATTATCACATGTGGCGAAAACAGTTCGGCCACGCCCAGTTCTCGCGTCCTCTCCGCCAACCGGCGCCGCAGCAACCGCCGCCTCCTCCCCAACTATAAGTACAGCCCGACCCCGGCCATTTCCCCACCAAAAACCGCTCATCTCTCCCGGAACCGAAAAATCACCCCTATTCCCAATTCTCCAAAATCATCACCCGATCCTCGACTCTAGTCCCTCCTACGTCGTCACAAGACCTCAAGGACGAGTTCCCGACGAGAATTTCCAAGGAAAAACACGTAGAGGACATCATCGGCGAAGATCGCCGGAGTTTCTTGCTGTGGCCGTCGACACCGCCTCTCCGGCTGCTTCTGAGTCCAAAGATCGACCCAAGTGAGTTCCCCAGCCTTCCCTCTCTCTTCTGATGCAATTAGGTTAAGAAATGATGGAGAAACGGTGAAAACCGAAACTTCCGGCGAGGCCGCCGCCGCTCGCCGGCGCGCGCAGCCGCCGGCCGTGAAGGAGAAGGGGGGAAGGCGACGTGGCCGCCTCTGAGCCCTCGGATGTGAAGTGGACGGTTAGAATTAAAAGAACCGATACCGGTTCGATTCTTTTAATCTGGGCCGTTGATCTCAAATCCAACGGCCCACATTTAAAATAAGCCGTAACCGTTGGAAATTTAGCAGAGGGACCCCTGGAGATTTAAATAAACCAGAAATAGCCCCTGTACTTTGCACAATAAACCTTAGGCTTTATAGAATTTAAAGAATTCACTGCAAACTAACTAAATAGCCCCTGTGTAGTTTTAAAATTTGCAAAAACATTCTGTAAATGCATTTTGAACCCCAGAAAAACTGAAAGTATTACAAATCAGTCCAAATCAGTTTAAAAGTCTGATTTTAATTCTGAAAATAATCAAATTAGGCCAAATAATCTCCGAAAAATGTAGGAAATTTATTAAAAGCACTGTTATAACATTTTGAACAGAAAACAAATTCTGAAGTTAAAAATAATAACTTTCAGAAACTGAAAATATTTATTTGGTGTTAAATTAATTCTGAAAAATCAAAATAAAAGCAATATAGGTGTTAGAAAATTGTGGAAATTTATTTATTGGTATAAAATTATTCTGTTTGATACTTTTAGGTATTTAAGTTTCTGTAATCCAGAAACAATTACTTAACTGACTGAAAATGCATTTTTAATTATTAAATTAATACTGAAAAATAGATAAAAATAGTATATATTAAAGAAAAATTTTGGAAACTGTTCTAAATGCTTAAATAGGTTCTGAATTGCAGAAAAAATAGAAATATGAGTTCTGAAAATTATTATAGTAATAATTTAAATGATTTCTAGGATTTAATTAATTATAAGAATTCACATATATATTTATAAAATTCTAAAATTTACTCAAATCATCTCACAAACTGAAAATGAGTGTTTGGATGTGTCAATAGTAAAATCAAAGGATATAAGTAGCCAATTGAAACATATTTTCCTTCTAACTCACATAAAATGACAAGAAATCAATAGTTGCATGTGTGTAACTAAACCTATGTGATTGAAATGCTTTGATATGATTCTTATGGCATGTTTGTCATTGTTTTGTGGCTACAAATGCATGGATAGAACCAACCCAAGAACTAATTCCCAATCTTCAAGATCAAGAGTTTGAAGTAAATCCCTCTTCATTCAAAGGCAAGTGTTCCTTGATCACTTTGTTCCTATTCTAGGATGAATAGTTAGATTATTTGCATGATGTCTTTAATATGAAACCCAGTGTAGGATGTTTCCATAGTTTCATTGCTTTATCTTTCCTTGCAAAACCATGGAGGGAATTAGATAGGACTTGATGGTTATCATTTTATGTGCTTAGCCATGCTTAGAACTTTAGAGATGAATGAAACGTAGTTGATACTAGTCTTGTGGATTATATGAAAGACACAAGTGTATGTGTCATGTGGTTATGAATCTAGACAGGCTGGTTGTTTGGTTGGTGCTTCGTGCACGAGACTCGGGAATGAGTTAGTGCCTGTCCTAGATTCTAAGGACCGGTTCATGGAACAGTTAACCCGGCTTTACAGTGCCACCACAAGACTGAGATGGGGCAGCTTGGCCAATTAATTAGGAGTTTGCCGGTATAGTATGAGTGTTTGGATGGTGCGGGGAATGGGAGTCCATTTTTGACTGCCCTGGGAACTGCAAGGCTCAAGAGGGGGCTTCTGTAGGGGAGGGTTACTCCCAGGAACTACAGCGGTGAAACCTCAGTGGGCTTGTACTTGCCGGTAGGCCCTTTGTAAAGGCCATGTAGTGATCTCCTGATCGCACACCAAAGGAAGTGTGTAATGTGGCTTGCAACCACGGATATCAGGGAGGTTTCTTAGTCCACCTGGCAACAGGGGATGAAATCACTACTTGTGGGTAAAGTGGTACAATCTCTGCAGAGAACCAAACTGTCATGACAGCCGTGCTCACGGTCAAGAGCGGCTTGGACTTGTCCATGATTAGAGAAACATGGAAGTGTGTCAAAAGAGGTTGTTGGGTGGTGTAACCTAACATTAATGACTTAATTATGATGATGGTGGGATTATCACTTAGTAAGACAGGTTGATAATCAAAGCTAAGACTTAGGATTAATGCATAGTGCTTAACCATGTTAGCCTTCCCTTACTATTGGCCTTCATAACATTCTTTCCTACACTTGCTGAGTACCTTCGGTACTCAAACTTGCTTTTGTTGGATATCATATGTTGGCTCAGGTGCAAATGAAGACGTAGACTTTGACGAGGAGTACTTCGATCCCGAGGAGTTATTCTAGGTTGGCGAAACCCCCGGGCAACGCCTGTGGAGATGGAGCACCCATGATGTAGTCTTCCGCTGTTGTGTTTAATGTATTGGTACTAATAGTTGATATTTTATGAACAATGATGTAATATTATGATGTACGTTAAACTTGGCTTGTAATATAATGATATTACACTCTTGTCGGCACATGTATGAATCAACTGATCCTGGCATACATGTGAGTATACGCTCGGGTATTTCTTATGGAATACCGGGTGTGACAAAGTGGTATCAGAGCCAAGGTTGCCCGTAGGACGCAAACCTAGATAGAAATGGACGAGATAGACACCATTATTTTATTAAAAACTATTTTACTAAATATTTTGTTAGAAGAAGGATTATTTAAACTATATATGTTGTCTAACCTCTTCTATACTCAAAATTATATTATTATTTATTTTCTAACACAATTTAATTTTTTCTTGAAACAGATGGCACGCACACGTCTCACAGCCCGTAAGTCCACCGGAGGACGAGTTCCTCGACACCAGCTGGCTGAGCGTACTACTGAGGAGGTGGACAACCCCACTACCTACCAGACCCACGGGGAGTCCACTAGAGGCATGGTGGATCGCCTCCGACACCTCCTACGCTGTGCTGGTTATACCGGCAAGCTAGAGGTGCAGTACGACACCACTCGAGTCTCTCGCGCAGAGCGAGACGAGTGGAAGTCGCAGGCGAGGATCTACTATGAGAACAAGCTGCTCAAGATACACAACTCGCCAGCATGGAGGTCCACCATGGCAGAGGCTGAGAAGGACGCCACTTGGGAGGCAATCACTTGCCAGAGTTACACCAACCGTGGCCGCCTTGAGGGGACCCAATACATGTACACCCCCCGGCGACAAAGTGGAAGTGCGGTATTCAACTATGAGCCTCTCCATGAAGGTTGTGATGTGGTGCAGATGGACATGAGTCTTCAGGTAGGGGTGGACGTCAGCACGAGGTTGCAGAACTGTCAATAGGAACTCCAAGACGTCCGGAACCTTCTGAAGAAGACGGAGGATATTATGTGTGGACTGATGAGGATGAGGGATGGAGAGGTGAGTGATCTATATGCTTCGGATGGAGACACTTGGACTCCGGACTCTCCAGACCGTAGGGCAGCCAAACGCCCTCATATTCCTCCAGCACCTGAGGCCTCCACAGCTGAGTCAGAGGCTAGCAACCCTGATGGTGATGGCGGGAACCCACAGGAGGATGCACAGAACCCAGGGGACAACTAGGATAGGTGTCCTTGTTCATGTAGTAACTCGTGTAGCATGTATGTATGGTAGTGTGTTGATTAATGTGTAATGCTTGATTAGTGAACTTGTTTAGAATGATGATGTCATGTATGTTAGTGTATGAACGGGAGTTGTGAAAGCCGTAGGCTTATGTTCACAACCTCGTTAGTATATGTAAATATCTATTAAGAAATACAAGTACTTAGTTGTTTCAATCATGACCATTTAATAAATGAAGTAGAAACTTTAGTAACTCTTGTATAAAATGGATGAAGTAAGTATACAACGTAATACACCTAAGAGAACATCAATATATTAATTTTAAACATAGTCTTTTACAATAGATGGCAGGAAGAAGGAGACGCAATGAAGGGAACAACAACAATGAGGCTGCAGAATTCCCTTTGCCTGGATGGCAGCCACGAGTTGCACGCAGAGCAGATGGAGAAGTTATACAACAAATGATGAACATGCAAAACCAACTCCTTCAGAACTTAACACAAGTGGTGGCCAATATGCAACCACAAATTCAGAATGCACCGCGTCAACCCAAACTGAATGAGTTTCTAAGCACTCAACCACCAAGGTTCGACAACGCTATAGAGCCATTGGAAGCTGATGATTGGCTCAAGAATGTTGAGAACAAGTTGCAGATCATACAGTGCCCAGGACGTGAGAGAGTGCTCTTTGCTTCCCACCAACTATATGGATCTGCAGCAGACTGGTGGACAGCATACAAAGAAGCCCATGAGGATCCAGAAAGTATCTCATGGAATGAGTTCAAACTTGCCTTCCGCAATCACTATGTTACAGCAGGAGAGATCAAAAACAAGCGGAAGGAATTCCTCAACCTGAAGCAAGGTGGTATGTCCGTGCGAGAATACCTTACCAAGTGCACACAGTTATCTCGCTATGCTCGGGAGACATAGACACGGACGAAAAGAAACAAGATTGTTTCATTGAGGGATTGAACTCAGAGATACAGTATGCTATGTCTTCAAGTGACTATGAAAGTTTCCAAAAGCTTATCAACAAGGCTTTCATAGTGGAGAGGAAAAGACAGAAGTTAGTTGAGGAGCGAAAGAGGAAAATGAATTGGCAAGGACAGGCTTCTAGCAGCAACAGTCGGCCCCGTTTCTCATCACCACCGACGGGAGCAATGAATCGACCTATAGCTCCCAATCAGTTTTAGAGGAACTACAACCCTGCTGCTAGGAACCCAACTTTCCAACCACAACAGCAGAGACCAAAAGTGCAACAACAACGTCCTACCTTTCAACCTCGTCCTGCAGGGCCAAATCCTCAAAATGCACAATCAGGCAACAAAGCACCCATGAACAAGGTCACGGGGCAATGCTTCAACTGCGGAGAAACGGGACATTATGCCAACCGGTGCCCCAACAAGAAACCACCTCAGGCACAAAATCTTGTGCGTGGCAAAGTGAATCATGTGACGATGGAGGAAGCACAGGAGGCACCAGATGTGGTGATTGGTATGTTCTTCGCGAACACTTATCCTGCTACAATTCTGTTTGACTCTGGTGCAACACACTCATTCATAGCCAAGGAATTCATAACCAAGCACAACTTACAAATTACATCTATGAATCGAGTGCTATTAGTGAATTCTCCTGGAGGAGAAATAAAGACAAAACAAATATGTCCCAAGGTAAAGCTAGGAGTTAATGGAGTATAATTCCTTGCAAATCTTATTGTGATAGAATCACAAGGAATAGATATCATCTTGGGGATGGACTGGTTAACCAAGTACAAAGGAATTATACATTGCTCAACAAGGACAGTGGAACTAACCCATACGGATGGAACTAAGGTTGAGTTCACATCTATTCAAGTACCCTCTGTAAATGTCCAACTCAACAAGACTGAAGTAGTTATTGAGGACATAAAGGTGGTCAACGAATTTCCAGATGTATTTCCCGAGGAGTTACCAGGTATGCCACAGGATCGAGAAGTAGAATTCATAATAGAATTAGTACCTGGTACTGCTCCTATATATAAAAGGCCATACCGGATGGATACCCAACAACTAGCAGAACTCAAGGATCATATCCGAGAGTTATCGGAGAAAGGGTATATCCGTCCCAGTTCCTCACCATGGGGAGCTCCGGTCATATTTGTACCAAAGAAGGATGGAACCAAGAGGCTATGTGTAGATTACCGTGCCCTCAATGAAGTGACAATCAAAAACAAGTACCCTTTACCTCGTATTGAGGACCTGTTTGATCAATTAAGAGGTGCATGTGTATTCTCCAAGATTGACCTCCGTTCCGGATATCATCAACTAAGGATAAGGAAATCGGATATTCCGAAGACGGCATTTGTTTCTAGGTATGGACTGTATGAATATACAGTTATGCCTTTTGGACTAACAAATGCTCCAGCATATTTCATGTACCTTATGAACAAGGTGTTCATGAAATATTTGGACAAATTTGTAGTAGTGTTCATTGATGATATCCTCATATACTCAAAGAATGAGAAAGAACATGAAGAGCACCTAAGAATAGTCTTACAAAAGCTAAGGGAAAACCAACTTTATGCCAAATTCAGTAAGTGTGAATTTTTGGCTTAAGAAAGTTGCTTTTCTGGGACATATCATCTCTGAAGGAGGAATCGCAGTAGACCCAGAAAAGATATCTGGTGTGCAAAAGTGGAAGACACCAGAGAATGTTGGTGAAATCCGAAGCTTCTTAGGATTGGCAGGCTATTACCGCAGGTTTATTGAAGGATTTTTAAAAATAGCCAAGCCACTCACAAAGATGTTGGAAAAAGGAGCTGCTTTTATATGGTCTCAAGAGTGTGAATCAAGCTTCCAAGAATTAAAGAAGAAGTTAACAACTGCACCAGTTTTGGTTATGCCCGATATGGAGAAATCATTCTCTGTATATTGTGATGCTTCAGGGCAAGGGTTAGGATGTGTACTTATGCAAGAAGGGCATGTCATTGTCTATGCTTCCCGACAACTTCGGAAGCATGAAAAGAACTACCCTACCCATGACCTAGAATTGGCAGCAGTTGTACATGCATTGAAACTATGGAGACATTACCTAATGGGTAAAAGAACTGAGATCTATACCGACCATAAGAGCTTGAAGTATATCTTCACTCAGCCAGATCTCAACCTTGGACAAAGGAGATGGTTAGAGTTCATTAACGATTTTGATGTGGGAATCAATTACCATCCTGGAAAAGCTAATGTGGTTGCAGATGCCTTGAGCAGAAAGACACATGTTAACATGTTGACCATAAGAGATCTACAACCCCAACTATGTGAAGAGTTCGCAAAGCTCAACTTATGCTTGGTGAATCATACAGAAGCCATAGCAATGGAGGTTGATTCAACCCTGGAACAAGATATACGGAATGGTCAAAAAACAATGAAAAGATCAAAGAGATCAAGCAGTTGATCAAAGAAAACAAGGCCCCGGGATTTAGAGAAGATGAGAATGGTATCATATGGCATGGTAAAAGGATATGTGTGCCAGACATCAAGAAAATAAAGAAGTTAATCTTAAAAGAGGCTCATGATTCTGATTATTCTATCCATCCTGGGAGTACAAAAATGTATCATGATCTTAAAACAAGGTATTGGTGGTATGGAATGAAAAGAGATGTTGCAGAACATGTGGCATTGTGTGACACGTGTCAACTAGTCAAAGCAGAACACCAAAGGCCTGCAGGGCTATTACAACCACTAAAGATACCTGAATGGAAGTGGGAAGAAATAGGGATGGACTTCATAGTAGGTTTGCCTAGGACACAAACAGGGTATGATTCAATATGGGTGATAGTGGATAGATTGACAAAAGTTGCTCACTTTATTCCAGTGAAGGAAAATTATAATGGTTCCAAACTAGCAGAACTGTATATGTCAAGAATAGTCTGCCTACATGGTGTACCCAAAAAGATAGTATCAGATAGAGGTACACAGTTCACTTCAAGATTTTGGCAGAAATTACATGAGTCTATGGGGACTCGATTAAATTTCAGTTCTGCATATCATCCACAAACTGATGGGCAAACAGAAAGGACCAATCAGATTCTTGAAGATATGCTCAGAGCTTGTGCTCTCAAAAATAGTAGGAGTTGGGATAAGAATTTGCCATATGCAGAATTCTCCTACAATAATAGCTATCAAGCAAGCATGAAGATGTCCCCATTTGAGGCTTTATATGGAAGAAGATGTAGAACTCCACTATTTTGGGATCAAATAGGAGAGAATAAGGTGTTTGGACCTGAAGTACTAAAAGATGCGGAAAAGAAAGTAAGAGAAATCCGTAACAATCTAAAGATAGCTCAAACAAGACAAAAGAGCTATGCAGACACAAGGCGAAGAGAACTAGTCTTCGAAGTGGGAGACTATGTGTATCTCAAAGTGTCACCCATGCGTGGACTAAAGAGATTTAAAGTAAGAGGGAAGCTAGCACCTCGGTATATCGGACCATTCAAGATACTGGAACGCAAGGGAGAGGTAGCATATCAGTTGGAGTTACCCTCTCGATTGTCGGATGTACACGATGTGTTCCACGTATCACAACTCAAGAAGTGTTTGAGAACACCAGAAGAACATTTGCCAGTGGATGAGTTGGACATACAGGAAGATCTTTCATATACCGAGTACCCCGTCAAAATCCTTGACACAATGGAAAAAGTCACAAGAAACAAAATAATTCGCATGCATAAGGTCCAATGGAAACATCATTCCGAAACAGAAGCCACATGGGAAAGAGAAGATGAACTCAAGTCACAATTTCCCAATCTATTTCCTCTATAATTACAAAATCTCGAGGACGAGATTTTTCTTAAGGGGGGTAGAGTTTGTGACACCCGAATTGTGCAAGAACGTGACCAAACCCTCACCCCTCTTTCTCCCCCGCTGCCCCAGGGCCCAGCCGACAGTTTCCTTCCCCGAGCAACCGCAGCCCTCCTCTCTCTCTCCCTCTATTATCACATGTGGCGAAAACAGTTCGGCCACGCCCAGTTCTCGCGTCCTCTCCACCAACCGGCGCCGCAGCAACCGCCGCCTCCTCCCCACCTATAAGTACAGACCGACCCCGGCCATTTTCACCACCAAAAACCGCTCATCTCTCCCGGATCCGAAAAACCACCCCTATTCCCAATTCTCCAAAATCATCACCCGATCCTCGACTCTAGTCCCTCCTACGTCGTCACAAGACCTCAAGGACGAGTTCCCGACGAGAATTTCCAAGGAAAAACACGTAGAGGACATCATCGGCGAAGATCGCCGGAGTTTCTTGCTGTGGCCGTCGACACCGCCTCTTCGGCTGCTTCTGAGTCCAAAGATCGACCCAAGTGAGTTCCCCAGCCTTCCCTCTCTCTTCTGATGCAATTAGGTTAAGAAATGATGGAGAAACGGCGAAAACCGAAACTTCCGGCGAGGCCGCCGCCGCTCGCCGGCGCGCGCAGCCGCCGGCCGCGAAGGAGAAGGGGGGAAGGCGACGTGGCCGCCTCTGAGCCCTCGGATGTGAAGTGGACGGTTAGAATTAAAAGAACCGATACCGGTTCGATTCTTTTAATCTGGGCCGTTGATCTCAGATCCAACGGCCCACATTTAAAATAAGCCGTAACCGTTGGAAATTTAGCAG
Organism: Neostapfia colusana; assembly: GCA_030760725.1. Classification (NCBI taxonomy): domain Eukaryota; kingdom Viridiplantae; phylum Streptophyta; class Magnoliopsida; order Poales; family Poaceae; genus Neostapfia; species Neostapfia colusana. The sequence goes on from JASWHV010000017.1 coordinate 68,907,882, forward strand.
AGGGACCCCTGGAGATTTAAATAAACCAGAAATAGCCCCTGTACTTTGCACAATAAACCTTAGGCTTTATAGAATTTAAAGAATTCACTGCAAACTAACTAAATAGCCCCTGTGTAGTTTGAAAATTTGCAAAAACATTCTGTAAATGCATTTTGAACCCCAGAAAAACTGAAAGTATTACAAATCAGTCCAAATCAGTTTAAAAGTCTGATTTTAATTCTGAAAATAATCAAATTAGGCCAAATAATCTCCGAAAAATGTAGGAAATTTATTAAAAGCACTGTTATAACATTTTGAACAGAAAACAAATTCTGAAGTTAAAAATAATAACTTTCAGAAACTGAAAATATTTATTTGGTGTTAAATTAATTCTGAAAAATCAAAATAAAAGCAATATAGGTGTTAGAAAATTGTGGAAATTTATTTATTGGTATAAAATTATTCTGTTTGATACCTTTAGGTATTTTAAGTTTCTGTAATCCAGAAACAATTACTTAACTGACTGAAAATGCATTTTTAATTATTAAATTAATACTGAAAAATAGATAAAAATAGTATATATTAAAGAAAAATTTTGGAAACTGTTCTAAATGCTTAAATAGGTTCTGAATTGCAGAAAAATAGAAAAATGAGTTCTGAAAATTATTATAGTAATAATTTAAATGATTTCTAGGATTTAATTAATTATAAGAATTCACATATATATTTATAAAATTCTAAAATTTACTCAAATCATCTCACAAACTGAAAATGAGTGTTTGGATGTGGCAATAGTAAAATCAAAGGATATAAGTAGCCAATTGAAACATATTTTCCTTCTAACTCACATAAAATGACAAGAAATCAATAGTTGCATGTGTGTAACTAAACCTATGTGATTGAAATGCTTTGATATGATTCTTATGGCATGTTTGTCATTGTTTTGTGGGTACAAATGCATGGATAGAATCAACCCAAGAACTAATTCCCAATCTTCAAGATCAAGAGTTTGAAGTAAATCCCTCTTCATTCAAAGGCAAGTGTTCCTTGATCACTTTGTTCCTATTCTAGGATGAATAGTTAGATTATTTGCATGATGTCTTTAATATGAAACCCAGTGTAGGATGTTTCCATAGTTTCATTGCTTTATCTTTCCTTGCAAAACCATGGAGGGAATTAGATAGGACTTGATGGTTATCATTTTATGTGCTTAGCCATGCTTAGAACTTTAGAGATGAATGAAACGTAGTTGATACTAGTCTTGTGGATTATATGAAAGACACAAGTGTATGTGTCATGTGGTTATGAATCTAGACAAGCTGGTTGTTTGGTTGGTGCTTCGTGCACGAGACTCGGGAATGAGTTAGTGCCTGTCCTAGATTCTAAGGACCGGTTCATGGAACAGTTAACCCGGCTTTACAGTGCCACCACAAGACTGAGATGGGGCAGCTTGGCCAATTAATTAGGAGTTTGCCAGTATAGTATGAGTGTTTGGATGGTGCGGGGAATGGGAGTCCATTTTTGACTGCCCTGGGAACTGCAAGGCTCAAGAGGGGGCTTCTGTAGGGGAGGGTTACTCCCAGGAACTACAGCGGTGAAACCTCAGTGGGCTTGTACTTGCCGGTAGGCCCTTTGTAAAGGCCATGTAGTGATCTCCTGATCGCACACCAAAGGAAGTGTGTAATGTGGCTTGCAACCACGGATATCAGGGAGGTTTCTTAGTCCACCTGGCAACAGGGGATGAAATCACTACTTGTGGGTAAAGTGGTACAATCTCTGCAGAGAACCAAACTGTCATGACAGCCGTGCTCACGGTCAAGAGCGGTTTGGACTTGTCCATGATTAGAGAAACATGGAAGTGAGTCAAAAGAGGTTGTTGGGTGGTGTAACCTAACATTAATGACTTAATTATGATGATGGTGGGATTATCACTTAGTAAGACAGGTTGATAATCAAAGCTAAGACTTAGGATTAATGCATAGTGCTTAACCATGTTAGCCTTCCCTTGCTATTGGCCTTCATAACATTCTTTCCTACACTTGCTGAGTACCTTCGGTACTCAAACTTGCTTTTGTTGGATATCATATGTTGGCTCAGGTGCAAATGAAGACGTAGATTTTGACGAGGAGTACTTCGATCCCGAGGAGTTATTCTAGGTTGGCGAAACCCCCGGGCAACGCCTATGGAGATGGAGCACCCATGATGTAGTCTTCCGCTGTTGTGTTTAATGTATTGGTACTAATAGTTGATATTTTATGAACAATGATGTAATATTATGATGTACGTTAAACTTGGCTTGTAATATAATGATATTACACTCTTGTCGGCACATGTATGAATCAACTGATCCTGGCATACATGTGAGTATACGCTCGGGTATTTCTTATGGAATACCGGGTGTGACATGGAACACGCTGAGACTTGAGGAAGCGCACGAGCAGCTCGCCAGCGCGAGAGGATACGCGAGGAGGTGTCCCTCGGCTTGCTGCTCGGTGTCGGGCTGAGGAGCCTCGGCTGCTTCAAGTGAAACACAGAGACAACAGAGTCTTCGGGTGTAAGGCAAACTGTTCCAATGACAAGTGGGTCCTACTCCTATTCCCCCTCCTTATCTTCACCAAAATATCCCAAATTTGGCAGGTGATAAAATTCAAACGTTTGGGACTACTATCTGAAATTCAATTGGATAATTGGTCATGTTTCATCCAAATTCCAAATTTGAATTTGAATTCCTATTCAATTTAGAGTCCTCTTTTAAATGGTTAGCAAAGTACCTCCAACAATTATCAAACCTTGCATCCCCACTAATTTGGACCTTAGGAAATCAATTATGAGATCTGATTTTCAATTTAGCTGCTGAAAATGAGATTTTTAACACAAAATTTTGCATGTCTATTGTGTTGCCCTTATTTGAAATTTGAGTTGAACAAATTGAGTTCAAAATCTGAATTTTATGCCCCCTTGCACATGAGATCTTACACATGGGTTTTAAATTAACTTTGTCCACCAAACGCTGAAATGATCCTTGGCTAGAGTGGTGGGACACTCATGTGTATCATCATATATGGGAAAATTTAAACAAGTCCCAAATTTTATAAACTTGAAACCAAATGGTGTTCAAACTTCAGTTCATTTGTATTCAAATTTTTGGGACCTTTACAAAGACATCCACTGTCTTATGTAAATAAAAGTTTTTATATTTATCATAATCTTTTCTTGTGTGCTGTTTGGTGACGCATCGCACGGCACCACCCTCTGCAATCCCGGAGTGGTATGACCACGGGTCCCCCACATGTTTCATCCATGAACTTGTGGAAATCTTCAGTAGAGTTGAAACTGTCCAGAAAACAGGGCAGAGTAAAAACTCCCTGGAAATCTCTGTAAATTGACCACAACTTTCTGCATAAAAACCCCAAAATAGTAAATGATACATTTCTAAAAATTTCATGAGATATGTTACAACTTTGTAACAGAAAGCTTTGTCAAATTTGGTACATAATTAACTGGAATTCTTGGATCAAGTCAGTACCTCAAGCAGGGAGGTGCTGTCAAATTTTCCCCAGAAATTCCGTTAACTTTGACATCTCGTAACTTTTGAATCAGAGCAGATTTTATAGCATACAAATACATTATGGAATGCTATTAAAGTTAATTTTAACTTTGGTATTGAACTCCAGACATGATTTTGCCCTTAGTATGGTCTATTCCTGGGATAGTGGAAACTGGTCAGCACTGTCAATTTTGGGCAGTGTATTAGAAATCAAATTTGTTATAAGTTCGATTCATGTTTCCAAATTTCATGAGTTCAATGACATGTTTTATGTTATAAATCACTATTTTACTGTTGAAATTAATATTTGACCTTATCAAATATTTTTCTACAGATGGAAGCCGATAAACAATTGGATAACGGGTGGGTGGTGTCCCACTGTTCTCAACGCCGCGGGTATTCGGATCTGTTGAAGCTTATGCTTCAATATTTTGGATATACGGAGATGACGCGCTTTCTTGCCAAAAAAGAAGGCTAGGAAGAGAACACGACATGTGTCATACATATCGATGTTCCGGCAGGACCGACTCCACCGTGGTGGGCTCCATTCATCGTCACGGTGAAAGGTAGACACGTGGAGGACCTGTGGCAATTGGCAGCCCGCGATGCCATGTCAATGCTATGGAGGGCACTCCATATGTGCTTGTTCTAGTGGGACAAGCTAATCACGTGTGGTGGATGAGGTACTTTGTGGCAAGTGATGAGAACTGCCCAACGTACAACCCAGCAGAGGCCAATATGAGCCTCTATCTCATGGCGGGAAGGAACGTGGTGGACAGCCAAGCTGTCCATACGGCTCGTCTTGACATGGAGCTCAAGGAGAGCACCACCGCAGCGACCATTACGAGAGTGCCATAATGCACTTTGTGATGTCTCGCGCCGACGACGCAGCGGCTGAATAAACAACCAAATGAGTTGTGTCGTTTAAGAAAGGCGGGAAAGAAAAGTCGTGTTGACATCACGGCTTTGCAGCAGCAAGTCCAGGCTTTGACCCAGCAGAATGAGATTCTCACTCAAGAGCGCGATGAAGCGATTGAGGTGGGACAGAACTGGGAGATGGACAACAATCAAGCCATGGACGAGTTGAAATCTTTGCAGGATCTAGTACATCTGGTAGTGGGCCTGCCATTTGTAGGTGCAGTACCTGTGGTTCTGGGTAATCCGGTGATACCGGAGCCTGAACCAGAGGATGAGGTCATGGATCCGGAGTCACCAGCAGAACAAGCGGAGGAGGAAGACCCACCGGAGGTTGACTTCCACTCTGACTAGAGAGTTTCCGTTGCCGAGTAGGTCAGCGAGGGTGGTGTAGGTGGTAACTTTTGTAACAGCGACATGTCATTAGAAAAACAGTAGCATGTGAGTATGTAGTGACGACTTGAGCACGACTTCTCGGGTGATCAAAAGTTGCTGTAATTTTGACCTGAGAATAATGTATCTTGTATAAAGTTTTTGCTTTATCAATACATGTGAATGTTGTGCCAATTTCTCATACATCACTACAGTACATACTGTTTTCATGGAATTTTCAGTTATGACATGTGCTAACTATCACCGTTATGAATTTCAGAATGACTCGAACTCGCGCCAACCCGGAAGTTGGGGGTTCAAGTCAGGGAGGAGAGACCTCCCAGCAGCCCGAGACATCCTCGGGACAGCAGCAACCACCACCACTGCCAATGGTCACGCTGGCGGACATTATTGCGGCCAAGGTGGGCTAGCACCAGCAGCACTCTGAGTTGCTGCAAACACTGATCAAGAATACGTCTCGGCCAGAGAGACGTCAAGACCAGGAAGAACGCCAGAAAAGTTCTTACTTGGATTTTCCTGGCGACACATCCCCCGCTATTCTTGCGGGTGGATGAACCCATTGATGTGGACAACTGGCTCCGCTGGAAATGAATTTTGGGCTGCTCCGAGTAAGTGAGCAGCAGAAGACACAGTTTGCGACCCAGCAACTTATGGCGTCTGCAATCACATGGTGGGCGAACTTCTGTGCCTCCCAACCCACCGAGCATGTACTGACCTGGACGGAATTCAGGACGGCCTTTTGGGCCTATCACCTTCCGCCGGGTTTGATGAAGCAGAAGACGCAGGTATTTTTACACCTGCAGCAGGGCAACAGGAACGCACTGGAGCATGCCCGTGCGTTTAATGATCTCGCCTTATACATGTCGTATCATGCTGATACGGACGAGAAGAGGCGGGACCACTTCTACCGGGGCTGAATCTGCTCTTGAAGGACAAGCTAGCAATGTTCAATCACGGCAGCCTGAATGAGATGATTGATGCTGCGATTGTCCAGGAGGACTCCGGCAAGGAGTTAGCTGCGGCAGAAAAGAAGCGGAGTATGCCGCAGAGCAGCAGCAGAGAGAGGTGGTCCTTCCCAGAAATATAGGATGGTGTATCACACACCATCGGGTCAATGCTGGCAACCACTGTCGCAGCCGATGCAATTTTGCAATCGGCTGTATCCGCAGCCGGCTTTCCGACCGGCATTGCCAGCACCTCCGCAGCAGCAACAGCAGCGGGCGATGCCATGTGCGTTTGCACCTAAGCAACGCATGCCGGGCTTTCATCCACAAGGCAGTGGCCAGCCACCATACGCGTGCTTCACGTGCGGTCGCCAGGGGCATTTTGCAAAGGATTGCTCCGAGAAGCAGCAGGGCAGCGGAGCGGCACCACCATTTCCGATGAGGACCCAGCCCCGAAACAATAACAATGCACGGCGTGCAAATCCTAGGCCTGGCAACGTCCACCAACTCGCCATTGAGGATGTGCCAGAGGGAGAACCCGTCCTTGCGGGTATGTTCCAACTCCACCACCACCCCCTCATAGTTTTATTCGATTCTGGTGCCACTCATAACTTCATTAGCAATGCTTATGTTGCTAGTCATAGTCTACAAACAACACCCACAGAATGTCTTTACTTGATTTGTTCACCGGGTGGGAAGATTTTAGCAAGCGTAATGGTTCCAAAAGCACCGTTATGCTTAGGGGGAAAACTATACCCCACATCTCTCATAGTCATAGAGGGACAAAAGGTCGACGGCATCCTAGGGATGCCATGGTTATCCCACCACGACGCTGTTTTAAACGTCATCTCTTGGGTCGTGCACTTAAACTCTTCCATGCATGCACCTCACTCCTTACTTCTGGACAATCCAGAAATCAAATTCCCAGCCATATATCATTCCACCACCAGCAGCCTGGGATGCATTACAGTAGTCCGAGAGTTCCTCGACGTATTCCCGGATGATCTACTAGGTGTGCCGCCCAACCTGCAGGTGGAGTTCAAGATAGAACTTGCACCGGGAACCATGCCAATATCCTGATGGCCATACAAGATGGCACCGAAGGAATTGGCGGAATTGAAAATGCAATTGATGGACCTGCTGGACAAGTGTTTTATTAGGCCGAGCTCCTCACCATGGGGCCGTTTGGTGTTATTTGTCAAGGAGAAGGATGAAACGTTGCGGCTTTGTGTGGACTATCGTCCACTAAACGCCATCACGATCAGGAACATGTACCCACTGTCCGTATCGACATGTTGTTTGATCAGTTGATAGGGACAAAGATCTTTTCCAATATGGATTTAAGATCAGGGTACCACCAGATTAAGATCAGGGCTGAGGACGTACCGAAGACAGCTTTCTCGACCAGGTACAGGTTATATGAGAAACCTTGTCATGTCCTTCGGCCTCACCAACGCTCCGACTCATTTCATGTATGTTAGAATCAGACGACAAGAAAGTGTCTGTATAATTGGAAGGATCATGAACACCTTCAATTTCTTCTGCAACACTCAAAGCAAAAGCAACATTACATTCTTCAATCCACCTTGTTGGGCGAATAGTCTCCCTCCGAGGCCGAGCTTCAGCGAGAGACTCCTGTGGTGGCTGCACAATAGGCAAGGAATGTGTAGCACGAGACAAATCTTTAGTAGCAGGGTGAACATCAACAACACTTTGACTTGGAGCAGCAACATCATCATTAACTAGCTCCACCTGCACGCTGATAGTCTCAGGTTTCTGGTTATTAGAACTGGTAGCCAAGTCATTTGTGAACATAGTAGACTCATTGAATACAACATTTCTACTAAAAAATGCCATCTTTTTTTCTGTATCACATAATTTATAAGCTTTGACACCAGTACCATAACCCAAGAAAATGCACTTGATAGCTCTAGGCTCAAGTTTTCCATTATCAACATGTGCATAAGCAGTGCAGCCAAAAACTCTCAATTTAGAGTAGTCAGAAGGTGAGCCATACCATACCTTGATTGGAGTTTTCTTATCAATACTTGTGGAAGGAGAACGGTTTATTAAGTAGCACGACGTGGAAGGCAGCTTCTGCCCAGAATTCTGCTTAAACCCGATTAGGAAAGCATACAACAGGCCTTTGAAATTATTGTTCTGTTCATGCGTTCCGCAACACCATTTTGTTGAGGAGTGTATGGAATTGTATGGTGCCTCACAATTCCTTCATTCCTGCAATAATATTTAAATGCACTAGAACAGAACTCCATGTCATTATCAGTTCTTAGAATTTTTACCTTCCTTTCTGTTTGCTTTTCAACCATAACCTTCCACTCTTTGAATGACTGAAATGCATCTAATTTATGCTTCAAAAAATATGGCCAAACTCGATGTGAGTAATCATCAATAATAGTTAACATGTAACTAGCACAACCATGAGATATTTTTCGAGAAGGACCCCATAATCTGCATGCACATAATCAAGAATACCTTTAGTATTATGGATAGCAGTATTGAAGTTGACTCTTTTATGCTTACCAAACACACAATGCTCACAAAAGTCAAGTGATTCTGCCTTGCTACCTTCAAGTAGTCCTCTTTTGCTTAATTCTGCCAAACCAAGTGCACTCATATGCCCAAGACGCATATGCCAAATTTTAGTGGTATTAGACTGATCAAAAGCAACCATGGCGTTAGCAGTAAATGTACTACCTCGAAGCACATATGAGTTGGCAGCTTTTAAATCACCTTTCATGACAATGAGAGAAACCTTTGGTTACCTTCAAAACTCCACCTTCAGCAGAATATTTGTACCCTTTCACGTCGAGGGTACTAAGAGAGATGAGATTCTTGGACATGGTTGGGACATGCCGTACTTCTATTAACGTTCATACAATCCCATCAAACATTCTGATCTGAACAGTACCAATGCCAGTGACCTCACATGTCGTGTTGTCACCCATCCTCACGATGCCACCTTTCTGTATAGGCTCATAAACACTAAAAAGATCTCTGTTAGTGTAGACATGATATGAGCAAGCAGAATCAAGTATCCATTGAGCATCTTCAGTGACACATCCGGCAAATGCAATGAGTATAGTATCATTATCAGAATTCTCATCAGAGACATCGGAGGCACTACCTTCAAGCTTACCCTTTTTCCGTTTCTCTTTTCTTTGCTCTGCAGCTTCCAACAATCATAGATGACATGATTGTCCTTCTTGCAGTACCGGCATATTTTATCATATCGTCGTCCCCTGGACTTGGAATGACTTCTTTGATTTTTCTTGCCATTACCTTTATTTCCTGAATTTGATTTCTTTTGTTCACTTCGGCCGTGAACATTCAATGCCTCTCCGTTAGAATGACCAGCATCTTCCGAGTTTACTATATGTTTCATCTTTTCTTTTGCTGTCAAAGCCCCATAGACCTCGGCCATGGTTAGAGTATCACGACTATATAGAATAGTGTCTCAAAAGTTTGCATATGAAGGCTGAAGTGAACAGAGGAGAAGAAGACCCAGGTCTTCATATTCAAATTTTACCTCCATTGATAACAGATCGGCAAAGATCTCCTTGAACAAAGATATGTGTGTGAGAATAGATCCACCTTCCTGCAACTTGTGCGTGAACAACTTCATCTTGATGTGCATCTTGCTAGTAAGATCTTTTGACATGCAGATCGATTCTACCTTTAACCAAACCGGCGGCAGCGGTTTGCTCCTCCGAGCACTCCTGCAAAACATTGTTCGAAAGCTGCAGATGAATCTGAGATAAGGCCTTACGATATTTTCTTTTCTTTTCAGCCGTCCACTCATTCTACTACTTCCCAAAACCATCAAGGGCTTCGTCTAGATCATGATGCGCCAGCACTGACCGTATCTTCACTTGCCACAATGAAAATCTTGTGTCGAAATCCAACAGCGGAAGATTTCCGATCATACTTCATCGTCGTTGATGCCATGTGCCAGGTGGCATGAACCCTAGAACAAGGGATCCAAACTCTGGCTCTGATACCACTTGTTAGAATCAGACAAACTTTCTTGTCGTCTGATTCTAACAATGTAGTTGATGAAGTCGGTCTTCATGCCAGAGATGGACAAATTTGTCGTGGTCTTCATCGACGACATTCTTGTTTATTCCAAGTCAGAGCAAGAACAAGCCAATCCTTTGCTATAGTCTTGCGACGGCTGCGAGATCACAAGCTATACGCTAAATTCAGCAAGTGTGAATTTTGGATATCTCAAGTACCCTTTCTTGGGCATATCATCTCAGCGGAGGAAATAGCTGTAGACCTGAGTAAGATTGTACAAGTGCTGAATTGGAAATTCCTGAGGTCTGTTCATGAGGTGCGGAGTTTCCTCGGACTCGCGGTATATTATCGGAGGTTCATCCTGAACTTCTCAAGAATTGCAAAGCCAATGACCGAACTGCTGAAGAACACTTCCAAATATATCTGTAGTCCAGCATGTTAATGTGGGGACCACCCCGTGGTTCACCCACTCCAGGATTGCATAGGGTGGTGCCGTACGATGCGGCACCCAACAGCACACACGAAAAGAATAAAGAACAACATACAAACTTTTATTTGATATAAAACAGCGGAAGTCTTTTACAAAACCTATTCATACAGTGGAAGTAATATACATATACGGCCTCTCATCCTAGCTATGCAAAAGTGCAGCCGTCCAGCCCGGGGACGCTACACGCTAGCAGCAAGGAACCGGAGAATCACGGCGGCATGCAGGGCTCCAGCTCGGTCGTGTACCCCGATGGGGGCAACGCCTCGTCCTCGGAACCTTCCTCATAACTCTCACCTGCACACAGCTCAAATATTGCAACCGTGAGCACGAAGGCTCAGCAAGTCTTAACCGTCAACCCTAGGCATGGAACTCTACATTCAAGGATGTGTAAGGTAGGAAAGGACTTTGCAATAAAGCCACGCCTATAAATTGATCCTTACTTTCAGTTTTTATATCAGCAGATTCATGTGCCTTAGGCAGCCCTCACATCAGAAGTCCACAATCAAACAAGAAACGCTTTCCTCCGAAGTGGTGATGCCCAAAGAGGAAAATAAACTTAATTAGCTCTACATCTACAGCAGACATGGTTTCCAAAATATGAATATATCATCACAGCATATTATCATTCAACTGGCTTACTTCACTTCTTACTACATCACGAAACAAAGAACAAGCAGTACTCAAATAACCGTGAGGGACGGTGATTGTAATCAGGAGACACCCGGACAACACGTTGCGTACACCCACTTTCAGAAGCGTGATTCCACACCCCTTCCTACTCTGTTGTATGCAACCACCTTTCAAAGGCAACCCAAACACCGAACCGGTCCATCCGTAACGGGCAGGAGGTCCCCCGTGGAGCGTGACTGTGCCCACCGGCAGATTTACACCTTGCTACCCTCAACTCACTCCTGTTCACGGTTGGGTAAGCCTCGGCACCCAGGTTAACCATTTACATCGGTTTCCTGCTTATGTCAGTATGCCATATGGTACTGTTCGATACTTGTTCAGCAGGCCCGCACACGACTCGGTCCTCAATCGACACCAACAGGGCTATGCACGTGAGACCTCCGCTCACTGCTTCCTATCCCCCCTGCTGGGTCTCATTTTCACCACTCTTAAGCCATTTTCTATTCTGACCAAACCGTGTGATAAACCTTACCTCGCGAGTAGATTCCAACTACTCGACTTCTACCGAGGTCCTAAGCATATTAGCAGGGCATTCTCTACTCATCGAGTTTGTAAACTACCTAACCCTCCATAGGATTTAAAAGGCTATGCAAGTGGGATTTCAATCACCCTAACTCTAATGCAAACATTCACCCTAGACATAAGTGATACAAATAAAGAATTTCATAAAAGGTACTTAAGTGCAAACCGGGGCTTGCCTGGTTGCGAGTTAAATGAGAAGTCAGCTTCTGGTGGGAGGACATCCAAGGGCTCCGGTGCGTCCTCAACTTCGGTCACTAAATGAAATGTAGCAAAATAGATGTATAACTATTAAGGATTTATAAGAATTGAACTACTATTCATAGCTATTGCTATTTAGGATCCTTAATTGGCTTTGGGATTTTTACAGTAGATACTAGACTCTCTAAGGATGATTTGAGCCAAATTTGGAGATATGTCATTGCACAATGTAGTCTTTAAAATTCCTACAAGTACAATGCTTCTCTGAATTTTTGAGCCTAATTCAGGAGCATTGACATAGTTAATAGTGGAAGATCTGATTAGGGTAAGTCTCCATGGTTCTAACAAAATTTGTTTCACCATTTTTGGAGCTACCATCAGAGAGATATGAATTTTTGAAGTTGGATAGGAGTTCTGAAAAGTTTCTGTTTAAATTTGAATTTCCAAATAAAGGCAGAACTTTGGAAGACAATTTTACCTAGCAAATGATCTCCAATTAAGCTCAAATTTTTACTGAAGATCATCTACTATGAAAAGGATTTTCTTTCCAAATTTGGGAATATTTCATAAAGAATTGCTTCTGTAATAAATCCCTAAAAATTTACTAAAAACAATCCTACAGAAATTTCTGGACATTTTCATAGAAAGAAATTTGTTCCTCTATGAAGTACTCCTCCTAAGGATTTAAACAAAATTGGTCTCACCCTTTTTGGAGTTGTCTACACAAAGTTATGATTTTTTCAAACTTGAATAGATCTCTGTTTGAAACCTACACAGAGACTTAACAGGGGGGCACACTCGTCAGGTCCTTCGTCAACCTCCCGCCAGAGACGCGCATGCACACCAGCACAGATCATGGCATGGCTCGTTCTCCCTCATTTCTACACCAAATTAGCTCTGGTTTCCCCCTACATGCTCCTTGGAACATGGCGCAGCTGCCGGGCAAGGTTTCCACGCATGAAAACGGCCGAAAACAGGTCGGCACCGGTGGGGCGGCTCGGGAGCTCGGCATCAACACGTTCTGGCGTGTCCGAAGCTTCTCCCTGCGAGCTACCTTGCCCTAAAGCATCACCAATGATCGGGGAACATGGAACGCAGGCTAAACCTTGCAGCAAATGGCCGGAAAATAGGGTTCACCGGAGAACCGACCCGTTTTTGCCGCCGCCGGCGATTTCTCATCGCCCGGGGCGTGGGATGGCTGGTTTAACCCGTGCTTTGGCGTGAGAGGGCGCTAGGGTCACTAGTTTCTGTGGCTTGAATTGTAGAACCGATGATCAACCATGTTGGATGAATTTCCAGATTTGGCTCACGTCGGTTCAACACGTACTCCGGCGGTAAAATCCGAATTCCGGCTAGCTGGCGAAGGGGAAGAGCAAGGGGACTTCAGAATCATGATCTACACACCTTGGCGCACCTTAGGGAGGTGCTGGACGTGCGGGAGAGACGTTGGGGCGGCCGGAAGACGTGAAGCAGCAACGGTGACCCGAGCAGACCAGCGTGGCTCTGTGTTCTTGCTTGTGCACTCGAGCAGAGGGCTGGGAAGCACGTCGGTTGAAGACCGAGAGGGCAAAGTGAAATGTTCCGCTGGTGTGACGTGGAGGGCTGAGCAGATAGCCGAGGCAACAGGAGGTGGCACGGTGTTTCTCGGGAGCGGGTTGCAACCGAGAGCTGTCGAGCTCTCACTGTTCGACGAAATTCTGCAGAGGCGGTGGACATTTGTGTGGCTGACAAAGGGGTCCCACCACCTCTAATTTCTATTCAATTTCCACTGATATTTCTTCCCCAGCAACTCAACATTTAAGGCTAGACTTTCACAGCAAGTCATGATTTAAACTTTCTGAATTCAAATGATTTGAATTCTGGTGTGAAAGTTTGAATTGTATTTGACCATTTGAATTTGAAATGGAGCTTGAATTCTCCATTTTGTATCACCTCAAAAATATAGCAAACCAGCTCCAAAGTTTCCAATTTTTGGCATGGCTGCTCATTCAAATGTGGAGAACACATTGGTGGAGCCAAATTTGCAAATTGAGGGAATTGGAATTTGAAACTGAATTTGAAATTCAGATTAGAGGGCTTTTCCTTTTAATCCCAAACAAATATCAAAATTCCTCCAAATGAGCTGAAATTTGGAAGGTCGAATATTTGAAATTGAAGACACAGGTTATGAATTTAGATCTCCATGTTTGGAAGTTTTGGGAAGTTTGAATCCTCACTTTGAACTTACACCGTTATGATTCAAAGTTTTAATTCCCCTCATTTTTCCTAAGTGTACACGAGATGAAAATTCTTGCTACCATTTTTTGGGGATTTTACATACCTCCCCCCTTAAAAGAATCTCATCCCGAGATTCCAAAAGAAATGCAGAGTGGGGAAACTTTACCGGGTATACGATGATAGCAAGTCCGGATAATATGTTCGTAGATAGTCCTCGCTTTCCCATGTCACCTCATCAGCGGTATGGTTACTCCACAAGACCTTGTAGAACCATAAGGTCCGGTTTCTTGTGGCACGAGTCTTTTCATCGATGATCCGGATTGGATACTCCGTGTACGTGAGGTCCGGTTTAAGAACTTCTATGTCTTCAGTGCAGATTTCAGCTGAGGGTTTGAGGCATTTCCTCAGCTGAGAGATGTGGAAGACGTTGTGAATGCCTGCGAGCGACGCCGGTAAATCCAGGCGATAGGCCACCGGTCCGCATTTTTCAATGACGGCGAACGGACCAATGAACCGTGGCGCAAGTTTACCCCTTACTCCAAAACGATGAACTCCCTTCATCGGAGACACACGGACATAAACATGGTCCCCGATGTCGAAGTGGAGAGGGCGGCGTCTTTTATCCGCATAGCTTTTCTGACGAGATTAAGCAGCCTTGAGGTTGGCTTGTATTACTCGCACTCGTTCTTCAGCTTCATTCACAAGTTCAATGCCGTAGATAACTCGCTCACCGGACTCGCACCAGCTGAGAGGTGTGCGAAATTTCCGGCCGTAGAGAGCTTCATACGGCACCATCTTGATGCTAGCTTGATAGCCATTGTTGTAAGAAAACTCCGCCAACGGCAAATGATCGTCCCAATTCTTGCCGTGGTGGATGGTACAAGCACGTATGTCTTCCAACACTTGGTTCACCCGTTCAGTTTGATCATCCGTCTGCGGGTGATACATGGAACTTCGGATCAGTTTGGTCCCCAAGGATGTGTGCAACTGTTCCCAAAACCGAGAAACGACCAGCGCACCGCGATCTGAAATAATGGAGCGGGGAACACCGTGCAAGCACAAGATCCTTGCAATGTACAGCTCCGCATATTTCTTGGCCACGTAGCCCGTATGTACGGGAATAAAATGAGCCGACTTGGTTAGTCGATCGACTATCTCCCAAATCGAGTCATGTTTGTGAGACGTGAGAGGTAATCCGACTACGAAGTCCATGCTGGTATCCTCCCACTTCCACGCCGGAATGTTCAATGGTTGCAGCTGTCCGGCTTTACGCATATGGTCGGCTTTCACCCGCCGACATGTATCACATTTGGATACGTACTTTGTGATTTCTCTTTTCATCCATGTCCACCAAAACCTTGTTTTCAGATCTTGGTACATCTTGTTTCTGCCCGGATGAATAGAATACTTGGACAAATGAGCCTCGTCCAAGATCTTCTTCCAAAGATTCATGTCGCGGGGTACCACTATACGGTCTTTAAACCATAGTGTACCATTGGCATCTCTTCGGAAGCATTTCATTTCACCATTTTTCATCCTTCTCCGAATGTGCGACATCCCCACGTCTTTCTTCTGCGCTTCCATAATCTCCTCTCGTATTGTAGGGACGAGAGCAAGATTATACAATGCCCCATATGGAACCAAGTACAGACTTGGCTCCTCCTCTTCAGGTGGGGTGATGGACAGATTGTTGACATGGGACTTGCGGCTTAAGGCATCAGCAACCACGTTTGCCTTTCCGGGATGGTAGTGAATCTCTATCTCATAGTCTTTGATCAGTTCTAGCCATCTCTGTTGCCGCATATTCAACTCTTTTTGAGTGAATATATATTTCAGACTTTTGTGGTCGGTGTAGAGGTGCACTAAGTTCCCAAGCAAATAGTTCCTCCACATCTTCAAGGCCAATACCACAGCAGCAAGCTCGAGATCATGAGTCAGATAGTGCTGCTCGTGGTTACGAAGTTGGCGTGAGCCATAGGCGACCACTCTCCCTCCTTGTATCAATACACAGCCAAGCCCGATGTCAGACGCATCACAATATACGTCAAAGGGCTTAGTTGTATCCGGTTGAGCTAACACTGGGCTGTTGTAAGATGCTTCACTAATGCTTGGAAAGCTTCTTCACAAGATTTGCTCCAAACATATTTGATCCCCTTCTTCAACAGTTCAGTCATCGGCTTAGCAATCTTGGAGAAATTTGGTATGAATCTCCGATAATATCCTGCTAACCCGAGGAAACTCCTGACTTCATGGACTGATGTGGGGGACTTCCATTTCAGCACTTGTTCGATCTTGCTTGGATCAACTGCAATGCCTTCTGCAGAAATAATGTGACCAAGGAACGACACTTGGCTGATCCAAAACTCGCACTTGCTGAACTTGGCATAAAGCTTATGGTCTCGCAACCGTTGAAGTACGATATGCAAGTGTTTGGTGTGTTCTTCTTCAGACTTGGAGTAAACCAAGATGTCGTCTATGAACACCACCACAAACTTGTCCAACCCCGGCATGAACACTGAGTTCATGAGATACATGAAGTGTGCCGGGGCGTTGGTGAGACCAAAGGACATGATGAGGTATTCATACAACCCATATCTCGTCGAGAAGGCGGTCTTCGGAATATCCTCCGATCGGATCTTGATTTGATGATACCCTGAGCGAAGATCCATATTTGAAAATACACTCGCACCCACAAGTTGATCGAAGAGAATATCGATGCGGGGCAGTGGATATTTATTCTTGATGGTGACGGAGTTGAGAGGTCGGTAGTCCACATACAACCTCAAGGTTTCATCCTTTTTCTTCACAAACAGCACCGAGCATCCCCATGGCGAGGAACTCGGTCGAATGAAACCCTTCTTCATTAAGTCATTGAGCTGCTCCTTCAATTCAGCCAGCTTATTTGGAGCCATCTTGTACGGTCTCCGTGAGATCGGTGTTGTCCCGGGTACAAGTTTGATCTTGAACTCGACATCCCTTTCGGGTGGCATGCCCGGGAGATCATCCGGAAAGACATCTGGGTATTCACGGACCACACGAATATCCTCAAGTTTTGTGGCTTCCGTATTATATGTGGCTGGAGTTTCTTGAACCGAACGGTCAAGAATAAGAACATGTGGTTCATGAAGTGGAGAGTTTAAACGAACCACACGTGGAATGATGTCAAGAACAGCACCATGGCGATGTAGCCATGACATTCCTAAAATGACATCAAGTTTTTGACTCTCTAACATGATCAGAGAAGTCAGATATATATTCCCACCCAACTGTAATGGTGCTCTATAGACCATTCTATCAGCTGTTATTTTCCCACCCGGAGAACATATCAAATATGAATTATTTGTGGGAATGATAGGCAGTTGATATTTAATAACATAAGACTGACTTAAGAAATTATGGGTGGCACCGGAGTCAAAAAGTATGACTACGGGATGATCTAAATAGGAGAACGTACCCGCGGGGACGGGTTCGCCTTCCGGCACGTCTTCGATAGCTAAATGATGGACGTTGCCGGGTTTTGGTGCAGGTTTCTTGGGCTGATTGCGGGGCTGATTAGCACCCTGATATGGTGCTGCACCCCTGCCCTGTCGCGGCTCGGGGCAGTCTCTCGAAATGTGCCCGACACGGCCACACGTGTAACACGTGTAAGGTGTCGGGGTCCCGCCGACTTGAGGACGAAATCCCGGTGCACGCTGTTGAAACTGAGGCGCACACGGGACCATCCTTTGCTGCTGCTGTTGCTGTGGTGGATACGTCGGTCGGAAGCCCGACGCATTATATTGTTGACCGCAAAACTGAGGCGGTCACGCCGGTGGCTGCCATCTCTGACCGGATGGTGAGCGATACACCAAGCTGTATTTTTGTAGCGCCCCACAACTGCTGCTCGTCAGCGCGCTGTGTCTCCTCTTGTCAGAACCGCGCTCATGCTGAGCATTCTCTTGTAGAATCGCGGCATTAACAAGGTCGTTGAATGTGCCACGATTGCTTTGCGAGGTGGACCTTCATCTTTGAATTCAGGCCCCGGAAGAAAGCGTTACGCTTGTTGTCTTCCGTCCCCACAAACCCTGGCGCATACTGTGCCAGCCGGTTGAATAACCTGGAGTACTCGTGAGCACTCCTCTCGCCCTGTCGTAGCGCCAGGAACTCCTAGAGCTTCATTTCCATCACACCAGGAGGTATGTGATAGGCGTGGAACGCCTCCCGGAACTCCGTCCATGTGACGGCATGGCCAGCCGGTAAGGAGGCGGTGTAATTCGCCCACCAAGTACCGGCCTCTCCTTGAAGCTGTTGCGCTGCATACAGCGCCTTCTGGTGTTCGGTGCATCGTAGCAGCCCGAACTTTGCCTCTAGAGTGCGGATAAAGCTGTCCGCCTCCAAAGGTTCTTCGGCCTCCGTGAAGACTGGTGGATGGGTCGCCATGAATTCTGAATACGAACTTTGTTGGGGCTGGCGTTGCCCATTGTCTTGGCGTCCTCCCTGATGGGACGCATTTTGCCGGGCTAGCATCCGCAGCAACTCGGTTTGCTCGTCAAGCGAGCCGAGCACTGCGGCGAGAACCTCCGCAAGATTCCTTGGAAGTTCTGACGGTGGAGGAGGTGGTGGTTGCTGCTGCATCATGGTCTGCTCCGGAGGTGGAGACTCATCACCACGAACTTGACTCGGACCTCCCTCCTCTTGCGTTGAACGTGTCCGCACCATTCTGCATTCAGACCATTCAAACGATCAGCACATGTTGGTTGATTTCATCCAGTCTATACAATAGTAATGCGAGCATGGAATAAACGGTACGCATAACAGTCACACATATGGATAAAGTATAAACTTTATACAACATATACGTCCCTGGAATGTGTCACCCGATCGAGTCCAAAGTATTGAACTTTAGGGGTTAAAAGTTCATTTCGACCATCGTGGGTTGCCACGGGATGTCAAGTGTGTTAGCCTGCGTAATTCCTCGCTATTGTACTGGACCCAACATGTACTAACTCGAAGTGATATATCAAATGCATAAACTTTTTGACTCCAACTCGCTGTTTTACAACAGCCACTGGACGTCGAGTTATGAAACTAAGTGTTTCGGTTGAAATACTTCAACAGGGTGCTCACTGTCCAGCTTCTGGTCCAGCTGACCAGTCTGGATAATCCAACAGTTATTGCCCTGTTTGAGTTCAGCCCAACTTCTGCTGAAAACAGGGGAGATTGTTCCTATGTTTTTGAGACTGAATCTACACTCCCAATTGACTCTTAGTTCTATATAGGAGGTTATTAACCCCTAAATGAAATCCTAAACTTCATTGTGACTCTTTTTTTGAAAATAAACTTTTATGCAGTCGGTACTACGTTTCCTCACCAAAGAAAAATCCTAAACCGGTATTCCGGCATATACGTGTCAACTGGTGGAACTAAAGTCATCACTCACAAACGGTTTCTACACGTCATGCACTAACATGGTTAATGTACCTGCAGAAGAACACACAATAATTGTGCACACAAAGGTTTTAACATTGCAGCCAGTTCCATATCATAGTAAAAACATACGGTCCGTATCATTGCCATACGGATCGTCCTTGAGTCAAGCCACGTCTCAAGGTACATGGTCGTGTTTTCACACCACACGACGGGGAACCCGAGTAGATCGCGAACGGGTCGTCACGGTTGGGAATTTTATCAACCCAACGGGTACCACCTACTGCCTCATGACCGTTGAGGCACGCCGATGGCGAGCGCTGCGTATGGCCCTTTGAACATTGAACGTTCAGGAGTTGCATACTATCGTGTTGCTTACCACATGACGGGGTATTCTCACTTTTGCCTAAAGCACGCTGGAGATCAGCGTTTTCATATGCCCTCAGAACCATAGGGAGGTTCAGAGACTCATATTAACTATCGTGCCAAGCCACGGTATATCCTTCCATACCACTTCTCGTATGGCGAGTTACCGCAATTGATCCGCCTGCGGTGGCGTACCTTACCTCTTACCTGACGTTGAAGCGTCGTTACAGAATGTATAACACATAAGTTAGCTTTTCCACCTTAGTAACTACTACTATCATATACCTTATGTGGGCTTAAAGACTAATCCTCACTCGACTACTTCTAAGTTTTCAAAAACAGGCTCTTTTCGAGCGTGCTATTTCCAATGCGGCTCTGATACCACGTCTGTGGGGACAACCCCGTGGTTCACCCACTCCAGGATTGCATAGGGTGGTGCCGTACGATGCGGCACCCAACAGCACACACGAAAAGAATAAAGAACAACATACAAACTTTTATTTGATATAAAACAGCGGAAGTCTTTTTACAAAACCTATTCATACAGTGGAAGTAATATACATATACGGCCTCTCATCCTAGCTATGCAAAAGTGCAGCCGTCCAGCCGGGGACGCTACACGCTAGCAGAAAGGAACCGGAGAATCACGGCGGCGTGCAGGGCTCCAGCTCGGCCGTGTACCCAGACGGGGGCAGCGCCTCGTCCTCGGAACCTTCCTCATAACTCTCACCTGCACACAGCTCAAATATTGCAACCGTAAGCACGAAGGCTCAGCAAGTCTTAACCGTCAACCCTAGGCATGGAACTCTACGTGCAAGGATGTGTAAGGTAGGAAAGGACTTTGCAATAAAGATACGCCTATAAGTTGATCCTTACTTTCATTTTTTATATCAGCAGATTCATGTGCCTTAGGCAGCCCTCACATCGGAAGTCCACAATCAAACAAGAAACGCTTTCCTCCGATGTGGTGATGCCCAAAGCGGAAAATAAACTTAATTAGCTCTACATCTACAGCAGACATGGTTTCCAAAACATGAATATTTCATCACATCATATTATCATTCAACTGGCTTACTTCACTTCTTACTACGTCACGAAACAGTGAACAAGCGGTACTCAAATAACCGCGAGGGACGGTGATTACAATCAGGAGACACCCGGACAACACGTTGCATACACCCACTTTCAGAAGCGTGATTCCACACCCCTTCCTACTCTGTTGTATGCAACCACCTTTCAAAGGCAACCCAAACACCGAACCGGTCCATCCGTAACGGGCAGGAGGTCCCCGCGTGGAGCGTGACTGTGCCCACCGGCAGATTTACACGTTGCTACCCTCAACCCACTCCTGTTTATGGTTGGGTAAGCCTCGGCACCAAGGTTAACCATTTACATCGGTTTCCTGCTTATGTCAGTATGCCATCCGGTACTGTTCGATACTTGTTCAGCAGGCCCGCACACGACTCGGTCCTCAATCGACACCAACAAGGCTACGCACGTGAGACCTCCGCTCACTGCTTCCTATTCCCCCCTCCTGGGTCTCATTTTCACCACTCTTAAGCCATTTTCTATTCTGACCAAACCGTGTGATAAACCTTACCTCGCGAGTAGATTCCAACTACTCGACTTCTACTGAGGTCCTAAGCATATTAGCAGGGCATTCTCTACTCGTCGAGTCTGTAAACTACCCAACCCTCCATAGGATTTAAAAGGTTATGCAAGTGGGGTTTCAATCACCCTAACTCTAATGCAAACATTCACCCTAGACATAAGTGATACAAATAAAGAATTTCATAAAAGGTACTTAAGCGCAAACCGGGGCTTGCCTGGTTGCGAGTTAAATGAGAAGTCAGCTTCTGGTGGGAGGACGTCCAAGGGCTCCGGTGCGTCCTCAACTTCGGTCACTAAATGAAATGTAGCAAAATAGATGTATAAGTATGAAGGATTTATAAGAATTGAACTACTATTCATAGCTATTGCTATTTAGGATCCTTAATTGGCTTTGGGATTTTTACAGTATATACTAGACCCTCTAAGGATGATTTGAGCCAAATTTGTAGATATGTCATTGCACAATGTAGTCTTTAAAATTCCTACAAGTACAAAGCTTCTCTGAATTTTTGAGTCTAATTCAGGAGCTTTGACATAGTTAATAGTGGAAGATATGATTAGGGTAAGTCTCCATGGTTCTAACAAAATTTGTTTCACCATTTTTGGAGCTACCATCAGAGAGATATGAATTTTTGAAGTTGGACAGGAGTTCTGAAAAGTTTTGTTTAAATTTGAATTTCCAAATAAAGTCTGAACTTTGGAAGACAATTTGACCTAGCAAATGAACTCCAATTATGCTCAAATTCTTACTGGAGATCAGTTACTATGAAAAGGATTTGCTGTCCAAATTTTTGGAATATTTCATAAAGAATTGCTCCTGTAATGAATCCATAAAACATTTACTAAAAATAATTCTACAGAAATTTCTGGACATTTTCATAGAAAGAAATTTGTTCGACTGTGAAGTACTCCTCCTAAGGATTCAAACAAAATTGGTCTCACCCTTTTTGGAGTTGTCTACACAAAGTTATGAATTTTTCAAACTTGAATAGCTCTCTGTTTGAAACCTACACAGAGACTTAACAGGGGGGCCCACTCGTCAGGTCCTTCTTCAACCTCCTGCCAGAGACGCGCGTGCACACCAGCACAGATCGTGGCATGGATCGTTCTCCCTCATTTCTACACCAAATTAGCTCCGGTTTCGCCCTACATGCTCCTTAGAACATGGCGCAGCTGCCGGGCAAGGTTTCCACGCATGAAAACGGTCGAAAACAGGTCGGCACTGGTGGAGCGGCTCGGGAGCTCGCCATCAACACGTTCTGGCATGTCCGAAGCTTCTCCCTGCGAGCTACCTTGCCCTAAAGCATCACCAATGATGGGGGAACATGGAACGCAGGCTAAACCTTGCAGCAAATGGCCGGAAAATAGGGTTCACCGGAGAACTGACCCGTTTTTGCCGCCGCCGGCGATTTCTCGTCGCCCGGGGCGTGGGATGGCTGGTTTGACCCGTGCTTTGGCGTGAGAGGGCGCTAGAGTCACTAGTTTCTGTGGCTTGAATTGTAGAACCGATGATCAACCATGTTGAATGAATTTCCAGATTTGGCTCACGTTGGTTCAACACGTACTCTGGCGGTAAAATCCGAATTCCTGCTAGCCGGCGAAGGGGAAGAGCAAGGGGACCACAGAATCATGATCTACACACCTTGGCGCACCTTAGGGAGGTGCTGGACGTGCGGGAGAGACGTTGGGGCGGCCAGAAGACGTGAAGCAGCAACGGTGACCCGAGCAGACCAGCGTGGCTCTGTGTTCTTGCTTGTGCACTCAAGCAGAGGGCTGGGAAGCACGTCGGTTGAAGACCGAGAGGGCAAAGTGAAATGTTCTGCTTCTGTGGCATGGAGGGATGAGCAGATAGACAAGGCAACAGGAGGTGGCACGGTGTTTCTCTGGAGCGGGTTGCAACCGAGAGCTGTCGAGCTCTCACTGTTCGACGAAATTCTGCAGAGGCGGTGGACATTTGTGTGGCTGACAAAGGGGTCCCACCACCTCTAATTTCTATCCAATTTCCACTGATATTTCTTCCCCAGCAACTCAACATTTAAGGCTAGACTTTCACAGCAAGTCATGGTTTAAACTTTCTGAATTCAAATGATTTGAATTCTGGTGTGAAAGTTTGAATTGTATTTTGCCATTTGAATTTGAAATTGAGTTTGAATTCTCTATTTTGTATTGCCTCAAAAATATAGCAAACCAGCTCCAAAGTTTCCAAATTTTTGGCATGGCTGCTCATTCAAATGTGGAGAACACATTTGTGGAGCCAAATTTGCAAATTGAGGGAATTGGAATTTGAAACTGAATTTGAAACTCAGATTAGAGGGCTTTTCCTTTTAATCCCAAACAAATATCAAAACTCCTCCAAATGAGCTGAAATTTGGAAGGTCGAATATTTGAAATATGAAGACCCAGGTTATGAATTTAGATCTCCATGTTTGGAAGTTTTGGGAAGTTTGAATCCTTACTTTGAACTTACACCGTTATGATTCAAAGTTTTAATTCCACTTATTTTTCCTAAGTGTACATGAGATAAAAATTCTTGCTACCATTTTTTGGGGATTCTACAGTTAAGCGGCATTCAAGGATTTGGTGAAACACCTAACATCAGCACCGATTTTAGCGCAGCTGGATACAACCAAACCGTTCGATGTTTATTGCGATGATCCGGCATCCGACTCAGATGTGTGCTGATGCAAGATAGAAGAGTGGTCGCGTATGGATCATGGTAGCTCTAGAACCATGAGCAAAACTATCCAACTCATAACTTAGAATTAGCTGCTGTGGTACTCGCACTCAAGATGTGGAGGCATTACCTACTTGGAAACCTCGTACATCTATATACCGACCACAAGAGCCTCAGATACATATTCACTTAGAAGGAGTTGAACATGAGGCAGCAAAGATGCTTAGAGTTGATAAGGGATTACGAAATAGAGATCCATTATCATCCTAGGAAGGCAAACGTGGTAGCCGATGCGCTGAGTCGCAAGTCATACGTAAACAATCTAATCATCACACTGGTTGAAGAGTGAACCGAATCTGTATTTGGTTCCCCATGGAGATCTCTACACTCTAGCTCTCATCCCCACCATCCATGAAGCAATAGCGGTTGCCCAGAAACATGACAAGGGTATGTCCCATTTATGGAGTCGTGTAGACAGCGGAGAGCTGAAATGTTTCCCGAAGGACGGAGACGGTGTTCTGTGGTTTAAAAACAGAATAGCCGTACCCCGTAACCCGGAAGTCAGGAAGAAAATCTTTGATGAGGCACACTTGTCAAAGTTTTCTGTTAACCCCGGCAGCAACAAAATTTATCAAGAGCTTAAGGGCAAATTTTAGTGGACACGGATGAAGCGGGAGATCACTAAATATGTGTCTGAATGCGATACATGCTGGAGGGTGAAGGCAGACCACATGAAGAAACCAGGACTATTACAACCATGAGGTATCCCTGCCTGGAAGTGGGAGGACGTGAGCATGGACTTCAGTGTCGGTTTACCCACGACGTTTCAAAAGCACGATTCAGTTTGGGTAATCATCGACCGGCTCACAAAATATGCCCATTTTATCCCGGTCAGTGTCAATTACAACGCCAAGAAGTATGCGTAACTATACATCTCACGGATTCTGTGTTTACACTGCGTACCCCGCACCATCATCTCGGATCGAGGCACTTTATTTGTGTCTCGTTTTTTGGAGCAGTTACATGCCGCGTTGGGTACAAAACTAATCCAAAGTTCAGCGTACCACCCACAGATGGATGGGCAAACCGAGCGGGTAAACTAAATCCTGGAAGACATGTTACAAGCTTGTGCTATAAATCACAGTAAGAATTGGGATGATCACTTACTGTTAGCCGAGTTCTCGTACAACAATGGGTACCAGACCAGCATCAAAATGGCGCCCTACGAGGCACTATACGGGAGGGAATGCCGCACACCACTGAATTGGTGTGAGTCCGGCGAGAGAGTCACCTTTGGGATTGACCTTGTGAACAATGCAGAAGAAAGAGTTTGGATTATTCAATCGAACTTGAAAGCCGCCCAATCCCGACAAAAGCACTATGTGGACCGGGGAAGACGCCCTCTACAATTTGAAGTCGGTGATTACATCTATCTACGCGTATCTCCGATGAAGAGGTAAACAGAATCGGGTCAGAGGAAAGTTGGCACCCTGATTCATTGGTCCATTCAAGATTTTGGAAAAGTGTGGATCCATTGCATACCGGCTGTAATTACCGGCATCACTCTCCGGTGTGCATGATATCTTCCATATATTTCTGCTGAGGAAGTTCCCAAGTTTTTCAACATGTAGGATCAAAGAGCACGTGAAAAGCTACCAGAGGGGGGTGAATGGTAGATTTAAACTTTTTAGAGGAAGCAACAAAACCCCCTCGATAGAAAATCGATCTGTTGAAGAAACCGTGTATGCGACTGATCTAAACGTGTTCAACCGTGACAAAAGAGGTATATATTATAGAATCAATTCACGAAGACATGACAACAAGAATCACGGAAATCAATCAAAAATAACTCAAGTTATGTTCGAAAGATCAAACGAGTGTCAATCTGTTCTACTTGAGTAAAAACCAGATCTGCAACACTGCAAAGAAACTCGTGTATATCATAAACTAGAAATCCAATGACCATGAACTTTTCAAAAATGATAGGTAATCAAGTTGTAAAGACAACTCAAAAAGAATCACGTCAATTGGATCTGTAAAACTCGAGTTATGATCAAAACACCGAAGCACTGTTGTGCTGTACAGAAACTCGATGAGAAAGACTTGACAAAAACAAGTTGGACGAACAAGGCACAAAAGGTCCTCTAAATTATAAATTTTATAGATCAAAACATAAGAGGAACAGCCGAATGTCGTGCACACCACGAGCCTTGGCCTCCCTTGCTTATATAACCAGCCCTAAGGCCAACCCAATTCAATCTAGGACTCCTACTCCTACTTGGATTTAAACTGTAACTTTCGAATACTGCTCAAGACTCTTCTATATGCAGATAGAAGTAATCTTAAGACTTTCAAACACCTTAGTAACGTCCCAAATTCCTAAAACATCTCAACTTTGTGTCCCACACGAAATCCTATCATAACCAACTCAAATCTTTCCATATTTGAGCCATAACAGACTCAGCCGCAGCCTGAGTCCATAATCCAGCCGGTTGGACCTTTCCGACCAATTATTTACGTCCACATCTCTTCATCACGCCTTGTAACCATGTTTCCATGTCCATGCACTCCTTGCACACATGTAAACACCTTCCAACCACGATACCTTCATATGTATTGTTTTAGATCCAAACATGCTGCGCGACCTCCCGATCAACTCAACCACAATTCCTCCCGAACTTGGTTGTTGAACCTCATCTTCTCCCTAAGAATAGTTCAATGGATCTTGTCACCAGCCATATCTTGAACTCAAGAAACACATGCACATGAATAAACAACCAATACTTTCAAGCAAAAGTCCGCGACTTGACTCACGTTAGTTCCGAAAACCACAAAACCTTACGTGAACACCTCATGTAATCATGTTGCAAACCATTGCAAAATGTTAACCACCGTAAACAGCCATAATGCTTCACTAACTTAGTAAAAGAATACTAAGCAAACTTTCCATAGATGTAAATCAAGTTTGAAACATTTACATGGTAAAAACAGAACCATTGCGATTTAGCTCCGGACCTTGCCAAATCTAACCGGACCTTGAGCCGGAGCTTACCAAAGCTAGCAGAACATAGCACCGGAACTTACCAAAGCTAGTCGGACCTACCGCCGGATCTTGTCGGAGCTCGGGCCTAGAGTCGGACGTTGACAAAAAGAGTGTTTTGGCAGAATTCAAAACTTTTATCGTCATAGCCAATGTATTCAGCACACATAGGTCTCACAATCTCCTCCTTGATGAATGCATTGGCAACACCACTTAAAATCCGAACATTGACTTGTTCACATGAAAAGTTTTGAAAACAATCAAATGAGAAAGAAATTTCGAAACAAAAATTTCTCCCCCTATACAAATTTCTCCCCCTTTGTAAATCGGAAATAAAATGAGAAGAAAAACAAAAATTCTCCCCCTGAGAAGAATCGTGCCAAAACAATTGTGAATCGTGCAATGTGTGATCAATTTCTCCCCCTTTGACAATGTATTCAGCAAGGTTCAAAAGAGAAATTTTAATTGTTATGAGCATATTTATAACATATACATATAAAAGAAAGCTCATCCAAGCCATACTATCAAGTAACTTATACTATCACATCATTGATATACATAAAGTAGTGTAAGCCATGCTAGAGATCAAGTGTAATTTTCAATTTAAGCAAGTCATGATCTCACAAACTTACTATGTCAAGACCTGAAAGCATGACACTTGTTGCTGCATTTTAATTATTTTTCAAAGCACAAATTCGGATCATATGACATTTGAAAGACATTATATGCCACATCAGCCTTATTCTAACCAACCAAGCCAAGCCTATGTCATTTGACAATCAGAAGCTTAAGGACATGGTTTTAGTCATACACAATTTCTTCCAAGTTCATATCTAAGTGCAATGATAAGCCATCTCAAAAGAAGAAGTGTGATGCATGCATATTATCTTGATCTTTTTCTCAATTTTTCATTTGAACATAAAATATCAACATGTGAATAGTTGATTGATTATTTTTTTCATTATTAAAAGCACTTGTGAGCATGCAACAAGTTTAAAACAGCAAGAAAGTTCGATCATGACCAGATTTAGTGTAAATAATTTTTCCAATTACTAGTAATGGCAAAAACTACAAAATGTATAACATGAGTAATGTAGTAAGAACTTTCAGTAATGTATTAAGAACATTCAGCAACTAAATTTTGTTTTCTAGAGGACCAAGCAACAAGTGAATTACCAATAAAATAACAAGCACCCGAAGTACTTTTCCTATCAATTCTACAACCCCCAAAATCAGCATCCGAAAAAGTTTTCAAAGTAACGGTTGAGGAAGAAGGAAGAAAAATCCCAAATTCTTAAGTTCCATGTAAGTACCTGAGAATTCTTTTGACGGCATGACGATGTGAAGCACGTGGGGAAGCTTAAAATCATGCACAAATACATACACTGAATTGTTTGTCCGGTCTTGATGTCGTGAGATACAAAAGTGATCCAATCATACTTCTATATTCTTTTTGATCCACGGGTTCACCATCTTCATCAAGTTCAAGTGTCGTTGCTGTACCCATTGTTGTCCGAGGAGACTTGCTTTTGTCCATGTTGAAGCGCTTAAGAAGCTCCCTTGTATACTTTGTTTGATGCACAAAAGTACCCTCCTTGGTTTGCTTGATTTGCAGCCCCAAAAAGTATGTGATTTCTCCCATCGTACTCATCTCAAATTCTGAACTCATCATAGCTGAAAACTTGGACACAATATCATGAGAAGCCAACCAAAGATAATATCATCCACATACACTTGAACGAATAATGATTCATTGCCATGCTTAAGTACAAAAAGATTTTTATCAACCTTGCCCATGGTAAACCCCTTTTCAAGTAAGAATGTTTTTAACCTATCATACCATGCTCTAGAGGCCTATTTAAGACTATACAAGGCTTTGTACAGTTTGTAAACATGATTAGGAAAATTTGGATTTTCGAAACCCGGTGGTCGCTTGACATAAACCTCCTCATCTATGTAGCCATTTAAGAAAAGCACTTTTAATATCCATTTGATATAACTTGAAACGTTTAGATGCAGCAAATGCTAACAAAATTCTTATGGCTTCTATTCTTGCAACAGGATCAAAAGTTTCATCAAAATCTAGTCCTTGAACTTGTGTGAAACCTTTAGCAACCAACCTAGCCTTATTCCTAACCACAACCCCATCCTCACTTTGTTTATTTTTAAACACCCATTTAGTTCCGATTAGAGAGTGACTTTGAGGTGGAGGTACAAGTTTCCGAGCATTATTTCATTCAAAATTTTCTAACTATTCTTGCATGGCAACAATCCAAGATTCATTAGTGAGTGCGTGTGATATATCTTTGGGTTCAAAAGAAGCAACAAATGCAGAATGAGCGTGAGAGTTTGGATCACAAAACCTAGACCGTATGACTCGTTCGTGCAAGCTTCCAATCATTTGTCGTAGAGGATGACTTTTGAGGACCCAGAGGGGAGTAGACAATTCACAAGCTCCTTCTTCTTCATGTTCATCACAAATTGAAAAACTTGTGACTTGAGTACAATCTGGACCAGCAATGGTGGTCGTCGGTGCTTTGTTGTTGTTGTCGACATCTCTCATATTCGTAGCCGTGACTTGATCGTTTGGAGGCACGTCATATGGCTTGTACACCTTTTCCCATATTGCGAAGCCTTGCGCCCGGATGAAAGCCTCCATACGTGCCTTCCAAACCTTAAAATCAATGCCACTAAACACACAAGGTTTTGCGGAGTATTTCTCCATAATGATAGTCGAAACACGTGCAGATCACAAAGATTAGAGCACCGTGGCTCTGATACCAATTGTAGGATTGAAAAGCACGTGAAAAGCTATCAAAGGGGGGTGAATGGTAGATTTAAACTTTTTAGCAGAAGCAACAAAAACCCCCTCGGCAGAAAATCGATCTGTTAAAGAAACTGTCTATGCGACTGATCTAAACATGTTCAACCATGACAAAAGTGGAATATATTATATATAATCAAGTCATGAAGGCACGACAACAAGAATCATGGAAATCTGTCAAAAATACCTCAAGTTATGATCGAAAAATCAAACAAGGGTCAATCTGTTCTACTCGAGTAAAAACCAGATCTGCAACACTGCAAAGAAACTCTTGTAGATCAGAAACTACAAATCCAATGACCGTGAAATTTTCACAGATGATAGAAAATCAAGTTGTGAAGACAACCCAAAAATAATCACGTCAATTGGATCTATAAAAGTCGAGTTATGATCAAAACACCGAAGCACTGTTGTGCTGTCCAGAAACTCGACGAGAAAGACTTGACAAAAACAAGTCGGACGAACAAGGCACAAAAGCTCCTCTGAATTACGAATTTTATTGTTTAAAACATAAGTGGAACAACCCGAAGTCGTGCAGACCATGAGCCTTGCCCTCCCTTGCTTATATAACCAGCCCTAAGTCCAACCCAATTTAAACTAGAACTATTACTCCTACTTGGATTCAAACTATAACTTTCCAATACTGCTCAAGACTCTTCTATACGCAGATAGAAGCAATCTTAAGACTTCCAAACACCTTAGGAGCGTCCCAAATTGCTAAAACAACTCACATTCATGTCCAAAATGAAATCCTATCATAACCAACTCAAATCTTTCCATATTTGAGCCATAACCGACTCAGCCGCAGCCTGAGTCCATAATCCAGCCGGTTGGACCTTTCCGACCAATTATTTACGTCCACATCTCTTCATCACGCCTTGGAACCATGTTTCCACGTCCATGCACTCCTTTCACATGTGCAAACACCTTCCAATGACGTCTACAATACCTTCATATGCATTGTTCTTGAGCCAAACATGCTGTGCGACCTCCCGATCAACTCAACCACAATTCCTCCCGAACTTGGTTGTTGAACCTCATCTTCTCCCTAAGACTAGTTCAACGGATCCCATCACCAGCCACCTTGAACTAAAGCAACACCTGCACATGAATAAACAACCAATACTTTCGAGCACAGATCCGCGACTTGACTCACGTTAGTTCCGAAAATCACAACACCTTACATGAACACCTCACATAAGCATGTTGCAAACCATAGCAAAATGTTGGCCACCATAAACAGAGATAACCCTTCAAAAACTTAGTAAAAGAATATTAAGCAAACTTTTCTTAGATGTAAAGCAAGTTCAAAACATTTGCATGATAAAAATAGAACCATTGCGATTTAGCTCTGGACCTTGCCAAAGCTAACCGGATCTTGAGCCGGAGCTTACCAAAGCTAGCAGAACCTAGCATCAGAACTTACCAAATCTAGTCGGACCTTGACAAAAAGAGTGTTTTGGCAGAATTCAAAACTTTTATTGTCATAGCCAATGTATTCAGCACACATAGGTCTCACACAACCACAGTCCAGCTAGGAGACATCGAGGAACTGAAACCGGATCTCACGTATTGGGAGGAACCGGTTCAGATCATCGACGAGAAAGCTCGGACCACACGTAACCGGCCGTTGTGGTTCTACAAAGTATTGTGGAGTAGTCACTCCGAGGAGGAAGCGACATGGGAGAGTGAGGAGTTTCTTTGCACCAACTACCCGAATTTTTAACGTCTCATGTCTGGTAAATCTCCACCATCCTATCTCTCTTTTTCACCTTATAATCTCGGGATGAGATTCTTTTAAGTGGGGGAATGTAAAGGCCAAAGTTTTTGACTTGCTAAAATGTTCATCACCTCACACACCACAGCTCATATTGTGGTAATCACATGAACAAATTTGAAGAGCAAGTAACTACCATAAATTGGATAATTAGAGGATGAAGTCACACAATCCAAAAGTGGTAAATCCCACATGAAATCATTAGGGGATGAGATCACTATTAAGTCCTAAACATTCTTAGGAATGCTCATGCCAAGTCTCATTAAAATCCAAACATGTTTGGGTACTTTTGTATACAATTGTTAAAATAGCTAGTTTGAATTTATATTCAAATTCATACTACTTCCATCACATGATTTCAAAAGAGGGATTCATATTCAACCTCAGCACATTTTATGAGCTACTCCACCAAGTTTCATCTCTAATGGAGTTAATCTTGACAGTAGCTAAAGTGTTAAATTTAAACTGAATTTGAATATCAGATTTGCATATTTGTTACAAATTCATTCAAACCACTTCTACAATTTGAATCATTCAAAACCAAATGTTCATTTTGTGGTTTGAGCAAACTTCAAAGGAGGCTCCCAATATTGTGCAACACTGGAAATCAAATTTTGGAGGACAAATTTGGAGCTGTGGGACCCACTGTCAGCCACACAAAGGGATTGAACCAACTCCAACCGAGCTGCTCGGTTTCTTGCGCGCTCTCACGCGGACGCCACGGCGAGCAGCAGCTGCCAGCAGCTATTCTCAGGTCCTAGCCGCCGATCAGAACCCCATCCCTCTTATCCCTGAGCTTGAGCATGCAAAAGCTCATTTCCACACTGCTTCGTCACTCGCTTGCACCGAGACACTGCACACCGTTGCCGATCGCTTGCATCGAGCACTCCACCGTCGACCAGCCAGCTCTGAAGGTTTCACATTGGACCGAGACTGGAAACGGGATCACCCACACCTCCTCGATGTCCTCGACGCCTTGGCACGGTGTTCCCGGCATCCTCCGAGCTGTGGCACGGCCATCTTCTTCATAGGCTTTGAGCAAAGTCGCCACCATAAGTCTTCATCGCCCGGCCGAACCACGACCTCTTCGGCCTGAACAAACAATCACAGAGGTTAGAAGCCAAACCTAGTTCATCCTATTAGAACCGTTTAAGCTCTCTCAACGCCGGTGAGCTGGAATTTCAGTTTTTGCATCGGCCATCATGTAGAACAGCTAGCACCAAATCAGAAAATATACCCCGTAGGATTGATCATCTGATAATCTGGTTTATGTAAGGGCCCAAGTTTTTCATTTTCTAAAAGTGTTCATCACACCACACTCACCTCATTTGAGGAAATCATATGAACACATTTGAAGAGCAAGTAACCACCATCAAGAAACTCATTAGGAGATAAATTCACAAAATGCAAAAGTGGGATTTCCCACATGCATCATATAGTGGATGAGCATATGAATAACTCCTATACCTTGTTAGGAATGCTCATGCTAAATTTCACCTAAATCCAAAACCTTTTGAGGTATTTTTGGATACAATTAGTGAAAGGGCTAGTTTTAATTCAAATTGAAATTCAAACTCCTTTTATCACATGAATTCAAAAGTGGGGTTCATATTCACACTCAGCACATTTTTTAACAACCTTACCAAGTTTCATCCCACTTGGGATTGATCTTGACATGATCTAGTGGGGCAAATTCAAACTGAATTTGAAATTCAGTTAACATTTGCTGCAAATTTGATCAAATCAAAGCACACTTAGATTCATTCAAATTCCAAATGGACATTTGGTGAATTGTTCAAATAAACAAGGGTATTAGGGTCCCAAAATTAAGAGCAGTATAGAAATTGAAGTTTTGAGGTTAAAATTGTGAGTGGGACCCCCTGTCAGCCACACACACCCGAGGGGAACCGACTGAGGCGCTGTTGCTCTGTTTCCCGGTGTGCACTCGCGAGCGCCATGGCGCTGAAGCTGCTGCCATCACCTGATCGCCGATTATTGCAGCCGAGCAACGCCCCAGGGCCTCTTATCCTTGAGCCCGAGCCGGCAAAAGATCATTTCTCTCGTCACTCTTCTCCCTCGCGCAAGAAACTGCACCACGCACCACCGCTACTTCGGTTCCGATCGGGAAACCGACAGAACACGCGCACACCCTCCCTCCGAGCTGCAAAAATGCCACCGTGCAGCATCCCCTCTGATCTCCTAGCCACAAAAACAAGCTGAAATCAGCTCTCCTCATGCAACCCCGAACGTTTTTGCGGCAACCCGAAAGTTGCCGCCGTTCGGTGCTCTCGTGGACAGCCCCACTCGGAGGCTTTCACGCTGGATCAAGGCCACCCATAGGAGCGTCGGACCTCCACGCTGCTCCTCCCCAAGTCGCTGCTCAAGCCATGATCCATCACCGGTGAATTTGGCGATTTTCTTCCGGACCCGGCAGAGAAACCTTTTGGTACGAGTTTATCGAATTCGATCGCAATTTTTGTTCTTTGCTCACCAAATCAAACAAAAAGGAGCTAGACTGGCTAGCGGTCCATTCCTCTTCACAACCCTAGCTTCAAACCGCATGTAGGAGGGCCATTTCCATGTTTTCCAAACGCAAACATGAAGAACACCCTCGGACGCACGGTGACATGGTAGTTAGCGGCCGTCCCGAGCTTGTTTGCCTACTTGTCAATCTTCCCTAGGTTACACTGAAGCATTAGAGCCGATTATCCGAGATGTTGGAGGACTAGAACGATGGGCTAACATTGCCAAAGTTGTCCCGAGGCCGCCGCATGTCGCTGACCTAGTTCCGGCCATCGGCTGCTTGCCCTGACCTCGCCAACGAGTTCAGCGACCTCCTAAAGACACAGGCGGCGAGAGCCAAGCCGGGAGACGGCCAGAAACTCGACTCTGGTGAGCTCCGGCTAGGGGGCAGCGCGGGCGGGCGAGCAGGCGCGGGAGGTTGAAGAAGGACTGTGCGTGGGACCCACGTGCAGTCTTTTAAACTTTTCCCCCAATTTTCAGATTTAGTTTAAATTCAAACACCCATAACTTTGGCTAGGGAGCTCCAAATCTAGTGAACCAAATTTGTTTAGATTCAGATCTCTGAGTACTTTCCAACAAACTAAGTTTCACTCTATGAAAATGTTTATTTCTCAAGAATTAATTCTTCAAACTTTATCCTGTTTAGAATTTTAACTGGAGAACCCTTTAGTGGAAAATTCTGAAATTTGGCCAGGGTGTTCCTTATAATTTCCCTAAGCTACCATAAAACTTTAAGATCCATTCGAGCTCATTTGATCCACCTAATGTTGTGATTAATGAAACTGTTCCAGAGAAAATGAAAAATGTCCAGAAACATTTTTCAGATTTTCTCTGAACTTGTTTAGCTCTTATCTTTTTCTAGCAATCTTAAAATTCATATGAAACCAATTCCATTAGAACCCTCTAAAAATCTAGTTTCCAGAAAGTCATGGCTTGCTCCATGAAAATCCTTAGAACACCCTAAGGGCTCTAATTGGGGCCAAATACACAATTATTTGTGCAGGGCTCAAATGAGCTTTGCTTCAAATGAAATTTGGCCAAGTCTCTGTCTAGGTTGTATCCAAACCGCAGTAAACAGTTCAGAGTCATTAGCACTGTTTAGCTATACTTATAGACTTCACAATATTAACTTCAAATTCAAATGCATTTAAATTGACACGGGTACATGTTTATCTTGTGTAGTCGCTAAGGTCGAGGAAGAGCCAGAGGTGTTATATTTCATCACTCCAGAAGAAACACTAGCATACGACCAGCAGCAAGCCAGGCTCCGGTTTGCATTAGCCGTTTCATAAATTTTATTGTTTTGAGAACTTACATTATGTATTCATTACAATTGTGCATTAGAGTCTTGATTGAAAACCTAAGTGCATAGCCAAGAGAACCATGTTTTTGGGCTTAGGTTTTAAACCTCGAGTAGCCACCGCAATGCTAAATTAGTGTAGGATTCGGTACAAGTCGAGTAGTTGGAACTACTTGCAAGAATAGGCTAGAGGCACACCACGCGGTTAGAGATAGCAAATTAATCACATGGCAAGAAAAATGAGACCGAGCGGAGGATAAGGGCAGCAGGACTTTGGGGCCTGGGTGTCATAGCTCCACTTGTGTCAATTGAGGACGGAGCCGTGTGCGGGCCTGTTGAACAAGCTAGAACAGTACCGAAGACCTACTGGATATATGGGAACCAGGAAACCGATGTAATTCGGGTAGCGATCTGTTGAGGCGTTGCTTGTCGTTCAGAGGGTAGGTTGAGAGCATGAGGTGTAAATCGGCTGGCGGGCACTGCGGATGCGTATTGCAGAGACCTCTTGCTCGGGATGTTAGGACCGGTTCAACACTTGGCTGACAGATGAAAGGTGGTTGCGTACAATGTCCATGGTGGTTGCTGTAGGAAACATCGAGTACGAGCGTACGTGACGGGTTATTCGGGTAACCCTGCAGGTGTAAAACAATTATAATTGCCGTCCCTCACGGTCAGTGAGTACTACTTGTTCACTGTACCATGACGTAGAAAGAACAGGCTAGTTCCATGTTAAAGGATTGCTGATTGAAAGCTGTACTTTGTTTGTTAATGATTTGCTGTAGTTTAGAGCTACTTAAAGTCTTTTCAACCTTAGGCAAAGTACATGAGAGAAATGCGTTTCTTGTTTGATTGTGGCTCTCGTATGTGTCTTAGCACAAGGTTGTCCAACAACTGGTTGCTAAAACTCGAATCTAAGGTCCAACTAATTAGGCATGTTTGAAATACACATTCCTACTTTATACTGCAAACCCAGCATGTAGAGTTCCATGTGTAGGTAAGTAGGGTTAGTCTTGCTGAGCCATCATGCTCACTGCTTGTGTTTGAAGCGTTTGCAGGGTGCTATGAGGAGGGGGCTCCCGAGGAGGAGACGGACCCCCAAGAGGGAAACACCGTCGAGTGGGAGCTGTGCACGCCGCCGTGTTAGTGTGCGTGTGTGCTAGTGGGAACACGTTCACGGGCTGAATGTGAACTCTTTTGCTTAGTCTACACCCATGAGTGTATACTTGATGTATTTTGTTGTAAACATGTTCATAAATGCTTTTATGTAATAAAACTTTTGCTTCCGCTTTGTACCTTTTTGTGTGTTATCCGGTGCTGTGCAACACAGCACCCCTCAGCGTGATCTAGGCTAGTCGAGACCGTCGGGTCCTCGCAGCATGGTATCAGAGCTCCGTTGAGGTTTAGCACACTTAAAAAGGTTAATTTTTCAAAAACTCAGTGAGGAACGAGTTAGTAGCCCATATAAGGATGTTATTAGTATATAGAAAGTGACAACACTAACCTATGTGTTTATGTCGGAAATTCATGTGTCTCGGGACGTCATATATCTTGTGGGGTGCATGTAAGTGCTGTCCACCAGTGCGCACAAGTTTAAGGGTGGAGCCTCACGGGTGGGAGGTAACCCGGCCAGCTTTAGTATCCTCTACGAGTCTTCATGTTGTTTGGGGTATTCGAGCAACGCCCTTCCCTGGCGTGCTACGGGCAAGTATGGGACACCTGGTCACGTGGTTAGTAACATGAACATGTAGCTCAAGGCGTGATTGGCTTGAGAACAACTGTGCAAGTGATGACGGACGGTTGTATGAATTGTATTGGGACCAAGTCCGGTGTGCAGCCGAACCTGACAATTGTGTGATTTATTTGCAGGTAGTTTAACCACGGATCGGTGGACGATTAGCACACATGTGCGAGAGACATTTTAGTGCCACTGAATTAACGAAGCCGGCTAAGTCCGTTATAGGTTTTCTTTGTGAGGAACGTAGTACCGGCATGAACTGGGTGACGCTTCGACGTCACACCCCACTAAATGATCAACATTATTGTAAAACTTGAAGGTTTTGATCCAGAGCACTAAAACATTGATTTAACTCCTTCCCTTAATCAGTATATTCAAATTAAACAAGTTTTCAACTTATAGGATACTAAGGACAGAGTCCCCTGTTTTCAGCTGAAATAATGCTGAAGTTATACGGAGGTTAGAGGTCCTGTTCTTTCGATGTTGGAGTCATATGATATATTTCTGGAAATATTTGGAAGATATTTAAAAATTTTCTATTGATGTCCAGAGGTGTTTCATCCCTTAACAAATCTAAAAATACAGTAGAGTTGAAACTGTCCAGAAAACAGGGCAGAGCAAATACTCTCTGTAACTCTCTGTAAAATGAGCATAACTTTCTGCATAATAATCCAAAAATATAAAATGAGGTAGTTATGAAATTTTCATGAGATAGGTTACAACTTTGTAACAGAAAGTTTTGTCAAATTTGATGTACAATTAACTGGAATTCTTGGATCAAATCAGTACCTCAAGCAGGGAGGTGCTGTCCAATATTCTCCAGAAATTCTGTCACCTTTGACATCTCATAACTTTTGAACTAGGACAGATCTGAGGGCAAAAAAATACATTCTGGAAAGCTATTGAAGTTAACTTTAACTTTGGTGTGGAGCTCCAGAACTGGTTTTGCTTTAGCAGGGTCTAAATCAGATTAAAAAGAAACTGGTCAGGGCTGTCAGTTTGGGCAGAAGACCAGCAATCAAATTTGTTATAAGTTTGATTTGTGTTTTCAAGTTTTATGAGTTCAATGACATGTTTTATGTTATAACTCACTGATTTACTGTTCAAATGAATATTTGACCTTTTCAAATATTTGTCTACGGATGGTATCATTTGTAACAGCGACATGTCAATAGAAAGACAAAAGCGTGTGAGTATGTAGTGACAACATGAGCACAACACCTCGGGTGGTCAAAAGTGGCTGTAATTTTTATCCTAGAATCATATATCTTGTATATAGTCTTTGCTTTATCAATATATGTGGATGTTGTGCTATTTTTCTCAATGTGTCACTGCAGTTCCTACTGTTTTTCTCATGGATTTTTAAGAATGACATGTGCTGACCGTGGCTGTTTTGAATTTCAGAATGACTCGCACTTGTGCCAACCCTGAAGTTAGGGGTTCCAGTCAGGGGGGAGAGACCTCCCAACAGCCTCCCGAGACTTCCTTGGGACCACAGCAGCAGCAGCAACCACAGCGACCACCACCGCCAACGGTTACGTTGGCCGATACTGTTTCGGCCATGGCAAGCTCGCACCAGCAGCACACCGAACTGCTGCAAACGCTGATTGTGAATACTTCTCGACCTGAGAGGCGTCAATACCGAGCAGAACGTCAACCAAGTTCCTACTCGGATTTTCTGGCTAGTCATCCCTTGGTATTCTCAAGCGTAGATGAACCCCTCGATGCAGACAACTGGCTCCACACGATGGAGATGAAGTTCAGGATGCTCCAAGTTAGTGAGCAGCGGAAGACGCAGTTCGCGACACAACAACTTCAGGGGTCCGCGAGTGCTTGGGCAAACTATTGTGCCTCACAACCCACCGAGCAAGTGCTGATCTGAGCGGAGTTCCAGACAGCCTTTAGGGCCTATCACATACCGCCAGATCGGATGGAAAGGAAGACACAGGAGTTCCTTCACCTGCAGCAAGGCAACAGGAACGCACTGAGTACTCCAGGCGTTCAATGATCTCGCTCTGTACGCTTCCTATCATGCCGATAAGGATGAGAAGCGGCGAGACCTTTTTAGCAGGGGCTGAATCCGCTCCTGAAGGACAAGCTGGCGATGTTCAATCGCGGCAGCCTCAATGAAATTATTGATGCTGTGATTGTACAAGAGGACTCCGACAAGGAGTTAGTGGCGGCGGAGAAGAAGCAAGCGCGCCGCAGAGAAACAGAGAGGGAGGTGGTCCTCCCCAAAAATATCGGATGGTGTATCGCTCACCATCTGGACAACGCAAGCAGCCACCGCATCGACTGATGCAATTTTGCAGTCGGCCGTATTCACCACCGGCATTCCGACCGGCCTTACCAGCACCTCCGCAGCAACAACAGCAGCAGCGGGCAATGCCGTGTGCTTTTACACCTCAGCAGCGCATGCCGGGCTTTCGTCCTCCAAGTACGGGCCAGCCATCAACCGCATGCTTCAAATGCAGTCGCCAAGGCACTTTGCTAACAACTTCCCCGAGAGGCAAAGCGGCAGAGTGGCACCACAGTTTCGTGGGAGGAATCATCCCCGGAACCCCATTAATGCACGACGGGCAAACCCTAAGCCTGAAACTGTCCACCAACTCGCCATAGAGGACGTGCCGGAGGGAGAACCCATCCTTGCGGGTATGTTCCAACTCCACAAGCACCCCGTCATAGTTTTATTTGATTCAGGAACCACGCATAATTTCATTAGCCAAGCTTTTATTGCTAAATACAGCTTGCAAATACTACCCACCAAATGTCCTTACGTGATTTGTTCACTGGATGAGAAAATTTCAGCAACCATGATGGTTTCGAAAGCGCCATTATACTTAGGGGGTAGAGTATACCCTACGTCTCTCATAGCTTTAGAGGGACAAAAGGTCGATGTTATTCTAGGGATGTCGTGGTTAACCTGCCACGGCACTGCTTTAGACACTGTCCTACGAGTCGTGCATCTACACCCAGAAATGCACGAGTCTCATTCATTGTTTCTGGACAGTCCAGAAATAAAACTTCCAACCATATACCAATCCACCACCATCAGATTGTAAGACATTCCAGTAGTCCGTGAGTTCCCAGACGTGTTCTTGGATGATTTACCGGGGATGCCGCCTGACCGAGAGGTGGAGTTCAATATTGAGCATACACCTGGAACTATGCCAATATCCCGAAGGCCGTACAAGATGACGTCAAAGGAATTGGCAAAATTAAAAATGCAGTTGATGGACCTGTTGGAAAAGGGTTTTATTAGGCCCAGCTCCTCGCCATGGGGCTGTTCGGCATTATTTGTGAAGAAGGATGAAACATTGCGGCTTTGCATGGACTATCGTCCACTAAACGCCGTGACTATCAAGAACATGTACCCGTTGCCACGGATTGACATGTTGTTTGATCAGTTGGTCGAAGCAAAGATCTTTTCAAAGATGAACTTAAGATCAGGGTACCACCAAACTAAAATACGGGCAGAGGACATTCCGAAGATTGCTTTCTCGACAAGGTACGGGCTATATGAGTACCTGGTCATGTCCTTCGGCCTCACCAACGCTCCAGCTCATTTCATGTACTTGATGAACTCGGTATTCATGCCGGAGCTGGACAAGTTTGTCATGGTCTACATCGAACATATTGGTATATTCCAATTCGGAGGAAGAACACGTAAAGCACCTGCGTATAATATTGCAAAGGCTGCGGGATCACAAGCTATACGCGAAATTCAGAAAATGCGAATTCTGGATATCGCGAGTACCATTCCTCAAGCATATTATCTCAGCGGAGAGCATCGCTGTAGACCCGAGCAAGATCACATAAGTGCTGAATTGGAAGTCCCCGAGGTCTGTTCACGAGGTACAGAGTTTCCTCGGACTCGCGGGATATTATCAGAGGTTCATTCCGAACTTCTCAAAGATTGCCAAGCCTATGACAGAGCTGCTGAAGAAGGCTACCAAATATGTTTGGAGTCCAGATTGTGATGCAGCGTTCAAGGCATTAGTAAAGCACCTAACATCAGCACCAGTTTTGGCGCAGCCAGACACAACTAAACCATTCGATGTGTATTTCGATGCATCCGGCATTGGGATCGGATGTGTACTGATGCAAGACCGAAGGGTGGGCACGTATGGATCACGGAAGCTCAGGAATCATGAGCAAAACTATCCAACTCATGACTTAGAGCTTGCTGCCGTGGTACTCGCACTCAAAATGTGGAGGCACTACCTACTTGGTAACCTCGTACATTTATATACCGACCACAAGAGCCTCAAGTACATATTCACTTAGAAGGAGTTGAACATGAGGCAGCGAAGATGGTTGGAATTGATAAAGGATTACAAAATAGAGATCCATTATCACCCTGGCAAGGCAAATGTGGTGGCAGATGCGCTGAGTTGCACGTCACATGTTCATAATCTGACCATCACTCCGTTGGAAGAGAGCGAGCCACCATTACATGTGATTTGACATGGAGTTCTCTACAACTTAGCTCTTATCCCCACCATCCGTGAAGAGATAGCGGCAGCTCAGAAACATGACAAGGGCATGTCGCACTTGTGGAGACGTGTAGA
The DNA here is from genome assembly GCA_030760725.1 of Neostapfia colusana. Lineage (NCBI taxonomy): Eukaryota > Viridiplantae > Streptophyta > Magnoliopsida > Poales > Poaceae > Neostapfia > Neostapfia colusana. Next base: position 68,949,639 of record JASWHV010000017.1, read on the forward strand.
CAGTGGGGAGTTGAAGTGTTTCTGGAAGGATGGAGACAGCGTCCTGTGGTTCAAGGACAGAATCGTCATACCCCGTAACACGGAATTAAGGAAGAAAATTTTTGACGAGGCTCACTTGTCAAGGTTTTCTATTCAACCCGGAAGCAACAAGATGTATCAAGAACTCTGAGGTAAATTTTGGTGGACACAGATTAAGCGGGAGATCGCAAAATACGTGTACGAATGTGATACATGCCGAAGGGTGAAGGCTGACCACATGAGGAAACCGGGGTTGTTACAACTGCTTGGCATTCCTGCCTGGAAGTGGGAGGATGTCAGCATGGACTTCATCGTCGGTTTACCCACCACATTTCAGAAACATGATTCAGTGTGGGTGATCGTCGATCGGCTCACCAAAGTTGCCCATTTATCCCAGTAAATACCAACTACAACGCCACGAAGTATGCTGAATTGTACATCTCACATATCTTGTGCCTATATGGTGTACCCCATACTATCATCTCGGATTGGGGCACTTTATTTGTGCCTCATTTTTGGGAGCAGTTACATGCTGCATTGGGGATGAAGCTGATCCATAGTTCAGCGTACCACCTGCAGATGGATGGGCAAACCGAGTGGGTAAATCAAATATTAGAACACATGTTACGAGCTTGTGCTATCAACCACGGTAAGAATTGGGATGATCACTTACCGTTAGCCAAGTTCTCGTACAATAATGGGTACCAAGCCAGCATCAAGATGGCGCCCTACGAGGCGCTATATGGAAGAAAATGCCACACACCGCTGAATTGGTGTGAGTCTGGCGAAAGAGTCACTTTCAGGATCGATCTTTTCAACAATGCGAAAGAAAAAGTTCGGCTGATTCAAGCGAACTTAAAAGCCGCCCAGTCCCGACAAAAACAGTATGCGGACCGGAGAAGACATCCTTTGCAATTTGAAGTCGGGGATCACGTTTATCTATGTGTGTCTCTAATGAAGGGCGTGAACAGATTTGGTGTGAGAGGAAATGATGAGGACATCACAACAGTCGATACTCACATTGATATACAAGGACCAATCACAAGAGCATGAGCACAGTTACTAAATCAGCAGGTGAACTCGTTCCTAACTTCCTACCCATGTGATTTTGAGAATGGATTGCTATTTAATTATTTAATTATTATTAGGAACCATGGACATGATCAACAAGTAAAGGGAGGAGGATTTGGGGACGTGGAGAACCAGATGGGATGTCCACAAGTTGATGGAAACAGTCGCCAACTCGGACTCGAGTTCAACTCGGAGTCCAAGAGCAGTCCATCTTAAAACGGATGCCCAGGATGCATACGAACTCTGTTTTTGATGTTCTACATATGCATGGAAAGATGAGAAGATAAATTTTCCAATGGTTCTGGTCCCATATCAAAATTTGCTAGGAGTCATTGGGAGTTGTCAAAACAAGTGTAATTCAGAGTTCTGTCCGGTGCTGCACCACCGTATTGGGCTTTTGGGCCTTGTATACCGTATGAGTCCATTAGAGACACGTATAAGGGTCTTATGGCCGAACCCTAGCCTTTAAATACTGTAGCCACTGGCCAAATTCGTGGGTTTTGCTTAGATTAAACAATATCGCCGTTCTACGGTTTGTGAGACCCCAATGTCGCAATTTTCAGATTGCATCTTCATCGTTCTTGCTTGTGTTCTCGGTGGCACATGCAGGAATAGCCTTCTTGGCGAGGTCAAGCGTGTCAAGCATGGTTAATAACCAACGGAGCAGAGGTGTAGTGATTGCAGGGGTAATTCAGGTCTGCTCGAGTGCCTCGGATCATCAACGTCGAGATCTCCACTTCAATCGACCTACCTTTCGGAAGATCGGGCCTAAACCACTCATCAATTGGTATCAGGGCTTAGGTTGCCCGTGAGGTACTTTGATTTCCCACTAGATTAGTTTTTGTTTTTCATACCTAGAGTCCACAGAAAAAGCCACAAAAAAACATATCGTGTTTACCGATTCCTAGACCATAGTTCCTGCAAGTTTTGTTTTTCAATTTGCATTGTTGAGTTTGCATTCGTGTGGTCGAGTCTTGTTGCATTGTTGAGTTATCATTTTTCTTCCTTGTTTTTCTTGCTTCTCACCTATTTCACAATCCCTAAACAACAAACTGAGCCACCAAGATCATCGGTTTGCCCTAGCTAGCCGCCTTGCGTGAACTCCCGCATCGCCAGCCCTAGAACAGGTGACAAACCATTGTGCCAGTCCTCCTTGATTCATCACACAACATCCCATCAGTCGTCGTTGCTAAATTCCAATTGTTTTTCACATCCTATTGCGAGATCTTTTTCAAAAATCGAGTTGGAATCAACATAAAAAACAGTAACTCGGGTAGCCTACCTTAAAATGGCCATAACTTTTGCATACGAACTCGAAATCGGGCATATTTTTTTTTCAAATTGATCTACTCGAAATTTCGCAACCGATTTTCCACTGCTTCGCCGTGTTCAGAGAAATTTGTTTTGCCAAATTCCCCTCGGAAGATAGACTATCCGGCCTCCAAAGTTTCAGCCCGGATTTTAAAGAATCTTACTGATTTTCTATAGGCCACGTTTTACATCCAATTGAGCTGCAAAGTTGTGTACTTTCTATTTTCGTGCTCTCAAGTAAACAAAAGACATCAGAAAAAATATTAAAAAAATAAAAAAATAGTGAAGAGAGCACAGATATTAAAGCATTGACAGCACACACTTGAAAACAGTTGGCCTATACATTTGTGATGTACTTGTTGGTTATATCTTCCTGATTTTCTATTTGTCTTTCTACTGCCTTGTGTTGTGCTAGGCCTAGAACACTTGTTAACTAGCAACAGTTCCTACATTGAATACTTATTCAATTTTGTTATTGCTGTTAACGATTTTTGCTTATTAGCCACCATATTGTGCCATCCAAGCTTCACTTTTCATCTTGAGCAGAACAGGTACCTTTGCAATCACTGCACGCTTCATTGGTTTTCACCATCCACCGTTTACCACCTGCTGTGTCAGTAAGAACACTTGTAAGAACGTGGTAAGACGCTTGAGAGAGAGATTGTTTCCTTCCTTCCACTTTTCACATTGTTTCCTTCCTTTGTAGTTTATAGGGATAACATCTTTTTGTTGTCTTTTATTTACTACTAATAATGGCAGAAGATAAAAGGGATGATGAATGTTTTCAACATGCTGAGTTGCGTGACATGATGAGGGAAATGACAGATATGTTCACCAAAACCCACGCATCAACAGAGGCGTTATTGACGACCTTGAATCGCCAACTTGCTGATCTTGTTGTTCGGATTGATACTCTCGAGCCGCGGCTGCCTCTCACTGAAGAACGTGAAGACGGTGCTTATAATATGGAAGATCATAACAATCAACCACGACTTCCACTTTATCTACGAGGTATGGGAGGTAATAATCGTTATAATTACAATGATCTTCATAACAATTTTAATCGCCCTCGTGATGATCCTTTTGCTAAAGTCAAATTTACTATACCCTCTTTTTTCTGGTGCTTATGATCCTGAGGCATATCTTGATAGGGAGATGACAGTAGAGCAGAGATTTAATGCCCACCTTGTTCCCGAACAACATAGAGTTCGTCAAGCCACTAGTGAGTTTAAGGATTTTGCTATCATATGGTGGAATGAACTTGTTAAAACTAGAACTGATCCTCCAACATGGGATACATTAAAGGAAGCTATGCGTGTTCGTTTTGTTCCTCCTTCTTCAGCGGGACCTTCACAAAAATTGCAGCGCTTAGACCAAGGTAACATGTCCGTAGAGGAGTATTATCAAGAGTTACAAAAGGGTATGTTGCACTGCAGGGTAGTGGAGGACATGGATGATAAAATAGCTCGTTTTATGGGGGGTTGAGGCGTGAAATTCAGGACATTGTTGATTATAAGGAATATGATACTGTTAACAGATTATTTCAGCTGGCTATGTTGGCAGAAAAAGAATTGCAGGGCCGCCAACAGCAGCAGCAACAACGCACGAGGAGCACCTTTACACCGCATTCGACATCTACACCATCCAAAACAGCACCATCTTCGAGTTTTCGTACAGCCACTACACCATCCAATGGTGGCCAACAAACTTCATCTACTGTTCCATTTCCTCGCGCGCCGGAGGGCAGCAAGACCACACCATTCAAGCCTACGTCTTCCACTCCTTCCACGAGTCGAACTTCCGACATTAAGTGTCACCGCTGCCAGGGAGTTGGTCATGTGATGAAAGATTGCCCTAGCAAACGAGCATACATAGCACGAGATGATGGCGGGTATGATAGTACTTTGGATGTTGAAGATGAATATTCTCTTGCTACTAAAGTTGTAGGACCAAAAGATGACCACTATATCACAGATGAAGAGGTACTTGGTACTGCAGCAACGGAAAATTATAGAAGCATAATTGTGCAGCGTGCTTTGAGCTCCAAAGTTGAGGTGGATGACAAGCTACAACGACACAATCTTTTTCACATGTTTCTCATCGTCAAGGACTGCCGTGTGCACACTATAATTGATGGAGGCAGCTGCAACAACTTGGTGAAAACGGATGTGGTCAAGAAACTTGGGTTGACAACAAGAGCACACCATCATCCATACCACATTCAGTGGTTCAACAACAGTGGTAAGGTTAGGGTAACACAAACAGCGAGAGTACATCTTTCGATTGGTTCTTACCATGGTTTTGCTGATTTTGATGTCGTACCTATGGATGCTTGTTCTCTTTTGTTGGGACGTCCTTGGGAATTTGATACGGATGCTATTCATCATGGTAGAACTAATAAATATACTCTGATGCATAAAGGAAAGAAAAACACTTTTTGCTTCCTATGACTCTTGCTAAAATTGTGCATTTGGAGAAAAGTAAAACACGTGATGATAAGGCAACAAAATCACTAGACTCTGAAAAACGGCAAGTAATTAAGTTAAAATCACCTTCGTTGCTCACAACTAAATCTGATCTTGCTGATTTATTGAATACCAAGGGGATGTACTATGCTTTAGTATGCAAAGAAGCCATGTTTTTGCTTCATGAAGTGTCCATTGCATTGCCCCCTGCTGTTACTAACCTTTTGCAGGATTTTGCGGATGTGTTTCCCCCCGAGATACCCCCTGGATTACCACCTATGAGGGGCATGGAACATAAGATCGACTTGATTCCAGGGGCAAATTTGCCAAATTGTGCGGCGTACAGGGCGAATCTGAAAGAGACAAGGGAAATTCAGCGACAAGTTCATGATCTTTTGAACCGCGGGTATATTCGTGAAAGCCTTAGTCCTTAATCTGTTCCTGTTCTTTTGGTTCCTAAGAAAGATGGTAGCTGGCGCATGTGTGTTGATTGTAGAGCGATTAATAACATCACCATTCGATATTGAGTGGTGCTATTATTTTCCCCTCTGATCTCCTAGCCACAAAAACAAGCTGAAACATATCTTCTAAACAGAATATGTTCTGATCTAAAATGTTCAATAAAATATTCTTTAACTTCCTCTCTGATGGAAACCAATTTAAAGTTATTTTTACCCATTTCCAGAATTGTTTTCTAGTCTAGAAATGAATTTCCACCAATAAAATAGCAACCTAAATTCCTACAAAAATTTATTCTGTTCCAATTTCCCAAACAGAACCTTCATAAATTTTTCCTATCCATTTTTGGTCATTTAGACTCACTTTCCCACAGTTTAAACTTGTTTTATGCCTAAAGGGCATATTTCAGATATAAATTACAAAACAGTAATCTTATTGAGTTTAAAAGTTTATTTCCCCTCTAAACTCAGATCTTAGATTGTTTCTACAAATTTTACACAGGGTTAGAATAATTAAACTGATCATATACCTATGTTTGAGGTTAAGGAGGCCTTAAAAAGGATGAAAGGAGGAAAGGCCCTCGGCCCTAACGATGTCCCTATTGAGGTGTGGAGATGTCTTGGGGACGTCGCAATAGTATGGCTCACAAAGCTATTCAACCACATTTTTCGGTCAAACAAGATGCCTGAAGAACGGAGGAAAAGTATATTAGTACCTATCTTCAAAAATAAAGGAGATATTCAAAGTTGTACTAATTATCGAGGTATTAAGCTTATGAGTCATACTATGAAGTTTTGGGAGAGAGTGATTGAACACCGCCTGATGAAAGTGACCAATGTCACTAAAAACCAGTTTGGTTTTATGCCTGGGAGGTCTACAATGGAGGCGATTTTCTTGCTTCGTCAGCTTATGGAGAGATATAGGGAGCAGAAGAAGGACTTGCATATGGTGTTCATCGACTTGGAGAAGGCGTACGACAAGATACCAAGGTCAGTCATGTGGTGGGCACTAGAGAAACATAAAGTGCCAACAAAGTACATTACCCTTATCAAGGATATGTACAATAATGTTAGGACAAGTGTGCGCGTATGTGATAGTGAGACTGATGCATTTCCTATCACGGTAGGACTACATCAAGGATCAGCTTTGAGCCCATACATCTTTTCCTTGGTGATGGATGAGGTGTCGAAGGATATACAAGGGGATATCCCTTGGTGCATGCTCTTTGCTGATGATGTAGTGCTGGTAGATGAAACTAGAGATGGTGTTGATAAGAAATTAGAGTTATGGAGACAAACCTTAGAGTCCAAGGGGTTTAGACTTAGTAGGACCAAAACCGAGTATATGAGGTGTGACTTTAGTGGTGTTGGTCGTGAAGAGGGAAATGTTAGTCTACAAGGACAAATAGTACCTAGAAGGGACTCTTTCCGATACTTAGGATCAATGTTACAAAGCAATGGCGATATTGATGAGGATGTTTGCCACAGGATCAAGGTAGGGTGGATGAAATGACGACAAGCCTCTGGAATCCTATGTGATAGGAAAGTCCCACAAAAGCTAAAAGGGAAGTTCTATAGGACGGTGATCAAACCCGCGATGCTCTATGGGGCGGAATGTTGGCCAACTAAACGGCAACATGTCCAACAAATGAGTGTCGCAGAGATGCGCATGCTACGGTGGATGTGTGGGCACACGATAAGAGACCAAATAAGGAATGAGGCGATTCGTGATAAGGTAGGGGTGGCACCGATTGAAGAGAAGTTAGTCCAACATCGGCTTTGGTTGTTTGGACATATCCAACGGAGACCTCCAGAAGCACCAGTTAACAGTGGGATTTTAAGAGGTAGAGAAAATATTAGGAGGGGTAGAGGACGACCAAGGTTGACCTGGGAGGAGGCGGTAAAACGAGATTTGAGAGATTGGAATGTATCCAGAGACTTAGCTCATGATAGGACCGCATGGAAAGTAGCAATTCATGTGCCAGAATCGTAGTCTTGTTTTTTTCTTTTTTCTTTTCCTTTTTTCTTATTTCTTTTCTCTTTTCTCTTTTTCCTTTTTCTTTTTTTCCTTTTTTCCTTTTTTCTTTTTTTTCTCTTTTTTTCTTTTTTCCTTGTTCTCATATCTCTTCCTCTCTTTTACTTCATTGATATTGGGTTTCATGTCTAGCCGACCCCAACAAGCTTGGGATAAAGGCTTGGTTGTTATTGTAATTGTTGTTGTTGTATATACCTATGTTTGAATCTCACGCAACCCCGAACATTTTTGCGGCAACCTGAAAGTTGCTGCCGTTCGGTGCTTCGTGGACAGCCCCACTCGGAGGCTTTCACGCTCGATCAAGGCCACCCATAGGGCCGTCGGACCTCCACGCTGCTCCTCCCAAACTCGCTGCTCAATGCATGAACCATCGGTGGTGAATTAGGCGATTTTCTTCTGGACCTGGCAGAGCAACCTTTTGGTATGAGTTTATCGAATTTGATCGCAATTTTTGTTCTTAGGTCACCAAATCACGCACAAAGGAGCTAGAATGGCTAGCGGTCCATTCCTCTTCACAACCATAGCTTCAAACCGCATGTAGGAGGGCCATTTTCATGTTTTCCTAACGCAAACACGAAGAACACCCTTGGACGCACGGTGACATGGTAGTTAGCGGCCATCCCGAGCTTGTTTGCCTACTTGTTGATCTTCCCTAGGTTACACTTAAGCTTTAGACCCGACTATTCGAGCTGTTGGAGGGCTAGAACAATGGGCCAACGATGCCGAAGTTTCCCTGACCTCACCAACGAGTTCAGCGACCTCCTAAAGTCACAGGCGGCGAGAGCCAAGCCGGGAGACGGCCGGAAACTCGACTCCGGCGAGAGGGCAGCACGGGCGCGGGAGGTTGAAGGACTGTGCATGGGACCCACGTGCAGTCTTTTAAACATTTCCCCTGATTTTCAGATTTAGTTCAAATTCAAACACCCATAACTTTGGCTAGGGAACTCCAAATTGTGTGAACAAAATTTTATTGGATTCCACTCTCTGATTACTTTCCAACAAATTAAGTTTCACTCTATGAAAATCTTTATTTCTCCAGAATTAGTTCTTCAAAAATTTAAACTGTTTAGAATTTTAACTGGAGAACCCTTTAGTGGAAAATTATGAAATTTGGCCAGTATGTTCCATATAATATCCCTGAGCTACCATAAAAATTCCAGATCCATTCGAGCTTATTTGATCCACCTAATGGTGTGATTAATGAAACTGTTCCAGAGAAAATGAACAATGTCCAGAAACATTATTTTAGATTTTCTCTGAACTTGTTTAGATGAAACCATATCTTTTTCTAGGAATCTTCAAATTATATGAAACCAATTCCATTAGAACCCTCTAAAAATCTAGTTTCCAGAAAGTAATGGATTGCTCCATGAAAATCCATAAAACACCCTCAGAGCTCTAATTAGTGCCAAATACATAATTATTTGTGCAGGGCTTAAATGAGCTTTGCATCAAATGAAATTTGGCCAAGTCTCTGTATAGGTTGTATACGAACCACAGTAAAAATTTCAGAGTCATTAGCACTGTCTAGCTATACTTATAGACTTCACAATATCAACTTCAAATTCAAATGCATTTAAATTGACAGGCATACATGTTTATCTTGTGTAGTCGCTAAGGTCGAGGAAGAGCCGGAGGTGTTAGATTTCATAACTCCGGAAGAACAACTAGCATGCTACTAGCAGCAAGGCAAGCTCTGGTTTGCATTAGCCGCTTCATAAATTTTATTGTTTTGAGAACATACATTATGTATTCATTACAACTGTGCATTAGAGTCTTGTTTGAAAACCCAAATGCATAGCAAAGAGAACCAGGTTTTTGGGCTTAGGCTTTAAACCTCTAGTAGCCACTGCAATGCTAAATTAGTGTAGGATTCGGTACAAGTCGAGTAGTTGGAACTATTCGCGAGAATAGGCTAGAGGCACACCACTCGGTTAGAGATAGCAAATGAATCACATGGCAAGAAAAATGAGACCGAGCCGCGGGTAAGGGCAGCAGGACTTTGGTGCCTGGGTGCCATAGCTCTGCTTGTGTCGATTGAGGACCGAGCCGTGTGCGGGCCTGTTGAACAAGCTAGAACAGTACCGAAGACCTACCAGATATATTGGAACCGGGAAACCAATGTAATTCGGGTAGCGATCTGTTGAGGCATTGCTTGTCGTCCAGAGGGTAGGTTGAGAGCCTGAGGTTTAAATAAGCTGGCGGACACTGCAGATGCGCCATGAAAAGACCTCTTGCTCTGGACGATAGGACCGGTTTAACACTTGTCTGGCGGATGAAAAGTGGTTGCATACGGCGTCCGTGGTGGTTTCTGTAGGCAACATCGAGTATGGGCGTACGTGATGGGTTATTCGAGTAACCCTGTAGGTGTAAAACGATTATAATCGCCGTCCCTCGCGGTCAGTGAGTACTACTTGTTCACTGTACCGTGACGTAGAAAGAACAGGCTAGTTCCATGTTAAGAGATTGCTGATTGAAAGTAGTACATTGTTTGTTAATGATTTGCTGTAGTTTAGAGCTAATTAAAGTCTTTTCAACAGTAGGCAAAGATCATGAGAGAAATGTGTTTCTTGTTTGATTGCGGCTCTCGTATGTGTCTTAGCACAAGGTTCTCCAACAACTGGTTGCTAAAACTCGAATCTATGGTCCAACTAATTAGGCATGTTTGAAATACACATTCCTACTTTATACTGCAAACCCAGCATGTAGAGTTCCATGTGTAGGTAAGTAGGGTTAGTCTTGCTGAGCCATCGTGCTCACTGCTAGTGTTTGAAGCGTTTGCAGGGTGCTATGAGGAGGAGGCTCCAGAGGAGGAGGCGGACCCCCAAGAGGGAAACACAGTCGAGTGGGAGCCGTGCATGCCGCCATGTTAGTGTTTGTGTGTGCACGTTGGAACACGTTCACTGGCTGAATGTGAACTCTTTTGCTTAGTCTACGACTGTGAGTGTAGACTTGACATATTTTGTTGTAAACATATTCATAACGCTTTTATGTAATAAAACTTTTGCTTCCGCTTTGTACCTTTTTGTGTGTTATCCGGTGCTATGCAACGCACACCCCTCAGCGTGATTCGGGCTAGTCGAGACCGTTGGGTCCTCGCAGTCTAGCAAGAGCAACTAGCGCTCCTCACGATAACCAAGGCCCAAACTTAGCGAAGATCATCCATCCGGCGAGCAGAACGCTGTGTTTTCGTCGCCACTGGTGAAAAAGGGTCGGGTCACCAGTGAAGTCCACCTTCCCGGTGGTTCCACGCCCTAGCGGTGCTGTACGACCCATCCATGCATTATGTGATCCTCTGAGCTGCTTGTTCATTGTTGGGGCCTAGCTCAACGCCGCCGCCGCCGTTGCCGGTCAGTTTTACGGCGATGCCGAGCTGCAGGGAGTTACCCGGCATTTGTACCGTGCTCCAAGGTTCATGTAGGAGATAACCGTGTGGAAAATTAAGGAGAATTGGCCGAGAACGGGCCACGCCATCGCCACTGTACGGTGTGCGCTCGGGCTTCGGCGGGAGGAAGAAGAAGAAGGAACTGTACCATGGGCCCCGGTGTCAGCCGTTTAAACATTTCGGGTTTTTCTTTTTCAGCATTCCCTCCAAAACTTCAAACCCACATAACTTTTGGTAGGAATGTCCAGAACTGGCCAAACAAATTTTGTTGGATTCCTCCCTCTGAGTGCTATCCAGCAAACCAAATTTCATTCCTTGAAAGCCTTTATTTCCAGAATTAATATCCTAAAGTTTAAACTGCTAGAATTTTAACTGAAGATCCACTTTGTGGAAAATTATAAAATTTGGCCAGGATGTTCAATTTAATATCCCTGAGTCACATGCCAATTCATATTCATCCGAGTTCATTAAGTCCACTTAATTGTGTGATTCAGTGAACTGCCCTGAGAAAATGTACATTTCTCAGAATTCTCTCAAATCTTTCCTTAGCCAGAACTTTCTCTAGGATTCTTTAAATTACATGAAACCAATTCCATTAGAACCATCATAATTTCTAGTTTCCATAAAGTATAGGTTTGCTTCACGAAAATCCGTAGAAATCCTTAGAAGCTCTAATAATGGCCTTTTATGCATTTATTTGTGCAGGGCTTAACTGGGATTTGCTTCAAACGAAAATTGGCCATTCCTTTGTTTAGGTCTTCACAGAGCCACAATAAAAATTTGAGACCATGTAATGATTTGTCTATATAGACTTGGAGTCTTTACATTCTCAATGGATACAAATGCATTTAACTTGACATGCATTGTTCTTTTATTTCGTGTAGCCGCTGAGATTGAAAAAGCCACGGAGATCCTTGATTGTATCCCTCTGGAGGATAATTTAATCAACGACTCACAACAAGGCAAGCACCGGTTTGCATTACCTCAGTTTTATAAAGTATTACTTTCACACTTAATCTAGATTGTCTAGTACTTATATCTGCATTAGGTTCTTGATTGAAAACCCAATTGCATAGCCATAAAAAGCTGGGGGTTTAAGTTTAAGTTATAAACTTCGAGTAGACACTGCAATTCTCCAAATGGTATAGGAGTCGGTACAAGTCGAGTAGTCAGAACTACTCGCGAGGATAGGATTAGGGTTACACAACTCAGTTAGTGAGATAGATCATGATCCACATGACATGAAAGTGAGACCGAGCAGAGGGTAGGAGAAGGACTTTGGGGGTCTGCGCTGCCGTAGCTCTTCTTGTGTCGGTTGAGGACCGAGCCGTGTGCAGCCCTGTTAAACAAGCTAGAATTGTACCGAAGACATACCAGCTATATGGGAACCGGGAAACCGATATAACTCAGGTAGCTAGATGTTGAGGCATTGCTTGTCATCCAAAGGTGTTGGTTGAGAGCAACAAGGTGTAAATCCTCTAGCAGGCATGTAGATTGCTCCGCGTAGGGACCTCCTGCTCGGGACGATAGGACCGTTTCAACACTTGGCTAACGACTGAAAGGTTGTCTCGTACGACGTCCGGGATGGTTCCTGTAGGCAACATCGAGTACGGGCATACATGATGTTTTATTTGGGTGAACCCTGCAGGTGTAAATCGATTATAATCGCCGTCTCTTGCGCTCAGTGAGTACCACTTGTTCATTGTACCGTGACATAGAGAAATAGAATAGTTGTCATGGATATAAACTTGCTGTTTTGAAGTAAGATTTGCTATGTAAAAGATATGCTATAGATTAGAGCAAACAAAAGTTCTTTTCAACCTTAGGCAGGAAACATAGGAGGAACGCGTTTCTTGTTTGATTGCAGACTTCCTATGTTACTCAGCACAAGGTTACCACTTTACATGAGGCTAAAACTTGAAAGTAGGATTCGAATAATTAGGCGAGTCTTTATGCAAAGCTTTCCAAAGTATACCTAAAATTTCCAGCCTGTAGAGTTCTATGCTCTAGCGGTGTTGGGTCAGTCTTGTTGAGCCTTTGTGCTCACTGCTTGTTGTTGAAGCATTCTGCAGGTGGGTATGAAGAGGAGGAGGCTCCCGAGAAGGAGATGGGTCCCCCAGAGGATACCACCGCCGAGTGGGAGCCTACACACCGCCGTATTAGGTGTGGTGTGTGTAGCTAGTGGGAACACGTTCATGGGATGAACATGAACTATTTTGCTTAGTCTATGCCCGTGAGAGTAGGCTATAAACGATATTTTGTTGTAAACTATGTTCATAAACACATTATGTAATAAAAGTTAGCTTCCGCTGTTTTTTATGATTGTTTTCATAGGAGTGTTATCCAGTGCTGCGTATTACAGTACCCCTCAGAGAGATCCTGGAATGTTGGTACCCCCGGGACCTCGCATTCCAGGGATTGGGTAAAGGTACCCCATCCTCCATGGCCAGGCGGACGCACACGGGGTGGGATACTTGTCTCACCCGGAAGAGACCCTCCCCATAGGGGGAGAGTTTGTTTGCTCCTTCGAGAGAAATTATGCGCCGAAGCACCAGGTCGCCCACCTCGAGCTGTCTACTACACACGAACCGCTGGTGGTAGCACTGGAGCGCCTGGCAGTACCGTGCATTTCGAGCAGCTGCTTGCCACCTTCGCTCACCGACGAGGTCGATGTCACCACACCGGATCTGGTCCTATGTGGCTTCGTCTTATGCCTGGACACGGGGGAGCCCATTGTGATCTTCAGGGGGAGGACGGCCTCAGCCCCGTACACCAGGAAGAAGGTTGTTCCCCTGTCGCTCGTCTGAGTGACGTCCGGCTAGCCCACAGTACGCACGGATGCTCGTCTACCCAATTGGCACCATGCTTTTTCAAGCAGTCGTAGGTGAGTGTCTTGAGACCCCTGAGTATATTAGCATTAGCTCTCTCAACTTGTCCATTGATTTCTGGATGCGCAATGGATGCATAGCAGATATGGATGCCGAGGTCTTCGCAATACTCTTGGAACACTGCACTGGTGAACTGGGTCATGTTGTCGGTGATGATACTGTTCGGGACCCCGAACCGGTAGATGATCAACTTGATAAACTTGACTGCTGACTGCTTGTTGATTCTAACTACAGGGGTTGCTTTTGGCCACTTTGTGAACTTGTCTACGGCGACATAGAGGTACCGGTACCCTCCAACGGACCTGGGGAAGGGTCCCAGGATGTCCAGCCCCCCACAGCGAATGGCCATGAGGGCGGGATTATTTGCAGCATTTTCGCTGGTGTGTGGATCTGCTTGACGTGGAACTGGCACGCCTTGCATCTCTTTACCGGCTCGACGACATCCTGGAGGGTTGTCGGCAAGTAGAAGTCATGCAAGAAGGCATTACCGACCACCATGCGGGAAGATGCATGGTTCCCGCACTCGCCTCTAAGGATCTCTGCGAGAAAGTCACAGCCGTCTTCCCGGGTTATGCACCACGATAGGACGCCATTGGCACCACGCTGATAGAGACCCCCCTCTACCAGCGTGTATCTCGTAGCAAACTGAATGATCCATTCAGCGGATGCATGTTCATTAGGATGGATGTTGTCTTCTATGTAGTCCCGGATCTCCGTGATCCATGCATCGGGACCTAGTCGAGCTTCTGGATCTTGAGCGCCGGGTGGCACGGAGTCCCGGTTGACTCTTACGATCCTTGGCGGGCTCCATGGTAGCATGGCCGCCGGGACCGCCAGCTTCGAGGTGCTGGTCTCGCCCCCTTCGCCTGATTCGGCAGGACAGACTGTAGGTTGTAGCAACTTGCTATCAAAGACCCCCTCAGGCACCGGAGCCAAAGTGGAAGCCTTTACTGACAGGTTATCGGCGATTGCATTGTTGGCGCGAGGGACATGGTGCAGGTCCAAGACTTGGAAGTCTTTTTCCAGCTTCTGCACTTGTAGGAGGTAGGCTGTAAGCTGAGGATCATTGCAGCAGCATTCTCTCTTGGCTTGCTTGTTGATCAACTGGGAATCACCTTTGACCAATAACTACTGGACGCCAATAGATAGCGCGGTCTTTAACCCAAATATGAGAGCCTCATACTCCACCAATGTTGTTGGTTGCCTTGAAGTCAAGTTGCACCACGTACTTGAACTGCTCCCCAGTCAGCGTGAGGAGCAGGACCCCCGCTCCGCCACCTTGCTTGCACGAGGAGCCCTCGAAATAGAGTGTCTAGTGGGGCTCAGTGAAGCCCAGAGCTCTGGGCTCTGTCTCGCCGCTGTCATGGCCCCTGGGTGGCTTGGTGGTGGCGTCTATTCAACCACAAAGTCAGCCAGCGCCTGACTCTTAACCGCATGGTGTGGCAAGAAGTCGAGCCTGAATTCCACCAGCGCAACAGCCCACTTTGCAATGTTCCCGATTGTGTTGGGGCTGTGGATCATGGCTTTCAGCGGGTACGAAGTGATCACTAAAATCTTGTTAGCTTGGAAGTAGTGATGCAGCTTCCTTGATGCAATGAGAACTGCATAGAGCAGTTTATGCACCTCCACGTATCTCGTCTTGGTGTCGTGGAGGACCTCGCTGATGTAGTAGACTGGACGCTGGATGGTCCGGACCCTCCTTGGATGGTCCAGTGCATCTTCTTGCGATGATCCGAGACCCGAGGGCTCATCGCCCTCGTGTCCTGGACCGCACTCCAGGTGCTGGGACCCAGAAGCATCTTGGATGCCCGGGCCCCCTTTGAGGTTTGAGTCCTGGAACCTAGGACTTGCAGCGGGAGCCTCGTCTGGAACTTGGGGTCGTTGTGGTTCCGGTCACTCCACGACCAGCACCATGCTCACGACCTCTGCCATAGCGGCGATGTAGAGGAGTAGAGGCTCGCGTTGTTCCAGAGGTACCATGATTGGCAGCGTTGTGAGGTACTTCTTCAGCTCCTGGAATGCCTCATCTGCCTCCTTGGTCCAGACAAACGGTCCGGACTTGCACAGAAGCTTGAAGAACGGGAGAGCGCGCTCTGCCAGTCTAGAGATAAATTGACTGAGCGCAGCCAAGCAACCCGTGAGCTTCTGCACTTCTTTGATATGGGCGGGAGGCCGCATCTCTTCGATTGACTTTATCTTCTCTGGGTTAGCTTCGATTCCCCATTGTGAAACTAGGAAGCCGAGTAGCTTTGCGGCAGAGACTCCGAACACACACTTGTCCGGGTTCAACTTCGTGCGCACTGAACGGAACCTGTCAAAGACTAAGGCAAGGTTGTCGAGCAAGGATGCATGTGACTTGATTTTGACTACGATGTCATCGACATACACCTCTACTAGGTCTCGAATGAGGTTCCCAAATGTCTTATCCATGGCATGTACAAAGGTAGGAAGCGCATTCTTAAGACCATAAGGCATGGACACATAGCAAAATAGGCCATCTAATGTTATAAAATAGTATGCTATTCATCTTCTCTAGACATTGGTATTTGATGGAAACCAGAGTAAGCATCTAAGAAGCAAGGTAGATCACAGCCGGAGATAGAATCCACTATTTGATCTATACAAGGGAGAGGAAAAGGATCCTTTGGGCATACCTTATTGAAAGTGGTGTAGTCGATGCACTTCCGAAGTTTCCCACCAGCCTTGGGGATGACAACAGGGTTGGCCAGCCATCGTGGATGTTGGACCTCTTGGATGAAGCCGGCGTCGAGCAGATTGTTCATTTCTTCATGGATGAAGTTATGCCGCTCAACAGACTGTTTCTGAGACTTTTGTTGTACCGGCCTGGCGTCGGGGTAGATCTTCAGATGGTGCTCAATCACCTCCCTAGGGATCCCGAGCATCTGTGACTGTTGCAAGCCAAACACGTAAACATTAACCCGGAGGAAGGTGGCGAACGTGAGTTCCTATTTGTCACCCAAAGACCTCGTGATGCGGGTAGTCTGGGCAGCGTCCGAGCTGATCTGGATGACTTTGATGGGGACGTCCCCGCCGTCTGAGGGCTGCACACAGGTTGGAGATGTCGACCCTCACTAGCGCTTGCTTGTGGCGTCTGGCTAGCTTCACCATAGCCGAAGGCAGGCTCCTGCACCGCTGTCAGCGCCTGGAGCTTCTCCAGCACTGAGACGGCGGCGGAGCGGTCTTTGCGGATCTTGAGGACACCACCAGGCGACAGCATCTTCAGGACCAAGTAGCCGTAATGGGCTACAGCCATGAACCGGTACAGGGCCGGCCTGCCGAGGATGGCGTTGAAGGGGAGGCTGACCTCCATGACTTGGAAGACGACGCTCTCCATGCAGAAGTTTTCAGGCGTTCTGAAAGCCACCGGGAGGGAGATGCTACCGTACGGCTAGATGGAGTCCTGACCCACACCCGAGAATGGGTGTGATAGGTTGAGCATGGACATGGGGATCTACAGCTTCTTGAAGGCTTCAAGGTTGATGATGCTGAGGGCCACCCCAATATCGATCAGCACGTGGTAGAGCTTGACGTTGGCGATGGTGGAGGCGATGAGGAGCGGAAGCTGCCCAGCTCTCGCCATGTTCTTGGGGCAGTCGAAGGCGTCGAAGCTGATCGGCGTATCCATCCACCTATGGTGGGGTCCCGGCCCAGGGGCAGGTGCAGCCGCAGCCACCGTCCGACATAGGGTCTTGACAGCACGCCGGGACGTGATGTCCCAGGAACCCCCATACATCACATGAAGCGTCTTACAACGCTCGTTGTGGGTGCTGGAGTCGGAATCCAATGTAAGGGCCTGAGTTTTGCACACATTCAAAGAGTTCATCATACCAAACACACCTCATTTGAGGAAAACTTATGAACACATTTGAAAAGCAAGTAAACACAATCAACATGGTCATTAGAGGATAAACTCACAAAATGCAAAAGTGGTACTTCCCACATGCATCATATGGGGGATGAGCATATGAAAAACTTCTACACTTTGCTAGGGATCCTCCTGCCAAATTTCACCCAAATCCAAAACCTTTTTGAGGTATTTTTGGGCATCATTAGAAAGAGGCTAGTTTGAATTCTGATTCAAATTCAAACTCCTTTCATCACATGAATTCAAAAGTGGGATTCATATTCACACTCAGCGCATTTTTGTTAGCTCACACACCAATTTTCACTCCATTTGGAGTTGATCTTGACATGAGCCAATTTAAGCAAATTAAAATTCAATTTGAATTTCGAACTGCATATGTGCTATGAATATAGTCGAACACTTCACAATTTTAATTCTACCAATTTCAAATGGGCATTTGGTGAATAATTCAAATTGCAAAGCGTATTAGGGGCACTACTGTTTACAGCAGTAGGAAAAATTGAATTTCATATGTTAAAATGGGAGTGGGAACCTCATGTCAGCCTCTCCTGTGATCAACCGACTGAAGACTGCCGGAGCTCGGTTTCTCGGGCCGCTGCTGGGGTCACCACCGAGCCGGACGCCGCTGCCAGATCCTGCTCGGTGTGCGCCCATGCTCAGCCGATGCCCCCCCTTCTTATCCTCGAGGCCGAGCTGGCAAGAAGCAATTCACTCATTCCTTTGCTCCCTCGCGCAAGTAACGCTGCCATTGCCGCCGCTACCTTGGGTTCGATCGAGGAACCGGCAAACACCGCACCCACACTCCTTATGAGCTGCAAAATGGTACTAGAGCCTCTCCTCCTACCTTCCCGTCACAGGAACCAGCCGAGTCCGGTTGTTCTTGACCAATACCGAAAACTTTTCCGGTGACCTAAGTTTCTTCCGCACCTCGGGCTCCCGTGGACAGCCCAATTGGGAACGTGTCACGCCCAAGCTATGGCATCCCGGGACGTGTTAGGACTTCGTGTTGCTCACCTACGAACCATAGCCCGAGTGGTCAATCATCGGTGACGAATTTCGTCTTTTCCTTCCATCGGTGCAGACCAACCTTCGGGTGCGGATTTGCCAAATTCCCGTTCCGTAATCGTGTATAGATCCTCAAACTGCACCTACAAGAGCTAGACTCGGTAGTGAACAACTTTCCTTCGCAGCCTTAGCGTGAAAACTTTGGTAGACAGCCCATTTCTAGTTTTGCTACCGGCGCCAATGGCGGAAGCCGTTGGGAGCACGGTGAGAGCTCACCTTGGATCATTTCTGAGCTAAACGAAGTGCAAGTCAAGCGTCTACATGTCGCACAGGTGCTGTAGAGCTTGAAAATGCATGGTTTGGCGGGCTAGAGATGGCGGACAACGTCGCCGGAGTCGGTGTGAGCCGCTGTGTCGTCGCAAGCTGGGTAGGAGCCACAGATGGCGTAGGGAAACCTCACTGGAGTGCTCCTCGTGTCAAGTTAGAGCCTAACGGTGAGCTAGAGCATGGGAGGTGGCCGGAGGAGCAAGTTCCGGTGAGCTCCGGCGACCTCGGGAGCGGGCGCGCGTGGGAGCGAGGGGAAGAAGAAGATGGGCGCGGGTCCCACACGTCAGCCACCGTGTTGAGCCGGACTGGATCTTCTGTAAATCCGGATTGGTTGTGGCTGCGCGCAAAAAAAACCCGTAGCCCCGTTTGTCAGCCGCTGAGAAGCCGACACGTAGTGCCGGTCCCACGGGCAGCAATTTAAACTTTTCCCCGATTTTCAGATTCTAGTTCAAACTTCAAACCCACATAACTTTGGATAGGAAACTCCAAATCGAGTGAAACAAATTTTGTTGATTCATCTCTCTGAGTACTTTCCAAACAAATCAAGTCTCACTTTATGAAAATCCTTATTTCTCCAGAATTAATTCTTCAAAATTCAAATTGTTTAGAATTTTAACTGGAGAAACCTTTGGAGGAAAATTCTGAAATTTGGCCAGGATGTTCACTATAATATACATGATCTACCATAAAAAATTTAGATCCATTTGATCTAATTTGATCCACCTAATGGAAAATGGAAAATGTCCAGAGACAATTTCAGATTTTCTCTGAAATTGTTTA
This sequence comes from Neostapfia colusana, assembly GCA_030760725.1. NCBI lineage: Eukaryota > Viridiplantae > Streptophyta > Magnoliopsida > Poales > Poaceae > Neostapfia > Neostapfia colusana. Next base: position 68,969,268 of record JASWHV010000017.1, read on the forward strand.
GCTTATATCTTTGGCTAGGAGTCTTCAAATTAATTGAAACCAACTCCATTAGAATCCTCCGAAAGTCTAGTTTTCAGAAAGTCATGGCTTGCTCCATGAAAATCCCTAGAACACCCTAAGAGCTCCAATTTAGGCCAAATACATAATTATTTGTGGAGGGCTCAAATGAGCTTTGCTGCAAATGAAATTTGGCCAAGTCTCTGTGTAGGTTATATACAAACAACAGTAAAAAAATCAGAGCCATTGGGCCTGTCTAGCAATACTTATAGTCTTAAAAAATTCAACTTTAAATTCAAATGCATTCAAATTGATGCATACATGTATTTATCTCATGTAGTCGCTATGTTTAAGGAGGAGCCTGAAGTCTTAGACTTCATCACTCCAGAGGAACAGCTAGCATACGACCAACAGCAGCAAGGCAAGCTCCGTTTTGCATTAGCCTTTGTATGAAGTTTACTGTTTTGAGAACTTACTTTGAGTACCCACTTAAATTATGCATTAGAGTCTTGTTTGAAAACCCAAATGCATAGCCAAGAAAACCCTGGGTGGGCTTAGGTTTGTAAACCTCGAGTAGCCACTGCAATGCTAAGATAGTGTAGGATGCGGTACAAGTCGAGTAGTTGGAACTGCTCGTGAGAATAGGCTAGAGGCACACTACTCGGGTAAAGATAGCAAATGGAACACATGGCAAGAAAAATGAGACCGAGCAGAGAGTAAGGGCAGCAGGACGTTGGGGTCTGGGTGCCATAGCTCCGCTTGTGTTGGTTGAGGACCGAGCCGTGTGCGGGCCTGTTGAACAAGATAGAACAGTACCAAAGACCTACCGGATATATGGGAACCGGGAAACCGATGTAATTTGGGTAGATGGGTGTTGAGGCATAGATGGTCGTTCAGAGGGTAGGTTGAGAGCTTGAGGTGTAAATCGGCTGGCGGCACTGCGGATGCACGCGCAGAGACCTCTTGCTCGAGACGATTGAACCGGCTCAACATTTGGCTGACGGGTGAAAGGTGGTTGAGTACGACGTCCGTGATGATTTATGTAGGCAACATCGAGGACGGGCGTACGTGACGTGTTATTCGGGTAACCCTGCAGGTGTAAATCGATTATAATCGCAGTCCCTCACGGTCAGTGAGTACCACTTGTTCACTGTACCGTGACGTAGAAAGAACAGGATAGATTCATGTTAAAAGTTTGCTGATTTGAAGGATGGGCCTTGATTGCTAATGAAGTACTATAGTTTAGAGCTAATTAAAGTTCTTTTCAACCTTAGGCCAAGCACATGAGAGAAATGCGTTTCTTGTTTGATTGCGGCTCTCTTATGTGTCTTAGCGTGAGGTTCTTAGCGTGAGGTTCTTCACAACTTGCTGCCAAAACTTGAAAGTAAGGTCCAACTACTTAGTCGAGTCTTTTGCAACTTACATTCCCATTTACACATAATCCAGCATGAAGAAGTTTTATGTACAAGAAAGACAATCAGACTTGCTGAGCCATCGTGCTCACTGCTTGTGTTTGAAGCTTTTGCAGGGTGTTATGAGGAGGAGACTCCCGAGGAGGAGACAGACCCCCAAGAGGGAAACCCCGTCGAGTGCGAGTCATGCACGTCGCCGTGTTAGTGTGTGTGTGTGCTAGAGGGAACACGTTCCAGGGCTGAACGTGAACTCTGTGCGTAGTATACACCCGTGAGTGTGGACTGAACCTATTTTGTTGTAAACATGTTCATAAACTCCTTTATGTAATAAAACTTTGCTTCCGCTTTGTATCTTTTATGTGCGTTATTTGGTGTTGTGCAACGCAGCACCCCTCAGCGTGATCCAGGGAGATCCTCCGTATCTAAGGGAGTGGATAAGTATACAATGTAAGTAGTTGATTTTTCCTACACTACACTAGGATATTCAGTCAAATAATAATCTAAAAGAGAGTGTATATTGGTCGTAGCTAGCAACGTGATCTCCGTACTTGGGAGTAAGCCTTCTTTCTGTCGTTCTGTCTTTCGTTTATTATTCCTGTCTGGTGTACTAGTCGGCCACTATTACATAGAAAGGTGATCGAGAACACCTATCTGGGATTAATTATCCGCTATGAAGAGAACCTATGGATTCTATTGGCTTCGACTTGTTATTTATGCAATGCAAGATCGAGTATCCAACTATAGTTCTTGGGCTAGTTCACCCTATTAGAAAGTTGGTCCAGGACATCAACACGAATGTCGCGGCTAATACCCAAAGTCAGGAAGAAAACTGAGAAACACTGGCTTCGAGACTTAATCTGGCTGTGATGCGTACTTCGACACTTACCGAGTTGTTTCTGGTATGAGTTGGTTAAAGCTCATCCGACCCAGGAGACAAAGGTCAAACTAGTGATCCTCGTAAAGAGATACAAATTTGTTGGTATATCCATCCCCTTCTGGATCCTGAAATTGTGGGAGGGGTTCGATTCCCCAAAAGAAGGGGCATATCAAACAGTTTGTTCCTCAAAGCCTGGACCACTAGTACAGTCTCAACGATTATCAGTAAGAGACTTGGTAACATCGACTAAAGTATGCTTCACAGTGACAAGTTTGCTCCTTGAGAACATTGTCGAGGCTGTGAGGCCCTCGCATCCGAGTGGCCGTAGACAGCCCTCAGTGCCCGCTTGGCATCCTGGTACCCCATCTCCTGCTCCGTGTTGGCCTCAAGGTCGGGTTTCTGTTTGCCCTCCCACTGGTGGTAAGGGCGCACCGTCTTGGCGCTTCTGCTGCTGCTCACGGAAGAGCTCCGCGAGCATCTTGATATCCTGGCACTCGCTAGCACCGTGGCGCCTGGAGTTGTGCATTGGGCACCGCTGGCCATCGTCACTGATGGACGGCTGTCGTGGGCACTTGTCAGCCTGCGGACCACGGCCCCCACCGGCCGCTGCAGCTGAGGTTGTGGGCGCCCCGGCTAGAGGCTTGTCCTTGCCCCCAGCCTTCTTCTTCTTCTTGCCGCTGCCTTGAGCCGCAGCCTCTGTGGAAGGCCCTCCGGCTTTCCCCACCTCAGAGGCAGGTCATGAATGCCAGTTTCAGCCTTCCTCAGCCCTGGCGCACATGTCCACCAGGCTGAAGAGCTTGGAGACGTCTTGGACGTCGTGCGTGGCTAACTTCTCAAGCATCTTCTTATCTCTCACACCTTGTCGGAACGCGACGACGATAGAAGCATTCGAGATGCATGGGATGGTGTTTCGTACCTGGGAGAACTGCTGGATGAAGGACCGCAATGACTCCCCCTCACGTTGTCGGACGGCGTGGAGGTCGAACTCATTGCCAGGACGCGTGTAGGAGCTCCCGAAGTTGGCCGTGAACTGCTGGCACAACTCTTCCTAGGAGAGCATGGAGTCCAGGGAAAGGTTCATGAGGCATGACCTGGCAGTGCCAATCAGGGCCACGGGGAAGTAATTGGCCATGACGGCCTCATCCCCTCCTAAAACTAGGATGGAGGTGGAGTAGATCTGCAGGAACTTGACGGAGTTGGTGGTCCCGTCATACTTCTCTGACAAGTGAGGCCGGAACTTGAGTGGCTAGACCACCATCTGAAGGTGCTGGGTGAGCGCCATGCAGCCTCCGCCTACTACCAGAGAAGCAGGGGTCTGTGCAGCGTGTCCCGAGGGTACGGCACTCTGAGCACCATACTCATCCTCGAGGTTGCGGCGTCTCTCTTGACGTCACTCGATGGTTATGCGACCATCTTCGCTCATGCGGCGGCAGTCAAGCTCGGCCCTGAGGTCGGCTATGACAAGCCTGGCCGTGGTCGCCGTGCGTGCTGTGGCCGTCTCACGGGCCACCATAAGCGTACGCGACAGTGCCTGCAACGGCTCTGCCCGCTGCCTCCTGTAGGCGGGCGTGTTGATGGCGACGACGATGAGGTGGTCAACGTCATTGCACCACTGCTCCGCTGCCTCCGGGGGAGCATCCTGTGACACCCAGTTCCGAAAATTCAACCAAGTGAATGCATATGTGTGCCCATGATGTTCATCACACATACACAGCTTTATCACAAACTGAATTCAGAATATAACCACGTACGAATAGTGTTTAAGTACCTGATTACAATAACTCAATGACTCAATCATGAATGTCTAACTTATTCAGCAGTGGAAGACTCTAAACGACAGCGGAAAATCACTAAGGATGACGGGGCTCCACTCCGACTCCACAGGCATGTTGACAGTAGTGCGCAGGCTTAGTACTCCACCTGTTCCTCGAAGTATTATTCTCGTGTATCTGATATATATGTGGGAATGCAAGGGTGAGCACATGTCGTACTCAGCAAGTGCGGGAAAGTATGACATGTAGCTTACAACAAGGTAGGAAATAAATGGTTTCATTGCAGCAAGCAAATTTTATTTCACAAACATGATAAAACAACAACTATCTCTAGGTGAGCTAAATCCCAACATATACAAGTAAATCATCATCCCTCCATCATAATTCATCATTAATCAACTCTCAACCAGCCAATACTCTTTATCAAGTTCATCTCATACTCATAAGTACTCATGACCATCTCATTTTCATAGAACCGAAACCCAACTCATTATAATGACCCAGAACAGTCCCAAAACAAGTCCCAAAAACCATACCCCAATAACCATCCCAAGTTTTACCTCTAATCATGGAAGTTGGCCAGGTGCTTGTAACCGGAAGCATGGATATCATGATAGTTTTACACTCTGCAGAGGTGGCACCACTTTACCCACAAGTTCGTGATTCCGTCACCCGTCGGCAACTAGAGAAACCTCCATTATGCCACTACACAACCGTCGGTGTATAGCCAAGAGATCACAAAATAGCCTTTACAAAGGGGCTACTAGAATGTAAGGACCCACTGAGGTTTCACCGGCAGGTTCATATCCTCATTCTCCCACCCACGGGCCCCCTCATGTGCCATGCAGTTCCCAGGGCAGTCCTCCTCGACTCCCATTCCCCGTGCCATCCAATGGTCTATAACAATCTAGCAACACATCTAATTAGTCACCTAAGCGGCACCCATAGTTGGCCTTGTAATGGCACTGTTTTCCTGGCATGTTCTCGCATGAACCGGTCCTTAGATCTAAGGAAAGAAAACCACCATCTCATTCAGCATAACAACGAACCAAGCTTTCCTAGATCTTCCTGATTCCATGCTCATTAACATCATCATGTTCTCATCATCTTTAATCTTATGAGTGCAGTGGCTAACCATGTTTTATTTCAGTTTTCCCGTATCCCAGAAATTAAGCGAAGGAAAAAAGGAAAACGACCATACCCGACTCAACAATTTTCCTGGCGACAAGGGTGGCTAAAAAAGCTAGTAAACTCCTATAAAAAGGGTTTCCCATCAGTTTGACATGAGCATGCAATTTTTACAAACAAAACAGTTTCAAAAACTTAGGTTCAACATGGTCAAGGGGCACTTCCCTTGCTCCCGTGGTTCGTGTTGCTCAAGCGTCTCGAAGTCTTGGTGTTGTAGTTCCTCGTAGACGACCTCTTGAGCGTGTCTATCTACTCACGGCCACGCACATACAAAGATTACAGCAATCAATTATCATGCACAAACTTTACTCAAGATGCAATGAGGTAGATGAATGCAATTCTTATGGTGTAGTTTGTAAAAATGCGAGGACATGATGGTCTCGACTAGCCAGGATCACGCTGAGGGGTGCTACGTTGCACAGCACCGGATAACACACGTAAAAGGTACAAAGTGAAAGCGAAAATTTTATTACATAGATGAGTTTATGAACATAATTACATCAAAATACGTTAAGTATACAATCAAGGGCATAGACTAAGCAAAAGAAGTTCACGTTCAGCCCATGAACGTGTCTCCACTAGCACACATGCACACTAACACGGCGGCGTGCACGGCTCCCACTCGACGGTGTTTCCATCTTGGGGGTCCGTCTCCTCCTCGGGAGCCTCTTCCTCATAGCACCTTACAAACGCTTCAAACACAAGCAGTGAGCACGATGGCTCAGCAAGACTGACCCGTCTTACCTACACATGAAACTCTACATGCTGGGTTTGCAGTGTTTAATAGGAAAACATGTTGAAAAAGACACGACTAAATAGTTGAACCTTACTTTCAAGTTTTAGAAGCAAATTGTAGGAAAACCTCATGCTAAGACACATAAGAAAGCCACAATCAAACAAGAAAAGCATTTCTCTTATGTGCCTTTCCTAAGGTTGAAAAGAACTTTAATTAGCTCTAAACTACAGCAAATCATTAACAAGCAATGTAAAGCTTTCAACCATCAATCTTTTAACATGACACTAGCATGTTCTTTCTACATCATGGTACAGTGAAGAAGTGGTACTCACTGACCGTGAGGGACGGTCATTATAATCGATTTACACCTGCAGGGTTACCCGAATAACCTGCCACGTACGCCCGTACTCGATGTTGCCTACAGCAACCACCACAGACGTCGCACGCAACCACCTTTCATCCGTTAGCCAAGTTTTGAACCGGTTCTGTCGTCCCGAGAAGGAGGTCTCTGCGCGGAGTATCTGTAGTGTCCGCCAGCCGATTTACACCTCGCTGCTCTCAACCTACCCTCTGGACGACAAGCAATGCCTCAACATATCGCTACCCGAATTACATCGGTTTCCTGGTTCCCATATATCCTGTATATCTTCGGTACTGTTATAGCTTGTTCAATAGGCCCGCACACGGCTCGGTCCTAAATCCACACAAGCGGAGCAATGGCATCCAGGCCCCAAAGTCCTGCTTCCCTTACTCACCGCTCGGTCTCATTTTTCTTTCCATGTGATTCATTTACTATCTCTAACCGAGTTGTGTGCCTCTAGACTATTCTCATGAGTAGTTCCAGCAAATCGACTTGTACCGAATCCTACACTAGTTCAGCATTGCAGTGGCTACTCGAGATTTAAAACCTAAGCCCAAAACCCAGGTTCTCTTGGCTATCCATTTGGGTTTTCAAACAAGACTCTAATGCACAATTGTAAGAAATACATAAAGTAAGTGATCAAAACATAAGACTTTATGAAATGGCTAATGCAAACCGGAGCTTGCCTACTTCTGGTTGTATGCTAGTTGTTCTTCTGGAGTGTTGAAGTCTAAAATCTCCGGGCCTTCTTTGATCTCAACAACTACATGAAAAAGAATTATGATGCGTGTTGATTTAAATACAATTGAGTTGAATTTGATATTGTGAATGCTATAAGTATATCTATGCAGGCTTAATGACCCTGAAATTTTTACTGTAGTTTGGATACAACCTAAACAGATACTTGACCAAATTTCATTTGAAGCAAAGCTCATTTGAGCCCTGCACAAATAAATGTGCATTTAGCCCTAATTAGAGCTCTTATGGTTTCTAAGGACTTTCATGGAGCAATCCATGACTTTATGGAAACTAGATTGTCAGAGGATTCTAATGGAATTGGTTTCATCTGATTTGAAGATTCCTAGAAAATGATATGAGCTAAACAAGTTCAGAGAAAATCTGAAAAAATGTTTCTGGAAAATTTTTTTTCTCTGGACCAGTTTCCTTAATCACAGCATTAGGTGGATCAAATAAGCTTGGATGGATATGAAATTTTTATGGTAGCTCTGGGATATTAAAAGGAACACCCTGGTCAAATTTCAGTATTTTTCACAATAGGGTTGTCCGGTAAAAATTATAAACTAAATTTTGGAGAATTAATTCTTGAGAAATAAAGGTTTTAATGGAATGAAACTTGATTTTTTGGAAATTACCCAGAGAGCTGAATCCAACAAAATTTGGTTCTTTCGATTTGGAGCTTCCTAGCAAAAGTTGTGTGAGTTTGAAGTTTGAACTAAAATCTGAAATTCGGGGAAATGTTTAAGTACTTCCGGTGGGTCCGGGGCTATGTGTCGGCTCCTCAGCAAATGCCACACAGGGCAACTGAGTTCTCAGCGTGCAGCCACAGTAGATCCGGAGCTGCCAAATCCCAGATTTAAACCTTTACTCGCTGACGCATTGGGCCGGGGGGTCGTCTTCAACCTCCCGCCTTCCCGCACGCGCCCGGGCCCGAGCTCGCCGGAGTTCACCGGAAATTGACCTCCCGTCCATCTCCCGAGCTCCGGCTTGCTGCTAGGGCCTAGCCCAACACGCTAAACCCTCTGTTGAAGTTTCCACGCGATGGTGCAGCAGCTCGGCTTCACTCCGGCAGCGTCGTCCACCACCTGTAGCCCGTCAAACACTGAGTTTTCAAGCCCTACAGCACCGGTGTGACACGTAGATGCTCGAAATGAACCCAGGTTAGCTCGGGAGAGGCTCTAAGTGAGCTCGCACCATGCGCCCCACGGCTTCGGCCATTGGCGCCGTTAGCAAAACTCGAAATAGGCTGTCTAAAGGGGTTTTCACGCTAGGGTTGTGAACAGAAGTTGTTCTCTATTGAGTCTAGCGCGTGTTTGTGCAGTTTGAGGAACTCTAAATAATCTGTGGTTGCAAATTTCTCTAAACCTTACCTGAAGGTCAGTTTACACTGAGTGGAAGAAAAACCCAAAATTCATCACCGGCGATCAACCACTCGGGCAACGGTTTGGAGGTGAGCAACACGAGATCCTAACGTGTCTCAGGATGCCTTAGCTCGGCCGTGACAAGTTCCCGTTAGGGCTGTCCATGAGAGCCCGAGGTGCGGAAAAACTTTTGGTCACCGCGAAAGCTCTCGGTTGTGGTCGAGGGAAAACGGACTCGGCATGTTTTCGTGACGGGGAGGTAGGAGGAGAAGCTAGAGTACCATTTTGCAGCTCAGGGACGCTGGGTGCATGAAGGTTTTGCCAGCGGCTGATCGACCGACGGCAGGGCAGTGGCGGCTCTGTTCGTGCGCACGAGGAGGAAGCAAATCCCAGTTTGTGTTGTTCGAGAGGCAAAAGATCATCTTGTGGTGTGAAGTTGCCGAGCAGGTCTCCAGCGCATGCGAGAAGCAGGAGCCGGCGCCGGCTTTGGCTCGGTGGCGATCACGGCGCCAGCCCGAGAAACCGAGGAACCGAGTCTTCAATCGGTTCATTTCAATGTGAGGCTGACAGGAGGGACCCACTCCCTAATTTTGACCTCACAAATTAAATCCCTACTGCTCCAAATATTAAGGACACTAATGCCCTTGACAATTTGATCAATTCACCAATGCACATTTGAATTTGAATGATTCAAATTGTGATTTGGTTTGACTGAATTTGCAGCATTTGTGAACCGAAATTCAAATTTGGTTTGAATTTGCTCTAAATAGCTCATGTCAAGATCAACTCCAAATGGAGTGAAAATTGGTGTGTGAGCTCATAAAAATTTGCTGAGTATGAATATGGATCCCACTTTTGAATTCGTGGAATGAAAGGTGTTTGAATTTGAATTTAAGTTCAAACTAGCCTTTTTACTAATTTTATCAAAAAATACCTCAAAAGGTTTTGGATTTGGGTGAAATTTGGCATGAGCATTCCTAACAAAGTTTAGGAGTTAATCATATGCTCAGCCCCTATATGATCCATGTGGGAAATACCACTTTTGCATTTTGTGAGTTCATCTCCTAATAAATCTGTTGATGGTGGTAACTTGCTTTTCAATTATGTTCATGTGATTACCACAAATGAGGTGAGGTGTGGGGTGTGATGAACACTTCTAGCAAGTGAAAACATGGGCCCTTACATTCCTCCCCCTTAAAAGAATCTCGTCCAGAGATTATAATGTAAAAATGAGAGAGTGGAAGGTGGAAAATTACCGGATGTGCGACATTAAAAAGTCCTGGTAGTTGGCGCGAAGAAATCCTTTGCTCTCCCATGGCACTTCATCCACACAGTGGTTACTCCATAGAACGTTATAGAACCACAACGTATGGTTGCCTGTGGTTTGGGCCTTTTCATCAATAATCTGAACCGGTTCCTCCCGATAGGTGAGATCCGGATTCAGTTCCTCAATATCTCCCAGCTGAACGGTGGTTGAAAGCTTGAGGCACTTACTCAGCTGAGAAATGTGGAAGATGTCGTGCATCGCTGGTAATTTCAGCCGGTATACAACTGATCCACATCTTTCCAGAATATGGAATGGACCGATGAATAGGGTTGCCAACTTTCCACTGACCCCGAATCTGTTCACGCCCTTCATTGGAGACACACGTAGATACATGTGATCCCCGACTATGAATTGGAGAGGACGTCTTCTCCGGTCCGCATATTGTTTTTATCAGGATTGGGCGGCTTTTAAGTTCACTTGAATCAGCCGGACCTTTTCTTCCGCATTAGTGACAAGATCAATGACACGGGTCGGGTACTGACTGAGACAGGGCTCAGCTCATGATACCACTTGTCACAGTTCTGAGACCGGCCACTCGCCCGGGAATCGCATTGGGTGGTGCCGTGTTGTGCGGCACCCAACAACACACATACAAGGAACAATGTATTACATAAAACAATAGCGGAAGCTTACAAATTTTTCTTTGTAAATAATTTACATCAAATAGCTACAGCGGAAGTCTATAACAACTCACGTCGAATAACTAAGAGCATTCGAGATGAAGTCCATCCCGCGGACTCCTCTCGCTAGCAACACGAAGACAACAGCAGCGGCTGGGCTCTCCATGTGTTACATGACTTGGAAATCTCCGAGTCTCACCGGACAACCTTCTTCTTAGCATCGATATTAACCTGCAAAACCACTTATATAGCAAGCGTGAGCACATAGGCTCAGCAAGACTGATCCGTCTCTCCTAAACAAGAAACTCTACATGCACGACGGTTCACAATTAGGATAGCTAGATTTGCGTAAAGGACTCGCCTAAAGTTGATCCTTAACTTTCAGATTTTAAGCCTCATTGTACAGACCTTGAGCTGAACAGCATCGCAACTCCACAATCAAACAAGAAACACTTTGTTGTGATGCTCCTTGCACAAGGCGAAAGTAAAGTTTAATGAGCCTATCTCTAGTTCAATCATGGTTGCTATACAAGTTATATCACGGTCTTATCAGGTTCAAAGATAACCAGTTCCAGTTGTTACTACGTCAAGACGCAGTGGGCAAGTATGCTCATATAACCGCGAGCGACGGTGATTCGAATCAGTGCACGCCCGGACTACACGACACGTACACCCGTACTCTGAGTTGCTGGCAGCAACCTTGACTGACGTTGTACGCGGCCACCTTTCCCAAGATCTTCCACATTGGATGCAGTCCAACTGCCCCGAGTACGCAAGCTCCCTCAAGGTACATACCCGCAGTGGTATGTTCTTAAGCGAGTTACCTCCTGCTACCCTGACGCTGAAAGCCTAAGTAAGTTGGAAAAGTTCCACTATGGATCTCCCAAGGTACATCGGTTTCCTGGGTCCCATATAGCCAGTATGCGCCCGGTACACAACTCAAACTTGCCCAATAGGGCCAAGCACAGACGGGCCTTAACCGACACAGGAAGGGCTATGCACGCACGGCCTGCAACCTGCTGCATCTAAACCTTCCTGCCCGGTCTCCATTTCTTATGTGTGAACTTTCCTCATCTTTTCTAATTCAGACCCGTTCCGAGTAAACCAGCCCTAAACTCGCGAGTAGCTTCCAACTACTCGACTTCTACCGGACCTTTCCTACTAACATTTAGCGTAGCCAAATCCAATCGAGGAGGTGCTATTCTACCCTTTCTCTCTTAGGTATTTCTGGTCATGCAAGTGGGGTTTTCAATATCATCTAGACTTAATGCAATCAACAGTGCAAAGCTATGATCTCTACAAATGAAAAGGATTTATAAAACTGTTCAAATGCAAACCGGGGCTTGCCTATTTTGCAGGTGGCTAAGATTACAATCAGTTACTGACGATCACTTGGAGCTTGATTACTTGCTTTTCCTTCCTCCTTGATCTTCACTTTAAGTCCTCACGTTCTTCACATAGATGCTACACGATATGATCATGCATATGTATTTAATTGAAAAGCGTTTGCTAATAAGATCTAATGACAGTTAAAAAAAACTGGAACTCTGTTTAAGAATTTAAAATGACACTGGTGCTAGTGGTTTGGGTTGGGTTTAAATACTATGACCAAATGTTGAGTGCTTCTCCCCCTTAAGTGTTGATCTCCTCAAGAGGTTACACATAACAGTGGTGATCCAGAGCTCCAATGGAGCTGAAAATTTTCTTGTGAATTCCTTAGCACAATAAAGTTATCTGGACCAAAAATTAGCACTTTTCATTGAGTGGTTTATTCAGAACAATTTTCTAAGCAATTAAGCAAAGAAGAATTTATTCTGAGGTAACACCTATGTTCATGTCAAACTTAGTGAACTACAATTTCAATTATAGTTCATAGAGCTTGCATGAATTTTCCTAGGATTTTTGGAGCTAAGAATTGCCCAGAACTGAATTTACAAGTTTTGGAAAATTCTCTGAAAATGTTTCTGTATTCAATTGAACACAGCAACTTACAATCTGAATTACCCTGATCAAATCAACTCCAAATGAGCTGAAAGTTTTAAAGGAGTCTAATAATGACCTAAGGAATATTCTGGTAAAATATGAGGATTTTTGGATAAATTAAACTCCCTCTAAAATTCTTTTGCTGAAAAGCTTTAAAGAATTTTCCAGGATCAAATAAAGATTTTCATACAAATTGGGTTGCATATTTGGATAGAGTTTTTAAATCTGAATCTAACCATATTTGAATCACTAAATTTGGAGTTTCCCAGCAAAAGTTATGCTCTTTCTAAAGTTTGGGGAAATTCTGGAATTTGAATAAATCCGGGAAAAAGTTTAAACTGACGGTGGGACCAGGGTACACGTGTCTGCTGCCGAGAGAGTGCAACACGGGGTCACAGGGTTGTTTCCTGCGCTGTCACAGTCGATCCAGCGCCACAGAGAATCCGGCACCTCTCTCCCGAGTCGCTGACAGGCGGGCCCGATGAGTTCGTCTTCAACCTCTCGCTCCCACGCACCCTGCCGCCGGAGTTCGCCGGAGCAGCCTCGGATTCAATCGTCCGGCCACCCCTGATGCTGAAACTCGCCGCCAGGCCCTTGTTTAACCCGAGGAACACGATGGAATGAATTCTATGGACCGGCGAAGCCCCTAACCCACCCCGCACCGGTGCAGCGGCTCTGAGGGTGTCCGGCGATGTCGCCCCGACGCTTTAGCCCGCAAAAAGCTCCCTGGAAGGGCTCTACAGCACCAGTGGAGGTTGGCAAAGCTAGCATGGCCGCACATGGGCTCGGAAATGGCTCCAAGTTAGGGTTCACCATGCACCCGCACCTTCCCGCCATAGCCTCCTTCGGAAAGATTGAAATTGCACCGTGCACAGTGTGTTTCATGCGAGGTTTCAAAAGAAAACTGGTGTGCCCTCAAGTGTAGCCCGTGTGTGCGAAGTTTTGTGGTGTCAAAACAAAAATCAATCAGGAATTTTGCAGAATCATACCCAATGGTCGGTTTACACCAGCCGGAGTGAATCCCCGAAATTCGTCAGCCAGAGGCGGAGACAAGCTCTATGCTTCGGGTGGAAGCTGCATGGAGCTCCTGCGCGTCCCAGGGCCCTCTTGCTTGGTCATGAAAGCCGCTCTGTGGGGCTGCCCATGAGAGCACCTCGTCGCCGGGGTGTTCGGCCACTGCTGGAACAGGGTGTTCTCGGTGTAGAGGGCACGAACACCCTTGGTGATCGCTCGAGGAGGTTGTGGGGGGTTCTGCGGTGTGGTTTTGCTGCTCAGCTGAGGCTTGCACATGAGCTAGGCGGTGGCCGATCGATCACAAGCACCGCGGCAGCGCTCGGTTCTGTTTTCTCACGCGTCTTGTCAGGAGCTAATTTGAGCAAATTCAAACCGAATTTGAATTTCAGCCTCACATATGCTCAAATTCCTTCAAACCCAATGTCAATTTGAAACATTCAAATTCAAAGACCCAAACATGTTGTTTGATCAAATTACCAGGGACAAGGGGGTCACACTATTTAAGAGCAGTAAGAATTTACTTTTGGAGGACAATTTTGGAGCCTGTGGGGCCCTCCTGTCAGCCACACTGGAGTGCAAACCGACGGAACTCAGTGTACTCGGTTCCCACGCGTGCAGTGAGAGGGGGGCGCTGTGACTTCACGCCGGAGGCCACCGAGCGGCGCCGGCCAGCTCCTGCTTCGGTGTGGGAGGTGGCTCAACAGGTGTTGCGCCTTTCACTTCTTTCGGTTGGCTATAAAAGGCACGAGATCGGCCAGCGAGCTCCTCTTTCGCGCACCTCCGTAAACGGCCGCCTAGCCGCCCGAGTTCTGATCCCGTGCAAACCGAGCTACGATCGTCCTCTGCCCTCCACGTCCATAGCAAAGCGGAGCGCTAGCTTGTCCGCGAGCTCACCGCTCAGACCATTTCAAGGTTCGACCCTCGTGCACAGAGATTTTTCCAGTTTAGGATTGGGAGCTCATTTCGGGACCCGATTAGGTTTAGGAGAAATTCGGGAGGATCGTTGTGTGGGAGGGAAAATGGAGCTTAGAAAGGGCATCTAGAGGTTCTTGCGACCCTCCTCGATTGAAAACCAGAAAGAAACCACCGCCAGAACCCTAGGTTCACTGAGGAACAGCTCGGCGGAAGAGGGGGTCGCCGGTGGGCTCCGGTTTGCCGGATGTTTCGGTCCCATCCGAGGTCATGCCGAGCTTCCCGAGACTTCTCTGGATGTGCTGACGCGATTAGCGCGCGAAGGGGGTGATCAGAAGGACGGGAACGTGTTGCCAATGTTGCACAGAGACATAGCGCTCGTCACCGGTGAGCTACGGCGGTTAGCCGGCGGCAACATGGTGTCCAGCGTGTTCAGCGTCCAAAGTTACTGGGGGTGGCAAGTCTCACCGTCGCTGGCGAGCTAGGTCGCCGGGAACGCTGACCTCGCCGGAGCTCCGGCAGCTCGGGGCAGTGGCGTTGTGAGGTAGACAAAGGCGCGGGTCCCATGTGTCAGCCGCTGAGCTAAGCGCGCACGTGCGGTTAGTTTAATTTAAACGGGTGGGCCCTGCTGTCAGTCGCCGGTTAAGCGCGGGAGGCAATTTTATGTAGGAAAATAATTCAGGTATCAGCCTAAACTTTAGAAATTCATAACTTTGGTTAGAAGTGTCCAAATCCAGTGAACCAAATTTTGTTGGATTCATCTCTTCGAGTACTATCTAGCAAAATAAGTTTCATCTTATGAAACTTAATAATTTTACATAATTAATTCCCTAAAATTTAAACTATTAGGAATTTTATCTGGAGAATTCTTTTATGGAAAAATCTGAGATTTGGCTGGGAGGTTCTTTTTAATATCCTTGACTCACAGTAAAAATTTCAGATCTATCCAAGTTCATTTAGTCCTCCTAATGGTGTGATTAAGTGAACTGCCCTGAGAAAATAGAAAAATGTACAGAAACATTTTTCAGATTTTCTCAAATCTTGTTTAGGGCATAACTCCTTCTAGGATTCTTCAAATGACATGAAACCAATTCCAATTAGAACCATATAAAATTCTAGTTTCCAGAAAGTAATGGTTGGAGCCATGAAAATCCCTGGAATTCCTTAGAGGCTCTACTAATGACCAAATAGGTTTTTATTGGTACAGAGCTCAAATGAACTTTGTTTCGAATGAAACTTGGTCAAGTCTCTAATTAGGACACTATCAAGTCACCATAAAAATTTCAGAGCCAAAGGGGAGGGCTAGCTAGAGTTATGGTCTTCACATAGTCAATTCTAAACATTGCATTTAAATTGACATATAGTATATTGCTTATGTGTAGTCACTGAAGGCGAGGAGACCCCGGAGGTGCTTGAATTTCTCCTTCCGGGTGAAGCACTAACCACTGACCAGCAGCAACAAGGCAAGCCCCGCTTTGCATTAACCAATTTTATAAAGTTTTGTTTTATATATACTTAGTATGAGGAATATATGTGCATTTGGTGTAGGATGGATGAAACCCAAGTGCATAACCAGAATTTTTCCTACCAGAGTGAGGGTAGTATCTAAGTCCTCGTGTAGACAGGCTATGCTTAATGTTCATAGAACTTCGGTACAAGTCGAGTAGTTGGAATCTAATCGCGAATATAGGAGTCGGGACACAGGGGATTGTGCGAGTGATGTGAGATCACTTTAGTAAGAAAATGAGACTAGACAGGGGCTAGGGCGAGCAAGAGAAAGTCTTGTGGGTGCAGCCCTATCCGTGTCGATTGAGGACCGATCCTGTGCAGCCCCGCTGGACATGTATTGAACATACCGAAAGCATATCGGATATATGGGCCCTGATAAACCGATGTAACCTATACCTCCGGGCATCGAGGCATAATGCACCGATTTATAGGTGTAGGTTGAGGGCAGCAAGGTGGAAATCCACTAACGGGCATAGAGAGATGCTCCGTGTAGGGAACCTTATGTCCGTTTGGGTGCGACCGGTTCGATGTTTGGGCTGTTTGGTGAAAAGTTGTCCCACGACACCGAGTGAGCGTGTTGTGCAGCTCCACGGGTGGGAGTACGTGACGTGCTTTTCCGATATCCCTGCAGGTGTATATCGAGTTGATTTGCCATCCCTCGCGGTGATGAGTACCGCTTGTTCACTGAGTCGTGACGTAGGTTAATATATGAAATGGTATGATTCAATATTGCTGATATGGTTAAATTGTATTGCTACATGTGTGCCTCCAAATATTGCTCACTAAATTTCAGATTTCTTGGACTGTTAACTTGTGGCTAAAAGATGAATTAAGGATGAACTTGTAGGCGTGTCTTTTGCTGCAACATGCCATCCTATATTTGTTATAACCTGCATATAGAGTTTCATGTGTAGGTGAGTCGGTTAAGTCTTGTTGAACCATCGTGCTCACAGTTGCTGCTATAAGTGTTTTTCAGGTGAGGAGTATCCCACGGACTTGGGGTACGAGTCCACCAGTGAGGGCTACCCTGCGTCGGGGACCACGGCTGAGTGAAAGCCGTACACACCGCGCTGAGCTGAGGAGTGCAGCTAGTGTGGGTTGCCCTTAGGGCTGGGCAACCAACTTTTGCTAGATAGATGGGCGTGAGTTGTATAAACTTAGCTTCCGCTATTGTAATTTCCATACTTAGTCTGTAGCTGAAGTCTTGTACTACTTTGTACAATTCAGTTAGTTTTCTATGTAATACAATATTATGATGTGTGCTGTCGGGTGTCGCATCGTGCGGCACCACCCTTTGCGATACTGGATGAGCGGATTCCGGTCCGCCACAAGATCTATCATTGTTCAAAAGTTATGAGATGTTAAAGTTGACAGAATTTCTGGAGAAAATTGGACAGCACCTCCCTGCTTGAGGTACTGATTTGATCCAAGAATTTCAGTTAATTCTACATCGAATTTGACAAAACTTTCTGTTACAAAGTTGTAATGTATCTCATTTACTTTTCAGAAATACCTCATTTTCTGTGTTTGTATTTTTATGCAGGAAGTTATGCTCATTTTACAGAAAGTTACAAAGAGTATTTGCTCTGCCCTGTTTTCTGGACAGTTTCAACTCTACTGTATTTTCCGACTAGTTAAGGGATGAAACACCTATGGACATCAATAGAAGCTCTTCCAAAGATTTCCAGAGATGTATCATACGACCCCAACATCGAATGAACTCGACCACTAACCTTTGTATAACTTCAGCATTATTTCAGCCGAAAACAGAGGACACTATTCTTAATATCCTATAAGTTGAGAACTTGCTTACTTTGAACATCCTGATTAAGGAAAGGAGTTAAATCAAAGTTTTAGTGCTCTGGATTAAAACCTTCAAGTTTTACAATGGTGTTGATAATTTAGTGGACTGTGACGTCGAAGCGTCACCCAATTCATGCTGGTAATACGTTCCTCACAAAGAAAACCTATACCGGACTTAGTCGGCTTTGTTAATTCAGTGGCACTAAACGTCTCTTGCAAACGTATACTACTCGTCTACCGATCCATGGTTAGACTACCTGCAATTAAACCACACAATCGTCAGGTTCGGCTGCACACCGAACCCAGTCCCAGTACAGTTCATACAACTGTCCGTCATCACTCGCATGGTTGTTCTCAAGCCAATCACGCCTTGAGCTACGTGTTCATGTTACTAACCACGTGACAGGGTCTCCCATACTTGCCCGTCGCACGCTAGGGAAGGGCGTTGCTCGAATACCCCAAACGACATGAAGAGTCATAGAGGATACTGAAGCTGGCCGGGTTACCTGCCACCAGTGAGGCTCCAACCTTAAGCTTGTGCACAGTGGTGGACAGAACTTACATGCACCCCCCAAGACATATGAAGTCCCGAGATGCATGATTTTACGACATAAGTACATAGGTTAGTATTGCCACTTGCTATACACTAATAACATCCTTATATGGGCTAATAACTCGTTCCTCACCGAGTTTTTGAAAATATAACCTTTTTACGTGTGTTAAACCTCAACAGAGCTCTGATACCACGCTACGAGGACCTGATGGTCTCGACTAGCCAGGATCACGCTGAGGGGTGGTGCGTTGCACAACACCGGATAACACACATAAAAGGTACAAAGCAGAAGTGAAAATTTTATTCCATAGATGGGTTTATGAACATAATTATATAAAAATATGTTAAGTCTACACTCATGGGCGTAGAATAAGGAAAAGGAGTTCACGTCAGCCCATGAACGTGTCTCCACTAGCACACACGCACACTAACACGGCGGTGTGCACGGCTCCCACTCGACGGTGTTTCCCTCTTGGGGGTCCGTCTCCTCCTCGGGAGCCTCTTCCTCATAGCACCCTGCAAACGCTTCAAACACAATCAGTGAGCATGATGGTTCAGCAAGACTGACCTGTCGTACCTACACATGAAACTCTACATGTTGGGTTTGCAGTGTATAATAGGGAAACATGTTGCAAAAGACACGCCTAAATAGTTGGACCTTACTTTGAAGTTTTAGCAGAAAGTTGTAGGAAAACCTCATGCTAAGACACATAAGAAAGCCGCAATCAAACAAGAAACGCATTTCTCTTATGTGCTTTGCCTAAGGTTGAAAAGCACTTTAATTAGCTCTAAACTACAGCAAATCATTAACAATCAATGTAAAGCTTTCATCAACCAGCAATCTTTTAACATGACGCTAGCCTGTTCTTTCTACGTAATGGTACAGTGAACAAGTCGTACTCACGGACCGCGAGGGACGGCGATTATAATCAATTTATACCTGCAGAGTTACCCGAATACCCCGTCAAGTATGCCCGTAATCGATGTTGCCTACAACAACCACCACAGGCGTCATACTCAATAACCTTTCATCCGTTAGCCAAGTGTTGAACCAGTCCTGTCCCGAGCAGGAGGTCTCTACGCGGAGCATCCGCAGTGCCCGCCAGCCATTTACACCTCGCTGCTCTGAACCTACCCTCTAGACAAGCAATGATTCAACATATCGCTACCCGAAATATATCGGTTTCCTGGTTCCCATATATCCGGTAGGTCTTCGGTACTGTTCTAGCTTGTTCAACAGGTCCGCACACAGCTCAATCCTCAAATGACACAAGCAGAGCTATGGCACCAAGGCTCCAAAGTCCTGCTGCCCTTAGTCTCCGCTCGGTCTCATTTTCTTGCCATGTGATTCATTGTCTATCTCTAACCGAGTTGTGTGCCTCTAGCCTATTCTTGCGAGTAGTTCCAACTACTCGACTTGTACCAAATCCTGCACTGATTTTGCATTGCAGTGGCTACTCGAGGGTTAAAACCTAAGCCCAAAACCCTTGTTCTCTTGTCTATGCATTTGGGTTTTCAAACAAGACTCTAATGCACAATTGTAAGAAATACATAAAGTAAGTGATTAAAACATAAGACCTTATGAAATGGCTAATGCAAAACCGGAGTTTGCCTTCCTTTTGGTCGTATGCTAGTTGTTCTTCCGGAGTGATGAAGTCAAAAATCTCCGGGCCTTCTTCGATCTTAGCAACTACACGAAAAAAGAATTACGATGTGTGACAATTTAAATGCAATTGAGTTGAATTTGATATTGTGAAGGCTATAAGTATAGCTAGACAGGCATAATGATTCTGAAATTTTTACTGTGGTTTGTATACAACCTAAACAGAGACTTGATCAAATTTCATTTGAAGCAAAGCTCATTTTAGCCCTGCACAAATAAATGTGTATTTGGCCCTAATTAGAGCTCTTATGGTTTTCTATGGACTTTCATGGAGCAAGCCATGACTTTCTGGAAACTAGAATTTCAGGGGTTCTAATACAATTGATTTCATCTAATTTAAAGATTCATAGCAAAAGATATGAGATAAACAAGTTCAGAGAAAATCTGAAAAATGTTTCTGGACATTTTTCTTTTTCTCTGGACCAGTTTCCTTAATCACACCATTAGGTGGATCAAATGTGCTCGGATGGATCTGAAATTTTTATGGTAGTTCAAAGATATTACAAGGAACACCCTGGACAAATTTCAAAATTTTCCACTAAAGGGTTCTCCATAAATTTCTAAATAGTTTAAATTTGGAGAATTAATTCTGGAGAAATAAAGGTTTTCATGGAACGAAACTTGATTTGTTGGAATATACTCAGAGAGCTGAATCCAACAAAATTTGGTTCACTCGATTTGGAGCTTCCTAGCAAAAGTTGGGTGAGTTTGAAGTTTGAACTAAAATCTGAACGGGGAAATGTTTAAATTCTGCCGGTGGGTCCGGGGCTACATTTCGGGTCATGTCCTGAGCTCCGGCCTTCCGCCTTCCCGCGCGCCCACGCCCAAGCTCACCGGAGATCGACGGAAACCGACCTCCCGGCCATGTCCCAAGCTCCGGCTTGCTTCTGGGGCTTAACCCGACACGCTAAACCCTCTGGTGAAGTTTCTCCGAGCCGGCAAGGTCTCCATCCTAGTCGCCAACGGTGCAGCGGCTCGGCTTCACTCCAGCAGCGTCGTCCGCCACATCTAGCCCATCAAACACTGAGTTTTCAAGCCCTACGGCACCGGTGTGACACGTAGATGTTCGGCATGAACCCATGTTAGGTCGGGAGAGGCTCTAAGTGAGCTCGCACCATGCGCCCGATGGCCTCCGCCATTGGCGCCGTTAGCAAAACTCGAAATAGGCTGTCTACAGGAGTTTCCACGCTAGGGTTGTGAAGATAAGTTGTTCTCTATTGAGTCTAGCTCATGTGTGTGCAGTTTGAGGAACTCTAAATGATCTTTGGTTGCGAATTTCTATAAACCTTACCCGAAGGTCAGTTTAAACTGAGTGGCAGAAAAACCCAAAATTTGTCACCGGCGATCAACCACTTGGGCTACAGTTTGGAGGTGAGCAACACGACGTCCTGACGCATCTCGGGATGTCTTAGATCAGATGCGACAAGTTCCCGTTAGGGCTGTCCATGAGAGCCCGAGGTGCGGAAAAACTTTCGGTCGCCGCGAAAGCTCTCGGTTGTGGTCGAGGGAAACCAGACTCGGGGTATTTTCATGACGGGGAGGTAGGAGAAGCTAGAGTACTGTTTTGCATCTCAGGGATGCTGGGTGCACAAAGGTTTTGCCGGCAGCCAATCGATCGACGGCAGCGGCAGTGGCGGCTCTGTTCGTGCGCACGAGGAGGAAGCAAAGCCGAGTTGGTGCTGTTTGTGAGGCAAAAGATCGTCTCGTGGTGTGAAGTAGCCGAGCAGGTCTCCAGCGCGTGCGACAAGCAGGAGCTGGCACCGGCTTTGGCTTGGTGGCGATCACAGCAGCGGCCCGAGAAACCGAGGAACCGAGTCTTCAGTCGGTTCATTTCAATGTGAGGCTGACAGGAGGGCCCTACTCCCCAATTTTGACCTCACAAATTAAATCCCTACTTCTCCAAATATTAAGGACACTAATACCCTAGACAATTTGATCAATTCACCAAACGCCCATTTGAATTTAAATGATTCAAATGGTGATTTAGTTTAATTGAATTTGCAGCATTTGTGAATTAAATTCAAATTTGGTTTGAATTGGTTCCAAATAGCTCATGTCAAGGTCAACTCCAAATGGAGTGAAAATTGGTGTGTGAGTTCATGAAAATATGCTGAGTATGAATATGGATCCCACCTTTGGATTCATGGAATGAAAGGAGTTTGAATTTGAATGTAAGTTCAAACTAGCCTTTTTACTATTTGTACCCAAAAATACCACAAAATGTTTTTGATTTGGGTGAAATTTGGCATGAGGATTCCTAACAAAGTTTAGGAGTTAATCATATGCTCAGCCCCTATATGATGCATGTGGGAAATACCACTTTTGCATTTTGTGAGTTGATCTCCTAATAAATCTATTGATTTTGGTTACTTGCTCTTCAATTATGTTCATGTGATTACCACAAATGAGGTGAGGTGTGGGGTGTGATGAACACTTCGAGCAAGTGAAAATTTGGGCCCTTACAGAAAAGCAGTTTGCACGTGTTCTTGCAAGTTTTAGTAAGCTTCCACGGGGTTTTATGATGAACAAGGCTGCTGGGATCAAGTGTGGATGTGGTTATGATCATGACTCAATTTGTAGATCAATTCTAACGTCAAAACTTGACTGAAACATGGTCTGTCCACATGCAGAAACTTCCGTTCGCTGGGGGTGGAGAAAACGGGTGCCTTGAAACAGCAGCGATTACCTCTCTTCTTCCTCCTCTCCTCCTTACAGCTGTACTTTTTCCCTTGCAATGGCAGCAGCTGGGGTTTTACTTTGGAGAAGAATAGGGCTGCGGCCAGGGCTTGGCAGTAGGAGTCTTCTTCTCCGGCGACGGCGAGGCGGGACAGAGCTTCCACGGCGGCCAAGGCAGCAGCAAAGTGGTGGTGACCAGTGCTTGGCAGCAGGGGGCGACAGGCTTCTTTTGGCAGGGGTGGCCGCCAGGGAAGGCTGTATTTATAAGGGGGAAGATCTCCTACTCAGTTTGGAGGAGGAGAAGGACTATCTCCAAGAGATGCAATCTCCTACTCAGTTTGGATGAGGAGAAGGACTCTATCCCTAAGAGGTGTGGCCAGCAGGGTGTTTTATCTCTAAAACTTTATCTCTAAGGTCATCTAGAAGCTTTATCTCTAAGGTTTATCTAGAAGCTTTATCTCTAAGGTTTATCTCCAAGATTCTTCTAGAAGTTTTATCTCTAAGGTTTATCTCCAAGATTATTCTAGAATCTTTATCTCCAAGATTCTTCTAGAAGGTTTATCCCCAACATTCTTCTAGAAGTTTTATCTCCAAATTTCTTCTAGAAGCTTTATCTCTAAAATTCTTCTAGAAGCGTTATCTCTAATGTGCAGCCAGGGTTTTACCCCATTTATCTTCTCTTTTTAAGTGATCTCTACATGAGAATGGATGCAATGCATGATGATGGAAATGAGGATGTTACAAACCTACCCCCCTTAACATGGATGTAGCCCTCAAGATTTGATAGATTGGAGAGAATATGTGGAAATTCCATCTTGAGGTCTTCTTCATGCTCCCATGTAGCTTCGGCTTCTGTGTGATGGCTCCATTGCAATTTGCACCAACGGGTTACCTTGTTCCTCGTGACTCTTTCCTTCATGTCTAGAATTTTGATGGGGTTGTTCCGCATAGATCAGATCCTCCTGAAGTTCTAACTCGTCCATTGGTACTTGTTCTTCCGGCACTCTTAGGCACTTCTTGAGCTGAGATACGTGAAATACATCGTGCACGTCGGAGAGGTGTGTCGGCAGCTCTAGTTGATAGGCTACATCTCCTCGCTTGCCCAAAATCTTGAATGGCCCGATGTAGCGACACCTTGAGATACACGAAATCTCCAACTTCGAAGGTCAAACTCCTTCACCTATTGTCCGCATAGTCCTTTTGTCGTGACTGAGTGGCCTTCAAATTTTCACGTATTTTTTGGACTTGCTTCTCGGCATCCTGCAGTACTTCGGGTCCAAACACTTGGCTTTCTCCAGTCTCATTCCAGAACAGGGGTGTTCTACACCGTCTACCATATAGTGCCTCGAAAGGTGACATTTTCAAGCTGGCTTGGTAACTTTTGGTGTACGAGAATTCAGCATACGGCAAGCTCGTGTCCCAACTACGCTGATGTTTCAGGGCGCAAGCTCTCAGCATGTCTTCCAAAATCTGATTTGTCCTCTCAGTTTGCCCGTCGGTTTATGGGTGATACGCGGAGCTGAAATTTAACCGTGTACCCATAGCTTCATGCAGCTTCTTCTAGAACCTAGAGGTAAATTGAGAAACTCGATCTGAAACTATCCTCTTCGGAACTCCATGACGACACACGGTTTTCCCCATATACAGCTCGGCTAATTTTGCAATGGTGCACTTGGTCCTAATAGGAATGAAGTGGCCTGATTTTGTCAATCGGTCCATGATAACCCAAATAGAGTCATAGCCCGACTGAGTACGTGGCAATCCGACTATGAAATCCATACCGATGTCTTCCCACTTCCACTCGGTACTTTCAATGGCTGCAATAATCCAGCGGGTCTTTGATGTTCGGCCTTCACTCGTTGGCACGTATCGAATAAGGCAACATATTCAGCAATGTCCCTTTTCATGCCATCCCACCAATAACAAGTTTTCAGGTCCTTGTACATCTTTGTACAGACGGGGTGTATGGAATAAGGCGAGTCATCTGCCTCCTTTAGTATTGTGTCGCGGATGTGCTTCACGTTGGGCACACAAATCCTTTTCCCTAACCAAAGCGTACCGTTCTCGTCTTCCTTGAAATCTTTCTCTACCCCTTGTTGGATTTTTTCTTGATTTCCTTTATCTCCTCATCCATTGTTTAACCATATCCTCTCTTGTTCCAGCGTTGAGTTCAGTTCTATCACTTCCATATCGTTCAAGAACCCGAGATATAACCGTTCAAACTCCTTACGCAGCTCAGGTGGCAGCTCCTGAACCGTGAGTTAGCGACATGCTCCCTTTTGAATCAATGTATCCGCTACTACATTAGCCTTCCCGTGGTGATAGTTGATCCCTACATCATAATCTTTGATGAGTTCCAAGCATTGATGTTGCCTCAAATTCATATCCGTTTGCGTGAATATATACTTGAGGCTTTTGTGATCCATATAGATCTCACATCAGTGACCAAGGATGTAGTGCCTCCAAATCTTCAACGCGTGTACTACGGCTGCAAGTTCCAGGTCATGTGTAGGGTAATTCAGCTCATGTTTCTTCAGTTGCCTCGATGCATAGGCAAGCACTTGGCCTTCTTGCATAAGGACACATCCAAGTCCCTGTCTTGAGGCATCACAGTATATACAAAAGCTCTTGCTTACGTCTAGCAATACCAAAACTGGTGCTGTTGTTAATCTCTTCTTTAACTCCTCAAAGTTGTCCTGACACGCTTGTGTCCACTGAAATGCTTCCCCTTTCATCAGCATTCAGTCATAGTCCTTGCTATTTTGGAGAAATCCTTGATGAAACGGTGGTAGTATCCAGCCATCCCAAGGAAACTCCAAATGTCACTCACATTTTGTGGTTGGTTCCACTTCAAAACATCTTTCACTTTTCCGGGATCAACCGATACTCCTCCTTTGGAGATGATGTGGCCTAAGAATGATATCTCCTTTAGCCAAAATTGACACTTGCTGAACTTAGCATATAATTGATGATCTTGCAGTTTCTGCATTGCCAATCTCAAGTGTTCCTCGTGTTCTTCCTCACGTTTTAAATACACCATGATGTCGTCGATGAAAACCACAACGAACTTGTCCAAGTACTCCATGAAGACCTTATTCATGAGGTCCATAAAGTATGTGGGTGCATTCGTCAACCCGAATGACATGACGGTATATTCGTACGAACCATACCATGTTCAAAAAGCCGTCTTCGGTATGTCGGAGGGTTTAATCTTCAGCTGGAAGTTTCCCGACCGAAGATCAATCTTATAGAAAATCCAGGCAACATTCATTTGATCGAATAGGTCCTATATGCAGGGCAGCGGGTATTTTTTCTTGATTGTCACTTCGTTGAGAGACCTATAGTCCACACACATCCTTTGTGTCCCATCTTTCTTGTCTACAAGGAGCACGAGGGCTCTCCACGGTGACAAGCTTGGGCGTATAAAACCCTTATCTAGCTGCTCCTGAATTTGTTTCTTGAGCTCCACTAATTCATTAGCAGGCATTATATATGGCCTCTTAGCTATAGGTGCTGTTCCGGGTACTAAATCAATGGCAAATTCGATGTCATGGTCAGATGGCATACCTGGCAGTTCTTCCGGGAACACATCTGAATATTCTTGAACCACCAGAATGCTTTCCAACTTCAATTCTTCGATTTGGTTCAGCACTGCCTTCTTGGTTGCAGGTTGGGCTGCCTTGAACTCGATACGAGTACCATGCTCACTTATAAACTGCACAATCCTCTCAGAACATTGAATCACTCTGTTGTACTTGCTTAACCAGTCCATTCCAAGTATTATATCAATCCCTTGGGAATCCAAGACAACAAGGTTGGCAAGAAAGTCTACCCCCATTATTTTCAGACTCACTTTCGGACATACTATATTAGTCCTCATCTCTCCACCAGGAGAATTTACCAACATAGTTTGTTTCATATGGGATATGGGCAGGTTATACTTGGCAACATACTTGGATGAGATGAATGAATGTGATGCTACGGAATCAAATAAAACAGTGGCTGGGTTGGAGTTGGCGAGAAACATACCAATCACGACGTCCTCATCTTGTTGTGCTTCATCAGCAGAGACGTGATTCACATTGCCACCAGCATAGTTCTGCTGTCCATGTTTACCTTGCATTGCTCCTCCATTCGTCCGTGGGTTCTGCTTAGGTGCATTGCTCGGCTGTCCAAGGCCTTTATTGGGGCACTGATTCGTATAGTGTCCCATATCTCCACATGAAAAGCATGTCTTGTTGCCCATAACAGCAGGAAAGTTGGGGCGAGGCTGGTTTTGAGTATAGGCACCAAGTTGGGACGGGGCACAGGAGGTATAGGCAAACGAGGAGCTTGCATAACAGAGCGTTTCTGCGGTGACTGATTAGAATGAGGTGGATTTTCAGGGCAAAAAGTAGAAGCAGACGAGCCATAGTATGGTGCAGCTGGTGGCATGAAGCGGGGACGTACATTGCTTTCTTGTGGCTGTCCTTGATATGGCATATTTCTCTTTCCCTCTTGTTCAATCTCACGGATCTTGCTCTCCACCACTATAGCTTTGTCAACGAGCTTTTAGAAGTTTGCATAATCATTGTTGAGCAGCTGAACTTGAATTTCATTGTTCAATCCTCTCATGAACAAGTACTGCATTCTATGATCCGAGTTGACATCTTCTGGAGCATACCTTGACAGCTGCGTGAACTTGTTGAGGTGCTCACTCACGCTCTTCCTCTCTTGCCAGAGACCTTCAAACTCCTTCCTTTTAAGCATCATAACTCCTTCAGGGACATAGTGAGAGCGGAAACTCTCCTTGAATTCAGCCCAAGTGATTACCTCCTGATTGACATGAGTATAGCAAAGAGCGTCCCACCAATCAGCAGCTGCTCCCATCAGCTGGTGTGATGCGAAGAGAACCTTCTCCCGATCACTACATTGAACAATAGCAAGCTTCTTTTCCATGGACTTCAGCCAATCATCAGCCTCTGTAGGATCATTGGCTTGTGCAAAAGTAGGCGGCCTAGTCCTTATGAACTCTCCCAATCGGTTGTGAGCCGGCGGTGGTGGCGGTGGTGGTGGTGGGGGTGCAGGAACGGGGTTAGGGTTGTTGTTGTTGGCCTGCAGCTGTCCCAACATTTGTATCATAGTTTGCATGAGCTGGTTCTGCACGGCCATCAAACATTCAAGGTTGCTTTCATCAGCCCCGAGGTTGGCATCTTCAAGAACTTTCACATTGTCATCCTCATGTGGTTCGTTGTTTCCATGAGCATTCCTTCGGAGACGGTTGGAATTCTTCTTCACCATCTGTTAGAGAGTAGAGTAGAAAATAGAAATTCAGATTGACCCCCCCCCCATCTATATGCATCAAGGTGTATGAACTAAGCAACTTGTTTTATTAATTTCAGCCTATATGAGGATGTGAACAAGTGCCGAAGCATCTTACATCTCTATACTATGTGTGGATGTGGACATTCGCCGAAGTGTCCCACAACTCACACCAAGCACACAAACACAAGCAATAGTCATGGAAATTCAGCACACCACTCTTATTCAAGCTACTACGATCTAAGCGTTCTTATTACAACTTTTTTCAATGGGGAACTAAACTTAATCGTGAGAACCAGTACTGTTCTTGCCGTGTGACGGGGGTAGTCCATAAATCGGAACACGCCAAGGTGAGTCGGCAGTTCATGTATGGGATAGATGACGCTGGTGCTCTATTTGTTCCCACGTTGGCACGAGTCTCTTGTTTTTTCAGCAAGTACAGCTTCTTGCGGGGGTAGCGGATCTCTTCTTGTGTGCTTGCATAGCGGTTTCCTAACTCCACGAGCCACCTCTGAGACTTGTCAGCAGCTTCGGGTTGGAAAGAGCTCCTACATGGGGTCAAATGATCTCCCTTGTACCACTATTCCGATATGGGTGCAGGCTAAAGGTAGTGTTCTCAAGCTGCTCACGGAAGACGTAGCATAGTCTGGTGAGTGCATCCCATGCAGCAGCATCGATAGCTTCTGCCTTTGTAGCCCTCCATGTGAGTGCGAAGTGCCGAGTGACAACCCTACCATTAGATAGGATGGTTACTTCAGCCTTCCCACTCTTCATGTCCGAGACAAGGGACTTTCTTGAGGAGATACTCCGGGTATAGGCTGCAGCAATCCAGAAACTCTCTAAGCTCCTTTGATACGTGTCCTCCTTGCATCCCGTCGGACCGGAATTCTTGAACTGAAAGGTTGGCCCATTCATCACCTTTATTCTCGGCCTCAGCAGGGGGTGTGTCCTCTTTGGATTCATCTTCTTATAACATAGCTTTATGAGGCTCTTCTGGGTGTAGGCCTGCGTGAAATTCCTCCTGAGGTGTGTACCAATGCTATTCTTCTTGTGGATCATCTTCCATGTCATCTTCGATTGGTTCCACCTCTTCCGGATCCTCTTCCTCATGCATAGAGCCACTAACTTCATCTTCATGATGAGGTTCCATCTTCACCTCCTCCCAATATGGTCCATCGGACACCTCTATGGGGTTAAGTGCACTTTCACGTGGCGATGGACGAGTTCTCATGCCTGATGTGCTCCTACTTACTGTGGGGAACCCATTCCGGGATCCACACTCCAGGACACACATTGGATGATGCCGTACGATGCGGCACCCAACAGCATACACGAAAAAAACCATAAAGTACAAAGTCTTTTATTTCTCAAGATAGTGTCATTTACAAAATAAGGTACCACGAAGGTACACGCAGCGGAATATACATACACACTTACCCTCGGTCCTAACTATGCAAAAGAGAAGACGTCCAGCCCGCGGACGCTTCTTACTAGCTTCCACAAAGATGATTGCAGCGGCAGGGTTTTCGGTGAGTCTCTGATGGCTCACTGAACAACCATCTTCCTAGCAAATTTTATAACCTGCAAAACACTAATGATGCAACCGTGAGCACGATGGCTCAGCAAGACTTAACCGACACTCCTAACCATGAAACTCTACATGCAGTGATTTCTAACATAGGAAAAATATGATGCAACAACGACACGCCTAAATGTTGATCCTTACTTTCAGTTTTATAGCAGCAGATTATTATGCCTTAGGCAGCCCTCACATCGGAAGTCCACAATCAAACAAGAAACACTTTTCTCCGATGTGGTGATGCCCAAAGAGGAAAATAAACTTAGTGAGCTCTACAACTATAGCATACATGGTTGGCAATACAATGAATTTAAGAACTTCACATCAGCAATGATTCATTTCACTTCATCTGGAATTTATTACTACGTCACAACTCAGTGAAAAAGTGGTACTCATATAACCGCGAGGGACGGTGATTGCAATCAGGACACACCCGGAATACACGACACATATACCCACCTCGAAAGACTCACGCGAGCTCTTTCTTACATTGTATGCAGCAACCTTTCATCCGTCACTCCAATGCCGAACCAGTTCCGCCGACCCATCAGAAGGGCCACTACACGGAACACGTCGAAGTTGCTCCGCTAGCGGGTTTACACCTCTGACACCAACCCCCAAAGGACGGCCGTATAAGTTTTGACACGAGAATAACCGAGTTACATCGGTTTATGGGGTCCCATATATCCGATATGCATCCGGTACTGTTCAAACTTGCTCAGCAGGGCGGCATACGCATCGGTCCTTAACCGACACAAACAGAGCTATAGCCACACAGGCCCAACGTCCTGCTGCTCCTACTCTCTTATCGGTCTCATTTTCCTTTCCAGAACTTTCATTCTCTAGAATCAAACCCCGCTGAACCAACATCCTAAACTCGCGAGTAGCTTCCAACTACCCGACTTGTACTGGATCCTATACAACTTAAGCCTAGCCGAAGCTACACGAAGGTAACCTATTCTACCCTTTAACTCCAAGGGTTTGTGGGTCATGCATTTGGAGTATCAATCACCTTGACCTAATGCACAATACATACTAGACCCATAAAAGTGATACAAAGCAAAATATAACTAAAAAGTTGTTAAATGCAAACCGGGGCTTGCCTTATGTTGCTGCAGGTTTATTTCTACTTTTAAGTCAGTAGCTTCGTGACGAGTAAGGCTTCAACTTGTTGCTCCGAGTTGAGTTCTTTGTTGAACTCCTTCGTTGTATTTCCTACCGACATGAATATGCACAGTTTTATGTTGCAAGTACATAAATTATAAAACAAATGTGTGTTATGACTTAAGAATGATTTAAACCAACTAAGACTCGAGATTTGGGTTCTGGTTATGTGTTGTACAGAGAAAGAGTCATTTTGGATCAATGGAGGTCTTTGGAATAAAGTTCAAAGAAATAGCTATTGGACATAAATATGAAGCTGGACATAAATGGCAGAAAACTGGAGAAGATGATCTAAACTTGCTCTAAAATTTGTACAATGGTCCATAGATCATACAGAGGTATGGCTTGCAAAATTTCAGACAAAGTTGATGGAAGATGTGGCATAGGGAATTTTCTTACTATTTGGCTTCTCTGAAATCCTATGGCAATTATAGTGTCTTGTCATGCTCCAAATTTGGTTTCTCAGAAACTTGAGAGTCTCATGAGTCCATGGGACTTGGTTTCACCATTTTTGGAGCTTCCTACACAGGGATATGGATTTTCCAAACTTGGTTAGAAGTCTGAAAATGTCTCTGTTCATTTTCCCATTTTCCAGAGACATAGAGGATTCAAACAATATTTGGCCACGCAAATGGAGTCCAATGCCTCTGAAAATTTTACTGGAGTTCAAGGATTTTTGGAAGAGTGTCCTGCCAAAATTTGGAAATTTTCCAATAAACGGAACTCCTGTAAAAATTCCTACAATATTTTCCTTAAATGAATTAATGAGCCAAATACAGGAATTTTCATAAATATTGGACTGCACCTCTGGATATTACTCTTTGAGAGGAAACCAACTAAATTTTTTTCACAATTTTTGGACACTCCTACACAAAGTTATGGCCCTCCAAAGTTTGAATTGAAATGGGAAAATCTGGAAAATGTTTAAATGCCGACATTGGGTCCCACTCGTCATCCCTATCCTCCAGCCTCTCGCCAAACAGAGCAGTGGCGGCTCCCTCCGGCGAGGTCGCCGGAAAGGAACTTCCCAGCCACCTCCGGACCCCCTGCTGGCCGCCCCCCATTTCCCCCACGCTGAACACGTTGGTGAGGTCGCCGGCGGCTGAAACTCGCCGGAAAATGGGGCGCACCGGCAACAGCAAACCCTAGGGCTCCGGCGAGGTCGTGCACGGTGATTTTTCCACCAAATGGTCGGTTCTTGGGCTCTATAGCACCGTGGGGGATCCCTCCTCACCGGCATGAGCTCAAATCGGCTCAAGAATGGCTGCAAATAGGGGCTCATCGGCGACCTACGGCGAAAATCGGTGCAGGCCCAAAATTCTCGAAGAACAGCACCAATTCTTGATGATTTTCAATGATTTTTGATCCTATAGGGGAGTGGGAGTGTCTAGATCATGTTTGTAGCTTGGCACACGTGATGGTGGACTGAACACGATGAATTTTGAAGATTAGTGAGGCTCGGTTCCAGGCATACCGAAGCAAAGAATTGCAAAATTCATCCAAGGATATGCACGAAAGGAGAAGGGGGTTGAACCATCGGTTTGCACACCTGAGGGCACTCCTTTTTCGTGTAGACCATCGGCCACGAAGAGGATTCTAGCAGGCAGTCACCGGAGAACAGCGAGGTCGGCTGTGGTGGCTGGTTTTCCTTCGGTGTGCGAGGTAGAGGGTGGAGAGCAAGGAAGGAGAAGCGGTCCACGGAAGCTGTGCGCTTATCCTTTGGCTTCCGGGGTAAACAAGCAGGAGGTGGATCTCAGGACGTCGGTTGACGCCGGTGGCTGGAGGTGGCGCCCTCCCGTGAAGGACAAACACAGCACAGCGTGTGGAGTTTCTGTTCAGTGGGGTCCACCCAGCCACAATTCTTCCTCTTATCCCCCATTTCGATTTAAAATAACAAATGAGCTCCAAATTTGATCAAACCCAGAGGGTAGGCCAAAAGAAATGTGAGCAACACAACGGTCCACTCAAATTTGAATTTCGGTGAAGTCGGAATTTGAAACTGAGATTTAAATTCAGATTCGAATTTCTCCCGTTTAAATTCCAACAAATAGGAAATCCTTTTCAAATGATCTGAAAATTTGCCGGGCTATTATTGGATGTGTGGAGAACCAAATGATAGCTTTAGATCTCCGTGTTCGGGAATTTTTGCAAGTTCAAGTTTAGACTTGGAGCTCACACCTTTAAATTCAAAAGTTTAAATTCCCTCTCATTTTCTCGGTGTGATTTGCAGCTCCACTTGCTGGAATTTTCGGGATTTCACAGTTACCGGCATCTATAAATAAGACATGAGAAACTTTAAAGAAGAAATAAATAACTACAAAATTTCAGAATCTATGAAGCACGAAAACAGAAGGTGTGGCTGTCCAAAAAGAAGAGGAAAAGAGGGGCTGAAAATAGCACTTCGTGGTGGCTGAGTTGACAAATAGAGTGCAGCAACAAACCAATCTCGAAAATAGCACTTTTAGAGGGTTGTTCCTATGTGTTTTAGATTGTCCATTCTATCTAGGCTTACATCCTACGGTTAACATGGCTCTGATGCCAATTTGTGACACCCGGTTCTGAAAATTGAACCAAGTGAATGCATATGTGTGCACAGGATGTTCATCACACATACACAGCTTTATCACAAATTGAATTTAGAATATAACCACGTACGAATAGTGTTTAAGTACCTTATTACAATAACTCAATGACTCAATCATGAATGTCTAACTTATTCAGCAGCAGAAGACTCTAAACGACAGCGAAAAATCACTAAGGACGATGGGGCTCCACTGCGACTCTACAGGCATGTTGACGGTAGTGCACAGGTCTAGTACTCCACATGTTCCTCGAAGTATTCTTCTTCTGTAGCTGGTATATATGTGGAAATCCAAGGGTGAGTACATGTTGTACTCAGCAAGTGCGGGTAGTATGACATGTAGCATACAACAAGGTAGGAAATAAATGGTTTCATTGCAGCAAGCAAAATTTATTTCACAAACATGATAAAAACAGCAACTATCTCTAGGTGAGTTAAATCCCAACATATCCAAGTAAATCATCATCCCTCCATCATAATTTATCATTAATCAAGTCTCAACCAGCCAATACTCTTTCTCAAGTTCATCTCATACTCATAAGTAATCATGACCATCTCATTTTCATAGAACCGAAACCCAACTCATTATCATGACCCAGAACAGTCCCAAAACTAGTCCCAAAAACCATACCCGAATAACCATCCCAAGTTTTGCCTCTAATAATAGAAGATGGCCAGGTGCTTGTAACTGGAAGCACGGCTATCATGATAGTTTTACACTCTACAGAGGTGGCACCACTTTACCCACAAGTTCGTGATTTCATCATCCGTTGGCGACTAGAGAAACCTCCATTATGCCACTACACAGCCGTCGGTGTATGGCCAACATATCACAAAATAGCCTTTACAAAGGGGCTACTAGAATGTATGGAGCCACTTTGGTTTCGCCGGCAGGCTCAAATCTCCATTCTCCCACCCACGGGCCCCCTCGTGTGCCATGCAGTTCCCAGGGCAGTCCTTCTCGACCCCCATTCCTGCGTCATCCAATGGTCCATAACAAGATAGCAACACATCTTATTAGTCAGCTAAGCCGCACCCATAGTTTGCCTTGTGGTGGCACTGTTTTTATGGCATGTTCTCGTATGATCTGGTCCTTAGATCTAAGGCAAGCAAACCACCATCTCATTCAGCATAACAACGAACCAAGCTTGCCTAGATCTTCACGATTCCATGCTCATTAACATCGTCATGTTCTCATCATCTTTAATTTTATGAGTGCAGTGGCTAACCATGATTTATTTCAGTTTTCCTGTATCCCGTCAATTAAGCGAAGCAAAAAAGGAAAATGACAATACCCGACTCAACAATTTTCCCAGTGACAAGGGTGGCTAACAAAGCTAGTAAACTCCTATAAAAAGGTTTTCCCATCAATTTGACATGAGTATGCAATTTTTACAAACAAAACAGTTTCAAAAACTTAGGTTCAACATGGTCAAGGGGCACTTGCCTTCCTCCCGTGGTTCGTGTTGCTCAAGCATCTCAAAGTCTTTGTCATGTAGTTCCTCGAATACGGCCTCTTGAGCGTGTCCTACTCATGACCACGCACATACAAACATTACAACAATCAATTATCATGCACAAACTATACTCGAGATGCAATGAGATAGATGAACGCAATTCCTATGGTGCAGTTTGTAAAAATCAGTTTGCACGTGTTTATTTAAGTTTTAGTAAGCTTCCATGGGGTTTTATGATGAACAAGGCTGCTGGGATCCAGTGTGGACGTGGTTATGATCATGACTCAATTTATAGATCAGTCCCACCATCAAAACTTGACAGAAACATGGTCTGTCCACACGCATAAACTTCTGCTCGCAGGGTGTGGAGAAAACGGGTGGGTAGAAACAGCAGCGACGTGGTAATAGGGGTAACGGGGACCTACCTCTCTTCTTCCTCCTCTTCTCCTTACAGCTGGACTTTTTCCCTTGCACTGGCAGCCGCTGGGGTTTCAGTTTGGAGAAGAATAGGGCTGCGGCCAGGGCTTGGCAGCAGGGGTCTTCTTCTCCGGCGACGGCGAGGCAGGGCAGAGCTTCCACGGCGGCCAAGGCAGCAGCAAAGGGATGGTGACCAGGGCTTGGCAGCAGGGGGCGACAGGCTTGTTTTGGCAGGAGTGGCAGCCAAGGAAGTGTAAAAGCCCAAGAAAGTGACTTGCAAAAGTGATCATTTCATCACCTCACAACACCACAGCTCATTTTATGGATAGCTCATGAACACTTGTGAAGAGCAAGTAAACACCATCAAATGGGGTGATTAGAGGGGAAAGCCCTAATTTCCAAAAGTAGGAGTCATACACATAAATAAGAAAGATTGAGCTCACCCCTAGACCTTAAATATTCTTCGGAAGGCTCAGGCCAAGTTTCATGCAAATCCAAGACTTTTTGAGCAATTTTGGAGACATTTATAAAAAGGGCCAATTTGAATACAAATTCAAATTGCAGCCACTTTCATCACTTGAATCCAAAATTTGACTTCACATTCAAACTCAGCATATTTTTCTGAGTTAGTCCATCAATTTCCATCCTCATTGGAGTTCATCTTGTCGGGAGCTAAATTTGCATTAATTGAAAACTGAATTTGAATTTCAGTTCAAGTGTGCAGCAAATTTAGCTAAACCAGTTTCAAATTGAGGGAAATCAAATTCAAACAATGACTTGGAGGCTAAGTCTCTCATTCAATTGTGAGTAGCTGGGATCTTTTCAGTGGAAACAGAAATGAAAAATTGGAAAAGGAATTAGAGGGCGAGGGACCCACTGATCAGTGACTGTGCTCAGAGGGAAACCGACTCTGTTGCCGTCGGTCAGCCACCGGAGCTGTTGCCGCCACACGGCCTTGCTCGCGTGTGTGCCAGCGCTCATTTGGATCAGCTCGTGCCCCTCCCGACCACCACGTACACCGCACAAACGGATTTCGCTTGCCTCCCCCGCCTGCGCCACTCTGCTCAGCTCCCGCGCGCACGAAAAACAGCAGCGGCGACTGCACCTTCGAGCCTCGGCACACACCAGTGCCGATCAACGATTGCTCGTGGTCTCTGCAGCAAAAAGGAGCGCCAAGGTATGCTCTAGCTGTTCCCCGTCCTGCACCAGCGAGTTGCACTCGGTTGTGCGCGGTTTATGCCGGCGAAGTCAATAAACCATAAGGGACTGGCGGAGCTGTGGTTCGGTTCGCCATCGACAGCCCAATCCGGCCATGTTCGCCGACCACGTGCTACACAAGAAAGGTGCGTGGGGATCCCTAGATGGTGTATCCACAAACCATTTTGCAAATGATCCATCAGGTAGCAGTAATTTTAGAAAGTCCCGAACCCTAGCGCAACGGACCGAGTTCGGCAAAAACAAAAAATTCAGCTTACACGTTGAATCAATGGTCAAGCTAGCTCGCAAGTAGCTTTTACACCTCCTAGCTTCCCTCCTCAAGGAAGAACTGAGCACAACCGCACAGAAATGGCTGAGTTATAGCAGTTTCCATAGCCGCCGGTGCAAACATGGCTCGGGTCGCTGTCGAGAGTGGGTTTGCAGGCACTTTTAGCTTCCGAGGCTGCTCACGTCAGGCTCCTCGTGATCCACTGGTTCTCTCCGAGCAAACCATGACCTCTTTTATGCCTCAGAGAGCGAGAACAACCTCGCCGGAGCCCTAGCCTCCACGGTTGACGTCGCACGGCAATTTCGGGTCACCACTGGCGGGCTCCGACCCCCGAGGTATGTTCCACGTGGCGAAATAGGACTAGGCGGCCAGTTCTAGCGCTGGGGGGGCAGTCGGGAAGTCACTTCCGGCGAACCTCGCCGGAGTGCGCCGCCGCCAAACACTCGAACGTGCGCGAGGAGGAAGAAGGCGGGTGGTGGGGCCCACCCGCAGAGTTTAAACATTTCTGGGATTTTCCAGTTTTAGTTCAAACTTCAATTGCATATAACTTTTGCTCGGAAGCTCCAAATGTAGTGAAATAATTCTCCTAAATTCAGCTTTTTGAGTACTTTCCAGCAACATAAATTTCAGCTCATGAAACGTAATGGTTTTCCAGAATTAATTCCCTAAAGTTTAAGCTGTTAGTAATTTTTTCTGGAGAAATACTTAATGAGAAATTTTGAAATTTGGCTGACAGGTTCATTGGAAAATACTTGAGTCACAGTAAAGTTTTCAGACCCATCCAAGTTATTTAGTCCCCCTAATGGTGTGATTAAGTGAACTGCCCAGAGAAAATAGAAAAATGTACAGAAACATTTTTCAGATTTTCTCAAATCTTGTTTAGGGCATAACTTCATCTAGAATTCTTCAAATGACATGAAACTAATTCCATTAGAACCATATCAAAATCTAGTTTCCATAAGGTAATGGTTGGATCCATGAAAATCCATGGAATTCCTTAGAGGCTCTACTAATGACCAAATAAGATTTAATTTGTACAAAGCTCAAATGAACTTTGATTCAAATAAAACTTGGTCAAGACTCTGGTTATGACTCTACCAAGCCACCATAAAAATTTCAAAACCAAAGGGGAGGGATAGGTAGAGTTATAGTATTTACATATTCAATTTCAAACATTGCATTTAAATTGACATATAGCATATGGCTTATGTGTAGTCGCTGAAGGCGAGGAAGCTCCGGAAGTGCTTGACTTTCTTCTTCCGGACGAAGCCATAACATCTGACCAGCAGCAACAAGGCAAGCCCCAGTTTGCATTAACAAATTTTACAAAGTTTTGCTTTATGAATACTTAGTATGAAGTATGGGTGTGCATTAGGTGTAGGATGGATGAAACCCCAATTGCATAACCAGAACTTTCATACAAGAGTGAGGGTAGTGTCTAAGACCTCGAGTAGACAGGCTATGCTTAATGATTCATAGAACTTCGGTACAAGTCGAGTAGTTGGAATCTACTCGCGAGTTTAGGCTTTCGGACACACGGGATTGGTTCGAGTGATGTGAGATCACTTTAGTAATGAAAATGAGACTAGGCAGGGGCTAGGGCGCAGCAAGAGGAAGTCTTGTGAGTGCAGCCCTGTCCGTGTCAATTGAGGACCGATCCGTGTGCGGCCCACGCTGATCAAGTTTGAACGTACCGAAGGCATATCGGATATATGGGCCCCTGTAAACCGATGTAACCTAAACCTCCGGGCGTCGAGGCATAGCACACCGATTTACAGGTGTAGGTTGAGGGCAGCAAGGTGGAAATCTACTAACAGGCATAGAGAGATGCTCCGTGTAGGGAACCTCCTGTCCATTTCGGTGCGGCCAGATCGATGTTTGGGCTGTTGGGTGAAAGGTTGTTCCGCACGACATCGAGTGAGCGTGCTGTGCAGCTCCACGGGTGGGTGTATGTGACGTGCTCTTTGGGTGTCCTGCAGGTGTATATCGAGTCGATTCACCGTCCCTCACGTTGATGAGTACCACTTGGTCACTGAGTCGTGATTTTGGTTAATATATGAAATGGTATGATTCAATATTGCTGATATGACTAAATTGTATTGCTACATGTGCGCCACCAAATATTGCTTACTAAATTTCAAATTCATGAACTGTTAAATTGTGGCTAAAAGATGAAATAAGGATGAACTTGTAGGCGTGTCCGTTTGCTGCAATTTACCATCCCATGTTCGTTGTACACTACATGTAGAGTTCCATGCCTAGGTGAGTCGGTCAAGTCTTGTTGGGCCATCGTGCTCATGGTTGCTGCGTAAGTGTTTTTCAGGTGAGGAGTATCCCACGGACTCGGAGTATGAGTCCACCGGCGAGGGCTACCCTCCGTCGGGGACCACGGCTGGGTGGGAGCCGTACCCGCCTTGCTGAGCTGAGGAGTGCAGCTAGTGTGGGTTGCCCTAGGGCTGGGCAACAAACTTTTGCTAGATAGGTGGCGTGAGTTGTATAAACTTAGCTTCCGCTTTTGTAATCCAATTACTAGTTTGTAACTGAAGTCTTGTACTAGTTTGTACATATTAAGTTGGTTTTCTATGTAATTCAATATCGTTCTTGTGATGTGTGCTGTCGGGTGTCGCATCGTGCGGCACCACCCTCTACGATCCTGGATGAGCGGATTCCGGTCCGCCACAGGCTGGTATCAGAGCCACATTGGGGATAGCACACTAATTAAGGACTGTATTAACTGAAAACTTAGGTTTACTGTGAGGATTCGCTAGTTTGCCCAAGTAAGGACTATATTAGCATAGTTACTTAAAGTGGCAAGACTAACATATGTGTTATAATTCTGAATTTTTATTATGTAACGACGCACCTACACTCAGGTAAGAATGGTAAGGAACGCCACCAAAAGCAGTTCAATTTTGGTTAGCTCCCCTGACGAGGAATGTGGTTCAGGGATAGGTCTCACAGCTTGGTGTGAGACGTCAATATGAAACTCTTGGACTCTCCATGTTCCTGAGTTCATATGAAACGCTGATCCCTAGCATGCATTAGGCAAGCAAGTGGAGACCCCATCGTGTGGTCAGTAACGCGATAGTGTGTTCGTCTAGAAATAGCCCAGAAGGACATACGCAGCGCTTACCATCGGCGTGCCCTGCAGGGCAGTAGGTGGTATCTGTTGGGTTGATAAAATTCCCAACCGTGACGACCCGTTCGTTCTCTACTCGGGTTCCCTGTCGTGTGGTGTTAAAACACGATCACGTACCTTGAGACGTGGCTTAACTCGAGGACGACCGTATGGCAATGATACGGGCGTTTGTATTTACTTTCAAATATGGATCTGTCTGAAATGAAAATAACCGTTGAGTGCATCATTATTGGGTGTTCTCCTGCAGGCATTAACCATGTTTGGAAACCTTGTAGTAAACGTGTGCGAGAGACCGTTTAGTGCCACAATTTAGACGTATATGCCGGTATAATCCGGTTAGGATTTTCTTTTTGTGAGGAACGTAGTATCAACATATCATAGGCATGTGCATGAAAGATAATGATAATAAGGAACTAAAATCACCAGGTTTCAGCATGTAGGACCCTGGTTGGGTAGGAAAATTCAATAGTTGAGCAGTGTAGTCAAAGGGGTGGAAAAACAGAGTGCTCTGTTTTGGCAGCAAGTCCGCTGAACTTTGAGAGAGCATAACTCACAGATTATTTAGCCAAAGGAGGTGCGGGATATAGTTCTGCAAATGTGTTTAAGTGCTCTACAACTTTGTTGTAGACTTCCAGAGCTGAATCACACCTCAAACTGGCTGAAATTCCAGATGATTGTAAACTGTCCAGAAACAGGACAGATTCAAAACACTCTCTTGACTGTTCTGTATTTCAAGCATAACTTCCTGTAGAAAAATCTAAAATTATCATATAATACATTTTTTAAAGGGGTAGGAGATGTGTTACATCTTTTTAATTCAAAGTTTCTGCAATTGGAGCATGGAGTTCAGTTGAAATTAGAGTTGAAAACAGAAACTTCCAAAGGAGGTGCTGTTGAGATTCTTCCAGAAATTCTGTTGACTTTGAATTACCATAACTTTTTAACCATAGCTGATATTAGGGTAAATAAATACTCGTTGGAAATATACTGAAGTTAAATTTAACTTTGGTATTCAGCTTGAGTCATGAAAATGCACAGAACCAGATCAAAATCTGGGATATGTAGAAACTGGTCATTCTGGCAGAGGGGTGACAGTTGAACTCATCTGAGAGATTGTTGTGCCCTAGGGGGTTTAAGTACTTCCATTGGGGTAGAACATACTCATGAGTGGTTATATTCAACTAGTGAAAGATTAGAGTATATGTCCTACTCAAGTTTCTTTTGCTAGAGGCCATGTTTGTGTCGTATTGAAGATAAAAGGGGAGTATACATGATGACAAAGCGATGTTAACATCTCGTAGTGACCAAACCAAGTTGAGATGAACTTCCAAAGAGGAAGTCCGTCAAGTTGGATTTAACTAGCTTGTATTTGGTCCGGTAATGGTGTAGCTTGTGCAAAGTTATTACATTATCTATATACGAGATGTATCACATGTTTCATTGTCATTATGTTTTACGCCTATTTTATTTGACTGCATGAAGTATGTTGCAGGACTGATTCTTATTGTCGTATGGTTGCAGATGATTCGCACTCGGGCCACGCACGAGTTTGGTGGCTCTAGCCAGAAGTGGGGTGATGACTCCCAGCCACCTGCCTACGACAGTACCCCGCAGCAACAACCACCACCGCTGCCTCCGCTTACACTAGCGGATGTGATCGCGTCCCTGGTGGGTAATCGGGAGGAGCAGACTGACCTGCTCCACAGGATCGTGCAAAATACGTCCCAGCCGGGGGTGGGGGGGCGTCAATAGAGCGGGCCTCGTGAGCCTCGTGTTGTGACGTACTCGGACTTCATGAGTACGCACCCTCCGGTGTTCACTGAAGCAGCAGAACCCCTGGAGGCCGACAACTGGCTGCGGACAATTGAGTCCAAATTCGGGCTGCTCCAATGTACGGAGCGGCAGAAGACTCTGTTCACAGCGCAGCAGCTTCATGGTGCTGCTGGTGCGTGGTAGGCGAACTATGTTGCCTCACTGCCGGCTGGCCATACTGTGGAGTGGGAAGAATTCTGGGATAATGAAGCGGAAGTTCCAAGAGTTCTTTGAGGTGAAGCATGGCGGGAGGAGTGCCCACGACTACTCCCGTGTGTTCAACCATCTGGCGCAATATGCGTCGGATTACGTCTCCACCGAGGAGAAGAAGCGAGAGCACTTCTATCAGGGATTACATCCAGGGATGAAGACGCATCTCGTCCAATGCAATCGCGGCACGTTCAATGATCTAGTCAACACCGCGATCATGCAAGAAGATGCTCAGCGGGAATTGGCGGCTGAGCAGCGAAAGCGTAACACTCCACCCAGCAGTGGGGATGGAGCTCCCCAGAAATACCGCATGGTGTATCGGACACCATCCGGTCAGCAGTGGCATCCACCGGCGCGACCTCAGCAGTTCGGGGGTCGTTCTTTCCAGTCACCCCTGTTCCGACCGCCGATGCCACCACCGCGACCGCAACAGCAGCACCAGATGCTACCCCGGGCGTTTCCACCGCCACAACGCGCCCCGGGTTTCCGTCCACCGATCAGAGGAGGACCGCCTCGCTACACTTGCTTTACGTGTGGCCAGGCGGGCCATTTCTCGAAGGATTGTCCCCAGGGGCAGCAGAGTAGCGGGCAAGCCCAGTTTCAGGGTGATGCTCGAGGCCCTCCTGCGGTTAAGAAGGTTGGTCCGCGAACTGGGGGCGTTCACAACCTCGACAATGAGGACACCCCAGAGGGAGAGAACGTGCTGGCAGGTACGTTCACTCTCAATGATCAAGCAATCATCATATTATTTGATTCGGGTGCAACCCACAGTTTCATAAGTGCATCCTATGTCACTAAGCATCAAATGCAAGTCTTCCCAACCGACTGCTCATATATAATCTGCTCACCGGGAGGGAAGATTTCAGCAAATATGATGATTCCAAAAGCACCTCTATGCTTAGGTGGGAAGATATATCCCACCACCTTGATAATCCTTACGGGGCAAAAGATTGATGCAATCTTAGGGATGTCATGGTTACGCTACCATGGCGCTGTCCTGGACACTCGGACACGGACGGTTCATTTGAATTCTCCATTCCACCGTCCGCATTCCATGTTATTAGACAATCCTGTCCAGGAAGTTTCAGCAATTAATAATACTGAATCTCTCAAGTTAGAGGACATCCCCGTAGTCCGGGAATACCCCGACGTGTTTCCGGATGATCTTCCGGGCATGCCACCTGAACG
Organism: Neostapfia colusana; assembly: GCA_030760725.1. Lineage (NCBI taxonomy): Eukaryota > Viridiplantae > Streptophyta > Magnoliopsida > Poales > Poaceae > Neostapfia > Neostapfia colusana. The sequence continues at coordinate 69,012,104 of JASWHV010000017.1, forward strand.
GGATGTTGAGTTCAAGATTGAGCTTGCACCTGGGACGACTCCCATCTCAAGGAGACCCTACAAAATGACTCCAAATGAGCTGGCTGAATTGAAAGAGCAGCTCAATGATCTGTTTAGCAAAGTTTTCATTAGGCCGAGTTCCTCGCCTTGGGGATGCTCGGCGCTGTTCTTAAAGAAGAAGGATGAAACCTTGAGGCTGTGTGTGGATTACCGGCCGCTCAACGCCATCACCATCAAGAAAAAATACCAACTGCCCCGCATTGACACCCTGTTTGATCAGCTTGTGGGTGCAAGTGTGTTCTCCAAGACGGACCTTCGCTCTGGATATCATCAAATAAATATCCGAGCGGAGGATATCCCGAAGACGGCCTTCTCGATGAGATATGGCTTATACGAATATCTCATGATGTCTTTTGGTCTCACCAGTGCACCGGCACATTTCATGTATCTCATGAACTCGGTGGTCATGCCAGAGCTGGACAAGTTTGTTGTGGTGTTCATTGATGATATCTTGGTTTACTCCAAGACAGAAGCAGAACACGCCGAACACTTGAGAATCATTCTTCAACGATTGCGGAACCATAAACTCTATGCCAAGTTCAGCAAATGTGAGTTTTGGATCAGCCAAGTGCCATTTTTAGGACATATCATCTCAGCGGAAGGCATTGCGGTTGACCCAAGCAAAATTGAACAAGTGCGGAAATGGAAGGCTCCCACTTCTGTTCATGAAGTCAGAAGCTTCCTCGGTTTAGCAGAATATTATCGGAGATTCATTCCAAGCTTCTTCAAGCTTGCTAAGCCGATGACAGAACTATTGAAGAAGGGAACAAAATATGTTTGGAACGTGGCATGTGAAGGAGCGTTCCAAGCATTGGTGAAGCATCTCACAACAGCCCCGGTCTTAGCTCGACCGGATACGACCAAGCCCTTTGACGTGTATTGTGATGCGTCCGGTATCGGGCTCGACTGCGTGGTGATGCAAGAAGGACATGTGGTCACATATGGCTCACGCCAACTTCGAAACCATGAGCAGCACTATCCGACTCATGATCTTGAGCTCGCTTCTGTGGTTTTGGCGCTGAAAATGTGGAGGCACTATCTCCTGGGGAATTTGGTGCATCTCTACACCGACCACAAGAGCTTGAAGTATATTTTCACCTAGAAGGATCTGAATATGAGGTGAAGGAGGTGGTTAGAACTAATCAAATATTATGAGATTGAGATTCATTACCACCCCGGCAAGGCGAACGTGGTTGCCGACGCGCTGAGTCAGAAATCACATGTCCATAACCTCACCATTACACCGGTGGAGGAGGAAGAGTCGAGTTTATACTTGGTTCCTTATGGATCGCTCTACAACCTTGCCCTCATCCCTATCATTAGAGAGGAGATCATTGCAGCTCAGAAAGTGTACAAGGGCATGGCACATCTCCGGAGACGGATAGACAACGGGGAAATCAAATGTTTCTGGAAAGATGATGAGGGGACGCTGTGGTTCAATGACCGCATAGTCGTACACCGGAATATGGAGCTGAGAAAAAAAGATTTTTGATGAAGCTCACTTGTCTAAATACTCCATTCATCCGGGCAGCAACAAAATATACCAAGATTTGAAAAAGAAATTTTGGTGGACACGAATGAAGCGGGAAGTGGCTAAGTACGTATCCGAGTGCGATACTTGTAGACGAGTGAAAGCGGATCATATGAGGAAATCAGGGCTGCTGCAACCCCTGAAAATCCCAGCATGGAAGTGGGAAGATGTGAGCATGGATTTCATTGTGGGATTCCCCTGACTTCCAACAAACATGATTCAATTTGGGTGATCGTTGTCCGGTTAACCAAGTCGGCTCACTTCATTCCTATGCATACGCATTTCCATGCCAACAGATATGTGGAGTTGTATATTGCATGAATCCTATGCTTGCATGGAGTACCCAAGACCATAGTCTCAGACCGAGGGGCACTATTTGTATCTCGTTTCTGGGAGCAGTTGCACGCTGCTTTGGGTACTAAGCTGATTAGAAGCTCCCCTATCACCCTCAGACAGATGGACAGACTGAGAGGGTGAACCAAGTACTAGAAGACACGTTGAGAGCGTGTGCCATCCACCACGGTAGAAACTGGGATGATCATCTACCATTGGCAGAATTCTCGTACAACAATGGCTATCAGGTGAGTATCAAGATGGCACCCTATGAGGCTCTCTACGGTCGCAAATGTGGCACCCCATTAAACTGGTCGAGTCCGGTGAAAGGGTCACGTTCGGGGTTGATGTGGTGAACGACGCCAAAGAGTGTGTTCGGATGATTCATGCTAACCTGAAGGCTGCTCAATCCCGGCAGAAAAGCTATGCTGATAAGAGGCGTAGGCCACTGCACTTTGACGTCGGGGAACACGTGTACCTCCGTGTATCTCCGATGAAAGGTGTGCACCGGTTCGGCGTAAAGGGGAAACTCGCTCCCCGATTCATTGGACCCTATGCCATGACCGAGAAGTGTGGACCAGTGGTGTATAGACTGGAACTGACGGCATCTCCTGCTGGTGTTCACGACGTTTTCCATGTTTCACAACTGAGAAAATGTCTGACGTATACGGCTGCTGTTCCCACCGAAGACATCGGCGAGCTGCAACCGTATTTGACGTATGCTGAATATCCGGTGGCAATTATTGATGAGAAGGCTCGAACCACGCGTAGCCCAACGCTGTGCTTCTACAAGATACTGTGGAGTAACCACACCTCCGTAGAAGCGACGTGGGAGAGCAAGGACTTCCTTCGCTCAAACTACCCGGATTTCATGGCATCTCATTACGGGTAATCTCCTCTTACATCATCGTCTCTTCTTTTATAATCTCCGGACGAGATTATTTTAAGGGGGACGGATGTAAAAGCCTAAGAAAGTCACTTGCAAAAGTGATCATTTCATCACCTCACAACACCACAGCTTATTTTATTGATAGCTCATGAACACTTGTGAAGAGCAAGTAAACACCATCAAAAGGGGTGATTAGAGGGGAAAGCCCTAATTTCAAAAAGTAGGAGTCATACACATAAACATGAAAGGTTGAGCTCACCCCTAGACCTTAAATATTCTTGGGAATGCTCAGGCCAAGTTTCATGCAAATCCAAGACTTTTTGAGGCAATTTTGGAGACATTTGTAAAAAGGCCCAATTTGAATGCAAATTCAAATTACAGCCCCTTTCATCACTTGACTCCAAAACTTGACTTCACTTTCAAACTCAGCACATTTTTCTGAGTTAGTCCATCAATTTCCATCCTCATTGGAGTTCATCTTGTCGGGAGCTAAATTTGCATTAATTCAAAACTGAATTTGAATTTCAGTTCAAATGTGCAGCAAATTTAGCCAAACCAGTTTCACATTGAGGGAAATCAAATTCAAACAATGACTTGGAGGCTAAGTCTCTCTAGTTCAATTGTGAGTAGCTGGGATCTTTTCAGTGGAAACAGAAATGAAAAATTGGAAAAGGAATTAGAGGTGGAGGGACCCACTGATCAGTGACTGTGCTCAGAGGGAAACCGACTCTGTTGCCGTCGGTCAGCCGCCGGAGCTGTTGCCGCCTCACGGCCTTGCTCGCGCGTGTGCCAGCGCTTGTTTGGATCAGCTCGTGCCTCCTCCTGATCACCACGTACACGGAACAAACGGATTTCGCTTGCCTCTCCTGCCTGCGCCGCTCTGCTCAGCTCCCACGCACGTGAAAAACAGCAGCGGCGACCGCACCTTCGAGCCTCAGCACGCACCAGTGCCGATCATCGATTGCTCGTGATCTCTGCAGAAAAAAGGAGCGCCAAGGTGTTCTCTAGCTGTTCCCCGTGCTGCGCCAGCGAGTTGCACTCGGTTGTTTGCGGTTTACGCCGGCGAAGTCAATAAACCGGAAGGGACTGGCGGAGCTGTGCTTCGGTTCGCCGTCGACAGCCCAATCCGGCCATCTTCGCCGACCATGTGCTACACAAGAAAGGTGTGTGGGGATCCCTAGAAGGTGTAGCCGCAAACCATTTGGCAAATAATCCATCGGGTAGCAAGAATTTTAGAAAGTCCCGAACCCTACTGCAACGGACCGAATTCGGCAAAAACCAAAAATTTGGCTGACACGTTGAATCAATGGTCAAGCTAGCTCGCAAGTAGCTTTTACACCTCCTAGTGTCCCTCCTCGAGGAAGAACTGAGCACAACCACCCAGAAATGGCCGAGTTATAGCAGTTTCCATAGCCGCCGGTGCAAACACGGTTCGGGTCGCCATCGAGAGTGGGTTTGCAGGCACTTTTAGCTTCCGAGGCTGCTCATGTCAGACTCCTCGTGATCCACTGGTGCTCCCCGAGCAAACCGTGACCTCATTTATGCCTCAGAGAGTGAGAACGACGTTGCTGGAGCCCTAGCATCCGCGGTTGACGTCGCACGGCCATTTCCGGTCACCGCCGGCGGGCTCCGACCCCCGAGGCATGTTCCACGTGGCGAAATAGGACTAGGCGGCCAGTTCTAGCGTTGGGGGCTGTCAGAAAGTCACTTCCGGCGAACCTCGCCGGAGTGCACCGCCGCCAAACACTCGGGCGCGCGCGAGGAGGAAGAAGGCGGGTGGTGGGGCCCACCCGCAGAGTTTAAACAGTTCTGGGATTTTCCAGTTTTAGTTCAAACTTCAATTGCATATAACTTTTGCTCGGAAGCTCCAAATTTAGTGAACTAATTTTTGCTGAATTCATATATTTGATTACTTTCCAGCAACACAAATTTCAGCTCATGAAATTTAATGGTTTTCCAGATTTTATTCCCTAAATTTTAAACTGTTAGTAATTTTATCTGGAGAATTACTTTATGAAAAATTCTGAAATTTGGCTGAGAGGTTCATTGGAAAATCCTTGAGCAACAGTAAAAGTTTCAGACCCATCCAAGTTTATTTAGTCCCCCTAATGGTGTGATTAAGTGAACTGCCCAGAGAAAATAGAAAAATGTACAGAAACATTTTTCAGATTTTCTCAAATCTTGTTTAGGGCATAACTTCATCTAGAATTCTTAAAATGACATGAAACCAATTCCACTAGAACCATCTTGAATTCTAGTTTCCAGAAAGTAATGGTTTGAGTCATGAAAATCCCTGGAATTCCTTAGGGGCTCTACTAGTGACCAAATAATCTTTAATTCTTACAAAGCTCAAATAAAATTTGTTTCAAATAAAACTTGGTCAAGACTCTAGTTAGGACCCTACCAAGCCACCATAAAAAATTCAAAACCAAAGGGGAGGGCTAGCTAGAGTTATAGTCTTTACATATTCAATTTCAAACATTGCATTTAAATTGACATATAGCATATGGCTTACGTGTAGTCGCTGAAGGCGAGGAAGCTCCGGAAGTGCTCGACTTTCTTCTTCCAGACGAAGCCTTAACATCTGACCAGCAGCAACAAGGGAGGCCCCGGTTTGCATTAACAAATTTTACAAAGTTTTGATTTATGAATACTTAGTATGAAGTATGGGTGTGCATTAGGTGTAGGATGGATGAAATCCCAATTGCATAACCAGAATTTTCCTACAAGAGTGAGGGTAGTGTCTAAGACCTTCAGTAGACAGGCTATGCTTAATGATTCATAGAACTTCGGTACAAGTCGAGTAGTTGGAATCTACTCGCGAGTTTATGCTTTGGGACACACGGGATTGGTTCGAGTGATGTCAGATCACTTTAGTAATGAAAACGAGACTAGGCAGGGGCTAGGACACAGCAAGAGGAAGTCTTGTGAGTGCAGCTCTGTCCGTGTCGATTGATGACCAATCCGTGTGCGGCCCATGCTGATCAAGTTTGAACGTACCGAAGGCATATCAGATATATGGGCCCCGGTAAACCGATGTAACCTAAACCTCCGGGCGTCGAGGCATAGCACACCGATTTATAGGTGTATGTTGAGGGCAGCAAGGTGGAAATCTGCTAACGGGCATAGAGAGATGCTCTGTGTATGGAACCTCCTATCCGTTTCGGTGCGACCGGTTGGACGCTTGGGCTGTTGGGTTAAAGGTTGTTCCGCACGACATCGAGTGAGCGTGCTGTGCAGCTCCACGGGTGGGCGTACGTGACGTGCTCTTCGGGTGTCCCTGCAGGTGTATATCGAGTCGATTCGCCGTCCCTCGCGGTGATGAGTACCACTTGGTCACTGAGTCGTGACGTAGGTTAATATATGAAATGGTATGATTCAATATTGCTGATATGATTAAATTGTATTGCTACATGTGTGCCACCAAATATTGCTTACTAAATTTCAAATTCATGAACTGTTAAATTATGGCTAAAGATGAAATAAGGATGAACTTGTAGGCGTGTTCGTTTGCTGCAATTTACCATCCCATGTTCGTTGTACACTACATGTAGAGTTCCATGCCTAGGTGAGTCGGTTAAGTCTCGTTGAGCCATCGTGCTCATGGTTGCTGCGTAAGTGTTTTTCAGGTGAGGAGTATACCACGGACTCGGGGTATGAGTCCACCGGCGAGGGCTACCCTCCGTCGGGGACCACGGCTAAGTGGGAGTCGTACCCGCCGCGCTGAGCTGAGGAGTGCAGCTAGTGTGGGTTGCCCTAGGGCTGGGCAACCAACTTTTGCTAGATAGGTGGCGTTAGTTGTATAAACTTAGCTTCCGCTTTTTTAATCCAATTACTAGTTTGTAACTGAAGTCTTGTACTAGTTTGTACATATTCAGTTGGTTTTCTATGTAATGCAATATCGTTCTTGTGATGTGTGCTGTCGGGTGTCGCATCGTGTGGCGCCACCCTCTGCGATCCTGGATGAGCGGATTCCGGTCCGCCACAGGATGGCTGTATTTATAAGGAGGAAGATCTCCTACTCATTTGGAGGAGGAGGAGGACTCTATCTCCATGAGATGCAATCTCCTACTCAGTTTGTAGGAGGATGACTCTATCCCTAAGAGGTGCGGCCAGCAGGGTGTTTTATCTCCAAAAATTTATCTCTAAGCTCTATCTCTAAGGTTATCTAGAAGCTTTATCTCTAAGTTTCATCTAGAAGCTTTATCTCTAAGGTTTATCTCCAAGATTCTTCTAGAAGCTTTATCTCTAAGGTTTATCTCCAAGATTCTTCTAGAAGCTTTATCTCCAAGATTCTTCTAGAAGATTTATCTCCTAGATTCTTTTAGAAGCATTATCCCCAAGATTCTTCTAGAAGATTTATCTCTAAAATTCTTCTAGAAGCTTTATCTCTAAAATTCTTCTAGAAGCATTATCTCCATGGTGAGGCTAGGGTTTTATCCCATTTCTCTTCTCTATTTAAGTGATCTCTACATGAGAATGGATGCAATGCATGATGATCGAAATGAGGGTGTTACACATCCTCATCTGCATGGTTGTGGAGAATTGCTCGTGCTGCGGCCAACACGCTCTCCGGGCTCGCAACTGGCGGCGTCGTTGTCGCCGTGGTGACAGAAGGCCGTCGTGTGGTGGCAATAGTGGCTGCCTTAGAGGCGGCAACCGTGCGGCCGCCTGCTAGGCCAGATCGACCCAATCTGGAGCGGGAAGTGACCTCCTCCTCCCTCCCCTAGAGACGACGATGGGGACGAGAGGAGCCATCAATGGACTGGATGTTCACCATGGTGGTGATGCTCAGTCGTCCAAAGAAGGAGAACCCCCCCCCCCTTGCTCGCGTGCCAAATGTCGAAGTGGTTTTACGACACTTCCCCCGACACCACTATAGGAGCAGCCCGCGGAGGTTCGTTGTTTGAAGGGGCTCAGTCCTTGGACCGATCGAGCTTGAAGAACACGAGGTGAACACGAAGATTTACGTGGTTCGAGCCTTCGGAGTGTAATACCCTACGTCCACAGGGGAGTGTGTTGTGTTGCTCGTCCGAGGCTTCGAATGTGCGTGTGTGACTATGAGTGTCTGTGTGAATGTCGATCCCTCTCTCGGAGGCTGCCCGATCATTTTATATATCAAGGCCGGGTAGTTACACTAAAACCCGGGACCCGACAGTGGCCCCGTAGTGGTTTGTACCCTATACACGATCTAGGGTATTAATGGCTACTTGTAGTATCCACTTTTGATAGAGTCAAGATGCGCCGTCTGACAAGCCAAGTGTCCCAGGCCGAGTAGCGGTTGATATAACGGGAGAAGGCTCCGTCTTGTCCCGCAGCCTACTCGGTCAGCCGCGCAGCGCTGTACTGTTGCCGCCATTGTCACGCCACACCGTCCTGTCTCGTCACTGTAATGACTGGCAGGTATGGGTGGAAGCGTGCGCTGCAGGCCGTGCTCCTGGGGAATGCGTGACTTGACTGACCACGTCTTCCTTGACTTTTGAGGCCCACGACCCATGGCGGATCATGGGACACACGGCAGCTCCAGAGCCCGCCTCAGCGGGGAGGCCGGGCTCGGAGCCAGAGGACACATGGCAGCTCCGGAGCTTGCCTCAGCAGGGAGGCGGGGTCCGGAGCCGAAGGACACGTGGTGGTACCATACCTCTCCTAAGCGGGAAGGCGGCGTTCGGAGCAAGAGGAAACGTGGCAGCTCTGGAGCTCACCTCAGCGGGGAGGTCAGGCCCGGAGTCGGTGGACACATGGCAGCGCTAGAGCCCGCCTCATCAGATAGGCGGGTCCAGAGCCACTTTATGCCTGTACGCAGGGGCGTCCGGACTGCAGGGTACCGACAGCCGCCCCTGCCGCCTGCCCGCGGCGCTGCCACCGCCTGCCCACGCCGCCTCCGGCCTCGCCCCCAAGCCGGCCACCCCCGCCTCCGTTGGCTCACCGCGCCACCGCCAGCCGCCGCCTCAAGTAATTTTTTTATTGATTAGTACATGTCTTATATTAAAAATTTGTGTAGTTTATTAAATAGCTTTGTTAAAGGGATTAATTACTTAGTAAATTAAGTAGGTTATAATGTAGTTAATTTTATTGTGTAGTTCTTTTGTTGTTAATTAGTTTAGTTTTTGTTTAATTATTTGATTGTTTTGTTGTTTATTTAGTTATATAGTTTAGTTGTTTAATTACTTCATTATTTGTTGTTAATTATTAGTAACTCCATTTAGTCATTTAGTATATAATTATCAGTAACTTAAATATCTATTGTTAATTACTTAGTTTATAATTTAGTTATTTGTTTAGTAGGTTAATTTAGGTGATTATTTAGTAGTTTAATTGACATCGTAACTGATTTATTAGAAAATTGATTGTTAATTATTTACTTCACGATGATTAGCTATATACACCGTCGTGAGAGTATACACATATTTTTTTATGACGGCTCCGGACTGGGTTGTCGTAAGTAGTAGTACCATATGAGGAGGTCGAGACGGACATGGAAGCGAACAGTTTCGACACGTACTTGACGGAGGAGCAGTACACGGAGGTAAACTAGTAATGTTTTAAATATTTGCTTTCTTATTTTGTAATTTCAACGTTATTTCAATCAATTACTAAATGCATGCCGGCAGGGATTTATTGGGTGGAGGACCACCCGGAGGCTTACCGGGCCCTCTGTCGGCTGTGGTCTAGCGCGGAATTCATCGCCAAGTCTAAAAGGACCTGACAGTGCAGAGGGTCCACCGGAGGCCATACTTCTGGTCTGGATGGACATCTACGTCTGGCTAAACGAATGGTAAGGAAAATACCTATAAAACTATATTTATAGTATATTTATGCTACTAACTCGTACTTACAAAAAACGAGCTCGGTGAATGACAGAGCGATGTTCAGGTGTGGAAGAGAGGTCACAGGACAAGTGACCCTTCACAGCCCAGCCAGCTATGCATCCCAGTGGCGACAGCTCGACTGGTGAGTCTTCAAGTTACTTTATGTTATTTATAACTAATATTGCTATTGACACGTTTTTAAGTATTGCTTGTATTTGCAGGAGAAGTATGGGGAGTAAACGGTGAAGATCCACGGTGAAGACTACGATTGGTAGAGCGCAGCAAACATCGACAAATATAGCCACATATAGGATATTTTAGCAAAGTATAGCCAAACTTAGCCACAATTGAATCTTGTGATAAGCAAAGTTAGTGAAATATACAATTTTGAAGCTAAAACGGGACTAACTACACCCGTACATCACAGGGATCGGCGGCAGAGGCACAGACTCCAACGCCGCAGCTACCAGGACCTAGAGCACGACACGAGGATGACATTCTAGGCTTCGGAGGTAGCGGACGTGAGAGTGTCTAGTGTCATGTCTTTTATTAGACAATGTTGTAATCTGAACTGCCTGTGATGTTATCTATATTGTTATGTATCCGCCGGTGAGTTGGTCATCGTGCTAGATTAGCAGTTTTCTGTTTTTTTAAAAGAAATCACTTATTTACGACGGCCTGGACGTGACCGTCGTAAATAAGCCTATATAATTTACGACGGTCTGGTCTTAGGCCATCGTAAATAAACCTGCACAGTTCGCGACGGCTAGGTCCAGTTCGTCGTAAGTTATATAGGCTTATTTATGATGATGGTCGAGTCCATCGTAAATAAGTTTTCAAGGATGCCATCAGTCACGTCTTAATAATTTATGACGGTCTGGTCATGCCGTCGTAAATAACATATTTACTACTACGGCGGCCATTGTAAATTATGTTATTTACGACTCCAGACTCGTGATGGCCGGCGACCGTCCTAAATAAGCCAATAGCATCGTAATTAAGTTGTTTATGATGGCATATGTCTTAATTACTATGGTTTCGGCCTTTGTTAGTCTTCCTTTATCTTGTAGTGGGTTGTATGTTTCCCGACCCCTGTCACGTTGAGGCTTGTAATATCACCTGTTGTAATACTTGTTGTCTCATTACGGTCGTAATTAAGTTGTTTACCACGACATATGGCTTAATTACAATGGTTTTCGATCGTCGTTAGTTGCCGTATTTCTTCTAGTACATGGACCAGTATAATTAAGTGTTAAGCTGCACCTGAATATCTGGGGCGCTTCAGTTTATGACACACTTATTTGTCTTGTAATTTAGTGCAGCAGAGACTTTCTTAGAACCAAATCAGTCTTTACATCTTTCCAACCAATGGATCCAGGATAGATATCCACTTGTTGTAGTCCAGAAGAGAACCAGAGTCGCTGAGTGGTATACCATTCACAAAGAAGTTGGGTGTCCCGGTCACACCTCGTGCACAACCAGTCTATGAAATAAATGGAAAATGGTGAATAAGGGTGATTAATAAATTGAAAACTTTATCTAAAATGGAGAAATACCACATAAATAAAACTTCGCACTTTGAAAGATATCCTTGAAGCTTGATCGGATTGTGAATCATTGAGACCTGCTTTGTACGCTGCCAAACTGGCTTCACCGATTATGGGAACAACAAGGTTGCTTGTTATTTCATCAACCACAGTAGCTCTTGATTTTGTGTAAGTCGGCTGGTTGTAATATCCTTCCTGTTAGGTAATTGTATGTTCTTATGAATTTTGACAATTAAGAGATTCTATAAACAAATTGTATGTTCTTATGATTTTTAAAACAAGTGTATATGTTTACTATAAAGAAATTGTAGCCCACTAGTTATATATTAATAATTTCAAGTTCCCAATATAATTAATATGCAACTATTTAATGACTTACAGTAGAAATTAAAAGAGTCTTACCAGATGTTATATATATATATATATATATATATATATATATATATATATATGTGTGTGTGTGTGTGTGTGTGTGTGTGTGTGTGTGTGTGTGTGTGTGTGTGTGTGTGTGTGTGTGTGTGTGTGTGTGTGTGTGTGTGTGTGTGTGTGTGTGTGTGTGTGTGTGCATTTCATCCTTCTTTATATCGGAATATGGATATTGAAGGGCTCTACGCAATAATCAACATCAGTCTTGATGTATGCTCAAATTGTTCCAGCCCAAATTATCAAACAATAGAAGAATTAATGTTTAATCAGATACTCCTCTACATAAAGTTACAACTTGCTAGGAAAAATTCATATTTTTTCGGTATCAGAAAGTAACAAAAGATTTCCACTCATTTATTTCTTTCTCATCTTTATTTTTTATCTTAAGAACATAACACTGTAGCAAAATAAACAATGTCCGTAGAGACAACAAAACCTGGTATCTGAAGAATCTCTCAAGTAGGGGATAGACGAACGATGGATTCAGCTTATTTGCTACATGAATTGAGCGGCATGCGGTGAATGCATTGCTGTGGTAACTGCACAATTGAGAGAGGACCACTGAGTAAAAATACAAAAAAATACTTTTACAGAAATGGTGTTGCCAGTTCTCTTGAGAAACATACAAAAATCCCATTGTGAGTACTTTTTAAAAACATGTATAACCCTTCCGGTAATTGTCTTTTATACTGGACACATTGTTTTCTTTTCATGTTTTTTTGATTTTTGGCTATAATGTTTCTGTTACAAATTAAGAATAATCTTGAATAAAAATATGGTATTATGAAAATACTTATGGGAATATATTATTGGGCGACATCTTAGAGTTTTTACTGGGTCTTGGTTAAAATTAGGCCGTAATTAATTTTGTAGAGAAAGCTAGCTAGGTCAGTGTATGGATGCATGTTTAATCGTCATGTAAACATGGTACCTTAAAACCATGTTTTGTTATGAAATCGCTCTGAAAAATTGGAATTATATATCTTAGTAAGACTTCCGAAAAGAAAAATTGGAATTGTCTCTTAGATTACACTAGAATAACTGTAGTTTTATTTGACAGGAATAATTTTAGTTTTATTATGTAGACAATTATATGACATGTTTGTTTTCTAAATAGTTACACACTATTAGTGATGAATTATTACGGCCGTACACATCACAAAGATATTTTTATGTAACACGCAGAGGATATAACTCTTATCATTTATTGAACCACTCTTTGATCTTGAGAGTATGCACGATGTCATCACCAGCTGTCTTTCGTTCATATTCTGATCAGTAGCTACAAAATAAGTCCATAGCTAAGCTTTCCGTTCACATAACACTGCATGCCTATGCTTTTTGGTGGTCACAGAAGATATACTGATGACTTTCCTCAGTTGAATAATGTACAAACTCGCTACTGATAAACACAACAACGGTATATGTCCTATTTTCTTGTGAAAAGTAAGGTCTGACATGTTTCTTCGTATATAATCAAATCTCTTTTAGAAAGCAAGAGCAGTAGTTTCTCTAAAGTTTCATTGGCCAAAAGATGCGGAATGTGGACTACTAAGAATGTTGGGCTTCGTGATTTGACCTGCGGTATGTTACGTTGTTTTTTTGTAGTGTATTTCTTGTCATGATGGCCCACTATCAAACTGGCATGGCCTTTCCAGTTTGATATATTTTATTAGCATAGTTTTATAGTGCAATATGAAATTTGGAGAGAATCATGGATGTTCTAATAGGCTAAAACATAGAACGTCTGTCACAATTGCTTTAGTTGTTATCCCTTTTTTGTTTTTAGAAAATATTGGTGCAAGTTAATGTTTCATTCACTAATTGTTTACCTAATCTTTATTAACGGAAGAGAAGAAAAAAGAGGTACACAAAGACATATTTTAAACATGAACTCTTCAGTGTGGTCCTCATGAAACAATCGAAGTAGTTAGATGTACGTGCGAATACATTTTAGGTAGTGTCATCGAATTTCTTTTACAGGTTAGATCTGTTTTGTAGGACTATGTAATGATCATAGAAAAAAATATTAATGTATAGCTATTGAAAAAAAAAATTAATTACAGCTGTCCTATCTTGATGTAAGCGTTATAAAAAAAAAGAATGAAAACACAGATATTTCCAATAAGCATCATATTTTACTTATTACGGACAACGTAATCCCAAACATGAAGTGATGAATTCAACAGCGGAGAATACTATTTTATCGCACTTACGGGAGTGGGAAGAGATGCACGACCACGGAAAGACGTGAGCCGTAGTGCTCGGCGGCCTTCTTGAGCGCCGGCCATGCGTCGCGGCTGTCAGGGCACACAGGGTCGAAGAACGCCTCAACCACTACCGTCTGTCCCCACGCCGGGAGCTTCCCGTCAAACACGAAACCATCCATCCTCGCTGGGATTGGGATCTGTGCAAGGCAGCCGCAGCAAGCCCAGCACCCAATAATCATCAGCTGCAGAAGAGAGAAGCGGTATATTTTTGTTTCCATCTCTCACTTTCTCTCTCTACTTGGCCTCTTGCGTCAATCTATCGCTCAACTAGCACCCATATATATACTCACAAACTACTCAAAAACAACATGTACGCATAGAAAGATTGATTGGTGGGGAGAATATATAATGCTAACAAATCTCTAAAAGACCAGACACGCAATAAGTGCGGCAGTGTTGCTGGTGCGTTGCGCATGCACATCAGCGAAAGTAAAGTGGACAAACGAATGCTACCCCTCAACGACTTCATGGGCAGGGTGCACATTCCAATAGTAAAGTGAGTGTCGTCGGCCTGGATCAGCTAAGCTGACGTCATCGTAATGATGTTAATGTAAGATGATGGACCCTCAAGTGGAAAATAAGTACCGCAATAAATATTTAACCGAATTCTCGGCTCCAAAACGCCATGATTCCTGTAACGTAAGTTTGGAATTCCACCACTGCTACAAAAACCATTGTCACATGTGCCTCGTTTTTTAACTCAATCGGTCTGTAAAAAAATGCGTCTGTGATGTCGAATGAATTAATAGCCGCATATGATGAATGAACATCACAGACGGCTCGCAAAGTTAAACTGCCTGTGTAAACATATCAATTTTCATAGGCGGACCATAGAGTAGCCGCCTGCAATATTGACCTTTAATACAGACGGCTGTAGCGACCAGGCGTGTGCGACCTTTGCGGTTACCGAGGGGAACGCGCCTTTAAATTTAATTTGAAGCCACCAAACATTTCGGCCCGATATACATCAAACACATTTAGCATCAAACAAAAAGACAACAAACAATTTGATAATCGATAACAAACATTCATTAGCAAACAAACATTCATTAAAAATTACATTTTTATAAACAACAAAGGAAAACAACAGATGATCGCCTAGTTCTCCGGTGGCGGTGGAACCCCACACTTGTCGGCGATCGCCTCCACCAACTTCCTACTGCCTTCCACCCGAAGCACCTCGCCGACTCTCTCCCGCATCGCGTCAAGACGACCGGCCACTGTGCTTAACCCAAAGAGGTAGTGACCTATGGTGTCCATTCCAGTACATTCTAGAAGGGGACCAAGATCCAGAAGCTGCATGGCATCAGATGTACTATTAAATAAATCCTTCGTCATCTGCCGACGCAACGGTGTAAGGTCGTCCTATGCCCTAAGGGCAACCAATTAAACTCTCCTCTAGGAAAATGACTTTCTCAAACAGGTACACTCTCTCTTCCACCCAGGAAGGCGACAGGGGTGCGAATGGAGTTGGGGACGGAGGTGCGCTTCGAGCCGGGGACGGGGGCGCGGCGAGTGGAGAGGATGGTCGGGAGTGCATCGGTGGTGCCATTCAGACTAGGGCTAAGGTGTGGCAAGGAAGACGAAGACTAGAGGGAAGCGAAGACTGTGATGGTGGTGCAGAGAAGGGGAAGGTGCATGTTACAATTGAGAGGACCACAAGGTCTTGACTAGCCTGGATCACGCTGAGTGGTGCTGCGTTGCATAGCACCGGATAACACACCTAAAAGGTACAAAGAGGAGCAAAAGTTTTATTACATAAAAGTGTTTATGAACATGTTTACAACAAAATACGTCAAGTCCACACTCACGGGTATAGACTAAGCAAAAGAGTTCACGTTCAGCCCGTGAACGTGTTTCCACTAGCACACACGCACACTAACACGGCGGCGTGCACGACTACCACTCAATGGGGTTGCCCTCTTGGGGGGTCCGTCTCCTCCTCGAGAGCCTCCTCCTCATAGCACTCTGCAGACGCTTCAAACACAAGCAGTGAACATGATGGCTCAGTAAGACTAATCCATCTTACCTACACATGAAACTCTACATGTTGGGTTTGCAAGGTATAATGGAATGTAAGTTGCAAAAGACATGTATAATTAGTTAAACCTTACTTTCAAGTTTTTAGCGCAAGTTGTGGAAGAATCCCGTGCTAAGGCACATAAGAGAGCCGCAATCAAACAAGAAACGCATTTCACTCATGTGCTTTACTCAAGGTTGAAATGAACTTTAATTAGCTCTAAACTACAACAGATCATTAGCAACCAAAGTACATCTTTCAATCAACAACTTTTTAACATGACTCTAGCCTGTTCTTTCTATGTCATGGTACAGTGAACAAGTGGTACTCACTGACCGCGAGGGACGTGATTATAATCGATTTACACCTGCAGGGTTACCCGAATAACCCGTCACGTAGGCCCGTACTCGATGTTGCCTACAACAACCATCATGGATGTCGTACGCAACCACCTTTCATCCGTCAGCTAAATGTTGAAAAGGTCCTATCATCGCGAGCAAGAGGTCTCTCCGCGCGAATCCGCAGTGTCGCCAGCCGATTTACACCTCAAGCTCTCAACCTACCCTCTGGACGACAAGCAATGCCTCAACATATAGCTACACGAATTACATCGGTTTCCCGGTTCCCATATATCAGGTAGGTATTCGGTATTGTTCTAGCTTGTTCAATAGGCCCACACACGGCTCGGTCCTCAATCGACACAAGCGGAGCTATGGTACCCATGGCCCAAAGTCCTGCTGACCTTACTCTCCACTCGGTCTCATTTTGCTTGTATTGTGTTCCATTTGCTATCTCTAACCGAGTGGTATGCCTCTAGCCTATTCACGCGAGCAGTTCCAACTACTCGACTTGTACCGAATCCTATACTAGTCTAGAATTGCAGTGGCTACTCGAGGTTTAAAACCTAAGCCCAAAACCAGGGTTTTCTTGACTATGCATTTGGGTTTTCAAACAAGACTCTAATGCATAGTCGGAGTGGATACTCAAAGTATGTTCTCAAAACAATAAAATTTATAAAACGGCTAATGCAAACCGGAGCTTGCCTTGCTGCTGGTCGTATGCTAGCTGTTCTTCCGGAGCTATGAAATCCAATACCTCCGGCTCCTCTTCAACCTTAGCCACTACAATATATAAACATGTATGTGTGTCAATTTAAATGCATTTGAATTTGAAGTTGATATTGTGAAGTCTATAATTATATCTAGACAATGCTAATGACTCTGAAATTCTTACTGTTGTTTGGATACAACCTAAACAGAGACTTGGCCAAATTTCATTTGCAGCAAAGCTCATTTGAGCCCTCCAAAAATAAATGTGTATTAGACCTTAATTAGAGCTCTTAGGATGTTCCATGGATTTTCATGGAGCAAGCCTAAAACTATACTTTCATATGGTTATAATGGAATTGGTTTCATCTAATTTTAAGATTCCTAGCAAAAGATATGGGCTAAACAAGTTCAGAGAAAATCTAAAAAATGTTTCTGAACATTTTTCATTTTCTCTGGAACAGTTTTATTAATAACACAATTAGGTAGATAAAATTAGATCAAATGGATCTGAACTTTTTATGGTATCTCAGGGAAATTATAAGTAACAACCAGGACAAATTTAAGAATCTTTCACTAGAGGGTTCTCCAGTTAAAATTCTAAACAGATTAAATTTTGAAGAATTAATTCTGGAGAAATGAAAGTTTTCATGAAGTGAAACTTGATTTGTTGGAAAGTACTCATAGAGCTGAATCCAACAAAATTTGGTTCACTCAATTTGGAGTTTCCTAGCCAAAGTTATGTGGGTTTGAAGTTTGAACTAGAAACTGAAAATCGAGAAATGTTTAAATCTCCGCCGGTGGGTCCGGGGCTACATGTCACGCTCTGGTGCGTTGGCACACAGAGTCATACAATTAATTGCGCGTATCCGCACTCGATCCCAAGCCATAGAGAATCTGGCGCCCGGTTAACTGAGGCTGACACGTGTGGCCCGGGGGTTGTCTTCAACCTCACGCTCCGGCGCTCGGCCGCCACCCCCTCGCCGGAGTGCTCGCCGGAGGGCATCTGCCGTGCGCCAAGCTTCGAGATTTTTGCCGCCTCTGCCTAATCCCACACGGGGAACACGGTGCTGACCTTAGCTCGACATGAAAACAACCGGAACATGGCCGACGACGAGCGGCGGCTTCGGAAGTACTTCGGCCTTGTCGGCCGGGCTCCCTAGCACCCCAAATGCTCGAGAAAAAGGTCGTACAGCATTAGTGCACCCTAGGTAAGATCTTCAAGAACTCAAGTGAGCTCGGTAATGGCTCCAACTAGCATGTCACCATGCGACCTAGGTCGAAAATCGGGAAAACTAGCAAAACTCGGAGAATAGTGGCTATACCTGATGGTTCCCCAAAGTTTCTAATGCTATGGACTCGCACGGGCATCTAGAAGTAGGTTACTAAGTTCGGTGATGAGTGGTGCGGTGTGTAGCACGAATTTTGCGAAGTGGTCCGGCGGTCTCTTTTGTACACCGACGCAAAACCGTGAAATTCCGGCGACGACAGCTCATTGCATGGCGCTGGAGCTTGCAATGAGGGAAGAGAAGACTTTGATGAACCTATCTACTGTTCACAGCTCGGGGAAAGGCGGTCTGTGGTGGCCGGACGAGGTGATCCCGTGGTGGCGTCTCGCTTTAAACCGAGGAAGAAGAAGTGGCCCGAAGAAGCTCGAGGAAGGTCGGTCACGGGCTGGGACCGATGTGAGAATGTCGAGCAAGGGTCGGCGAACTCGGTTGCGGCCTCAGCTCATTGTGACAGCCACTGGCTCGACCGGGGGACGGTGGAGCAGAGAGCTTCGGCGAGCATCGCTTTTCTTTCGTGCGAGAGCAAAGCAACCGGGTGTGTGAGCGAGGAATCAGTTCGGTGCTCACCCGAGGGTGAGGATGAGGGCGCAGGGAAACGGCTCGGTGGCCAGATCACGCAGGCAGCTGGTGGAGATATGTTCTCGCCGTGGCGTCCTCGGCAACATGCTCAAGAACCTGAGCACCGAGTGTGTTCGGTCGGTTGATCAAGTGTGAGTTTGACAGGAGGGCCCCATTTCCAAATTTTAACCTCCAAACTTAAATTCCTACTGCTCTGAATTTTGTGGACCCTAATGCCCTTGTCCAATTGAATAATTTACCAATTTTCTAGTGGGATTTGAATGATTCGAAGTGTGAATTGTTTGCAGTGAATTTACAGCACATATGAAGTTTGAAATTGAAACTTGGTTTGAATTTGCTTAAATTAGCTCATGTCAAGATCAACTCCAAATGGAGTGAAAATTGGTGTGTGAGCTCACAAAAATGTGCTGAGTGTGAATATGAATCTCACTTTTGAATTCATGGGGTGAAAGGAGTTTGAATTTAAATTTAAGTTCAAACTAGCATCTTTCTAATTATACCCAAAAATACCTCAAAAGGTTTTGGATTTGGCTGAAATTTGGCATGAGCATTCCTGGCAAAGTTTAGGAGTTTTTCATATGCTCAGCCCCTATATGATGCATGTGGAAAATACAACTTTTCATTTGGTGAGTTTATCATAAAATGACTTTGTTGATGGTGTTTACTTGCTCTTCAAAGATGTTCATAAGATTTCCTCAAATGAGGTATGTGTGGTGTGATGAACACTTTTAGAAAATGAAAAACTTGGACCCTTACAATAATGGTGCGGAGAAGGAGAGATCGGATCGCTTCGAACTTTGCGCGCGAATGGCAACGGCCGCACGATTAATAGCCGCCTGTGATGAAAGAACATCACAGATGGCTCGCAAAGGCAAACCGCCTGTGTAAACATATCAATTTTCATAAGTGGATCGTGGAGTAGGAGCCGCCTGCAATATTGGTCATTAATACAGGCGGTTGAACCGACTGGGGGTCCGCGACCTTTGCGGTTTTCGAGGGGAACGCGCCTTTGAATTCAATTTGAAGCCACCAAAAGATACAAGCGGACCCGTGGAGTAGGAGCTGCTTGCAATATTGGCCATTAATACAGACGGCTGAAACGACCGGGCCAGTGCACCGTTTTGGTTACCGAGGAGAACACGCAGTACATGAGTCCTTTGAATTCAATTATTCAAAATGTTTTCACGGACGGTCTTTACTTGAAGGAAAAATAGAGGAAATTATATACACACACGAACAAAGGAAAATCAGAGCTCACAAGTACATATAGAGATGAAGCAGAACTCAGCCGACCATGGCTTCAAGCGCGATGTAGTTCACTGTTGAAGTCTACGGTCAACTTAAATCCAATATTTCAGCGTATGAATTTTGTTAATTTTTTTAAAGCATTCCAACATGTTAAAATTCAAATATTAGAAGAGAACAATTTGTTAAATTAAAATATTAAAGCTTCATTACAATATTACAGATATATAAAATATATGTCATCCGTTTTTTCTAGCATTGACATCTTCTCGCATATAGGGTTTCAAATCTTTTTTAATGCTTCTTTCTACGCGTTTGATGTTTTCTGGATTTGTGAAAAGGTACATATCTTCATATTGATTACATATCTCTTCATTATCTTCCACATTCTCAACCCCAACAATAATTTGCTTTCCAGAAACAACTAGGTTCATCTTCTCAGTTCCTGGATCCTGTACATAAAAACTTATGCAACACGATCGGTGAGAACCCATGGGTCATCTTTATAACCCACTTTGTTCAAGTCTACCAGTGTCAGCACGTAGTTGTCCACTTTCACACCTCAAGATGTTTGACCAATTGGCACTTAAACAGGGGCATTTGCATTCTTTCGCCATAATCGAGTTCCCATATTTCCTCTATGAACCCGAAGTATGTGGTATTCCGCCCTTGTGGATCATAAGCCTCTATACGAACACCACTATTTTGTGCAACACTCTTACCGTCTTTTTCCTTAGTGTAAAATGCATAACCATTGATGACATATGCTTGTCATGATGTCAGCAAAGCAGATGGGCCAGAAGCTAACTTCTTCATTGTTGCCTCTTTTATAGAGTCTTTGTATGGTATATTTTTATCCATTAACCATTCATAGAGTCTTTATATGGTATATTTTTATCCATTAACCATTCAGTGAAACATCTTCTGTGCTCTTTCATGATCAAGTCCTCTCTACGGCCTTGGTTTTTTTCTGCGAAGCTCAATTTCGTGTTTCTTGATGTACGACTCAGCTATTGCGAGTTGTTGTAGTACACCAAAATGTGCACAGTGTACTAATTTGTAATACTTAACGATAAAAGTTTTCTTACCCACTTTGCCTCTCCCACGTAGTCTACCCTCATGTACTGGTATAGCCACACCTATCTGCTTTCCATCTTTGATGTAATCAGCGCAACCCTCAATCACTTCTTTAGTAGTGTATCCTTCCATAATTGAACCCTCTAGGTGAGCACGGTTCCGCACATAACCTTTAAATACTCCTAAAAATCTTTCCAACAAAAAGATATGATGTAAATATAGTGGCCGCAATGCTTTTATCTGATCAACAAGATGTATGATTAGGTGTACATGCATATCGAAAAAGGATGGTGGGAAACATATCTCAAGCTTGCACATAGTCTAGATGATGTATGTTTTCAAATAGTCTAAGTTTTCACAGGATATCATCTTTTGTGATACTGCATTGAGGAAGTAACACAAACATGTGCTGACAACTTTTACATACTCAAGTTTGATGACCCTTATTGCAATGGAAAGGAACAATGCCATCATCATGTGAGAGACGTGAGAATTATAACCGAATAATGACAAGTCTTCCAACGAGACTAGTTTGCGGATATTGGATGAGAAACTCGTGGGCATTCCAATTCCATGCAAGCATTCGCAAATTGCCTTTTTCTCATGTAGTGTCAAGTTGTAGCTGGTTGGGGGAAGGTAATGCTTCCTGTTGTCCTTTTCTACCGGGTGAAGCTCTGGTCTCGTATCAAGATTTACTAGGTCCATACGTGATTTTAATCCGTCCTTTGTTTTCCTTGGCATGTCCAGCAAGGTTCCAATGATGATGTCAAATACATTCTTTGTAACGTGCATCAAATCTATACTATGGAAAATTTTGAGGTTCTTCCAGTACGGAAGATACTAGAAAAAATCGATTGTTTCTTGAAAGTCGTGTCAGTTGTATCACCCGAAGATGTAGTTTTCTTTCTCTTTGTTCCTTTACATTTTTTGCCCTAATCGAAAGCAACCTGAATGTTCTTGACCATTTCGGACATGAGTTTCCACTGTAAGGTTTTGGTGCAGTATCTTTTCAATTTTGTTATCAAATTATTCTTTCATCTTCCTGTACTTGTGTGTATCTGTCAAGAACCGCCAGTGTCTTATGTACACCGTCTTTGTGGATGAAGCGAGATACAAAAATCCAGTTCCATCCATGCACCTTACACAACCTTTTTTCCCTTTCATTTGTCCTGTTAATATAAACAGTCCGGGATAATCATACAAGATAACAAATATCATTGCTCTTAGCGTGAAATACTCCCGCTTGTATTCATCCCATGTACGTACCCCTTCATTCCACAGTTTCACCATATCTTCTATTAGAGGTTCCAAGAACACATCAATTTCAATGCCGTGTTATTCCGGACCTTGTATAAGAATAGATAACAAAATATATTTTCTTTTGTGACACAACCACGTCGGTAGGTTGTACATCGTTAAGACCATGGGCCATGTGATGTGTATGCTCCTTTTTTCACCAAACGGATTCATTCCGTTTGTACCCAAAGCAAACCTTATGTTTCTGATTTCGTTTGCAAACTTTGGATACTGAATATCAAATTTTTCCACTGAGACCAAATGTTTACAGGGGATAGTGATAGATCGGATTAATAATATGTTAGCACGGTAAACCTTTTTACACTTAATATGTCCCATGTTTGTATATGCTACATGCTTCGTAGTTGAACCTCCAGCGGTGAAAATTATAACAACTCCCATTTTGTCAGAGCCCTTACCATTAAGCCTACGAAAGAAAATCTTGTTGCAGGTATTCACACGTCTAATATCTATTACGAAGAAGTTTGGGCAGTTTCATGATTAACCATAGAAAATAATTCATGACACAAATATTAATCCACACGAACATAGCATAGCATATGTAACTAAAGTTATATTAAAATAGTGATTTGTAGGCGGAAAAATTGATGTAGATGTTGTCAAGGTGTCATCGACGTAGACTGATTCACGAATTCAATGGTGAAGGCGGCAAGAAGTAGCGCCACCTGACTTGAATGGTAGACAACTAGTAGTAAGAACATGAGTAGGCATGCAGAGTGCTTTATAAAATCTTATTAGCCCTCTCCTAGTTCAGGAACATAAGGGCCAAAAGTGTCACAGACTTGCTCTCCCGTGCGCCGGTTGTAACACCCTTAATTTTAAATTTTAAATTTGAGCAATTTAGAGTTTCAAACATGAATTTAGAATATATATATTATGAGGCAATAAATTATTTCTATCCCAAATTATAGACCAATTATAATTTAGAAGTAATAGAAATATAAGGAAAATAAAAAAGTAAAGAAAAACAATTTCAACCGCATGGGCCTTTCTCCCTCCCTTTCCTCATTGGTCCGGCCTGTTTTCCCTTCCCTTTCTCCCACCGGGCCACCCTCTCCCTTCTCCTCCCCGCGGCCCACCCGGCCTCCCCCTGCCCGTGGCCCTGCGCCTGCACCCAACCCACCCTTGGCTCAATCTGACCCGCCTCAAACCCTAATCGACCCGGGCCGCACCGACATCATCGCTGCACGACCGAACGGCCTTGGCGTGTGCAACCGGGGCCCTTGGAGGCCGTGCCTCTATAAAGGGCGCCACACTCATCCGTTTCCCCTGACACCCGAGCGCCACCACCCTCTCTAACCCTAGTGCGCCGCAGCCGAAGCTCGAGCCATCTTCGTCGCTGCCTCCCGCTCAACTGTGGCCATCCCCGCGCGCAAGGACCCTCCGGTGAGCTTCTCTGTTTCCCCCTCGTCGTTTTGCGCTACTTCCCGAAGAGAATGATGGCCGGAATTGGAAAAAATGCGCGTCACCGGCGAAGTTGGGCCATGGCACCGCCGCGCGCAGCCGCCAGCGCCGCCTTCCCCCTGCCGGGCTCGCCCAACCGTTATATCAAAATCGACGGCTAAGATTAGAACCCCAGAAGGGGTATGCGCCCGGTCCACAGTAAACTATGGACCCGGCGCTGCCCCTAGTTCCACCGGACCGGTGGACCTGTCCACGGATCTTCCAATAGAAAAATAATTAGAAAAGAAAATAAAAAAGCAAAAATTGCTAATAGGTCCCTGTACTCTCTGTAAATAGTAAATTCAGCCCCAGAATCTTATTGAATAGCCCCTAGGGTTTAGATCTATTACTATTTGGTCCTCAATTTTTATGTCAGAGCTTCTGGTTTATCTGTAATTATTGTTTGAGCCCCTAGCTTTTGTATTAATCACTTGTTCACCCTGAATTTTTGCAGTTAGGCCCATAGGATTCCCAAAAATTATGAAAAAAACTTTGAATTTACATAAACTTACCATATTAGCTCCTGAACTATTAGAAAAATATTTTTCTAGTCTATTTATTTTTATTTTAAATCTGTAATTTAGTATTTTGGCCCTAAAATTTTTTAGAAATTACTAATGAACCCTTGGACACTTAATTAATTTTTTTAAAAATCTGTATGAATCTGTAATGGTAGCCCGAGGATAACACTTTCTAGCAACAGGAAATGGACTTGGTGGCGAGCGGGGTTTCTTGTGACCATGCAGCCAAGAATGGCGCTGTCAAGCTTAGCCCTTCACGATATACGATGAATTACCTGCAAAACAACAACTCTGCAAGAGTGAGCACGATGGCTCAGGAAGACTTAACCGTCTCTCCTAAAGCATGCAACTCTATATGAAGTAACTTAAGATATAGACAATTGAAGTTGCATAAAGACTCGCCTATGAGTTCATCCTTAATTTTCAGATTTTATCCATCATAGTAATGACCTTGCGCTGAGCAACATTGGAAATCCACAATCAAACAAGAAACGCTGCATTCCAATGTTACTTGTCTCAAGGTGGAAAATAACTTTAATTTGCTCTATGTCTACTTCATACATGGTTATCATGCAATTTAATTTAACATAACCGCATATAAATCTTGCAAACTGTTGTCACTCAACTTGGATTACTACGTCGCAACACAGTGAGCAAGCGGTACTCATAACCACGAGGGACAGTGATTCGAATCGAACACTGCCCGTCTTACTCGACACATACGCCCGCATCTGAAGACCCAAATCTGGCGTCCTTCATTACGTCGTATGTGGCAACCTTTCGCAGGACACCTGACTATAGAACCGGTTGCTCCGTCTCGGGCTAATAGGTCTAACGAGACAGTGTGGTATGCCTCTACAATCCAGTTAACCCGATACATCAGTTTACTGTGTCCCATATACTAGTAAGCATCCGGTACACAACTCAATACTTGCTCAGCGGGGCCGCACACGAGAACGGTCCTTAACTGACACAGGCAGAGCTACTCGACCAAGACCTCATCTTGTCGCTGCTTACACCCTCTGCCCAGTCTCATCTTTGGCAACATAAACTTTAATTTGCTTCTTAAACCATACCCGTGTGAACCCAAACTATAGCTTGTGAGTAGATTCCAACTACTCGACTTCTACCGGATGTCCTAATCTATTTAGCATGGCAATGTTCTACGGAAAACTTACTCTATCCTTGACTCCAGGGTTCATTTGGTTATGCATTTGGAGTATAAATCATTCCTGACCTAATGCAAAAAATAACTCTACTCTAGTAGTGAACAAAGTAAAAGCTTTATAAAACAACATAAATGCAAACCGGAGCTAGCCTTTTTTTGCAGGGTACTAAAGTCATATATAATATGCAGTTAGTTTCTGATGACTTGAAGCTTAATCACGGGCTCTTATTTCTCCTTGATTCAAGCTTCACTTCCTTCACACTTCTTCACGTTTAATCAGTACACGTTATGAACATGCACATGTATTCAATTATAAATGCTTTGAGATCAAATATTTGTTGCAAAATGGAGAATAGAATTCTGATTAGGAGCTAGGTTGAGAGGATCCTAGTTGATGAAGCTTGGGATCAAGTGCTAAGTGTTCTTCCTAATTGTTGCATCTTCACCTAAAAAGGTATATAGAAAAGTACTGATCCAAAGCTCAAATTTATCTGAGAATTTTCCTGTGAGTTCCTTGTCACAAGCAAACATTCTGGATTAAAGATCAGAACTTTCCAATGAGTAGTTCATCCATAACAATTCCAAAAGCATTTAGGCAAAAAGGAATTAATTTTGAATAAATTTGCACTTTCATGCAAATTCAAGTGAATTTGTAACACCATCAAATTCATTACCGTGCATTGCATACATTTTTTATGTAGAGAAGCATTCGAAAAGAATTATAAATGGAGAAAGAACCATAGAAATGGAGAAATAACCATAGAAATGGAGAAAGAACCATAGAAATAGAGAAGGAACCATAGAAATGGAGAAAGAACCATAGAAATGGAGAAGGGGATATGGAAATGGAGAAAGGGACATAAAAATGGAGAGGGGAATATAGAGATGGAGAAAGGGACATAGAAATGGAGAGAAATGGAAATAAGATAGCTGAATTGAGCCATTCCAAAATTTTCCCAAATTTCCCCCAAATTCCCCAAGGGGGAATTTCCCCCACATGGGGGGGGGGGGGATTTTTCCCCAATGTAGCCGCAGCCCTAGAGGCAGAAAACCCCTAGGACTCTTTGGTTGAATCCCAATTGGACTAGGACTCTTTGGTTGAGTTCCAATTGGACTAGAACTCTTCTTTTCATCCCCTTATAAATACAACCCCCCAGCCCCCCCCCCCCCCACTCTACACCTTGGCCGCAGCCCCCTCCCCCCCCCCCAAAGTCGCCGAGTTGGCCCTGCTCCCCCCAACTCGCTGAGTTGGCCACCCCCCCTACCGGAGGGGGCTGGAATTGATCTAGAACTTGTGTCAAGATCGTCACCACGTCCACACTGGATCCCAGCACCCTTGTTCATCATAACACCCCATGAAAACCCATTAAAACATGCAAGAACACGTACAAACTGGTTTCATAAAACTGCACTATAGGATTTGCATTCATCTACCCCATTGCATCTTGAGTAAAGTTTATGCATGATGATTGATTGCTATAAATTTTGTATGTGCGTGGTCGTGAGCAGAAGGACAAGCTCAAGAGGCCGTCTACGAGGAACTACAGCACGAAGACTTTGAGACGCATGAGCAACACGAGCCACGGGAGCAAGGCAAGTGCCCCTTGACCATATTGATCCTATCTTTTGAACTGTTTTGTTTGCGAAAATATGTATGCTTGAGTCAACTTGATGGGACACCCTTTTATAGGAGTTTACTAGTTTTGGTAACCATCCTTGTTGCCGGGAAAGTTGAGGAGTCGGGTATGGTCGTTTTTCCTTATTGCTTCGCTTAATTTACAGGATACGGAAAGCTGAATTAAAACATGGTTAGCTACTGCACTCATATGAATAATAATGATGAGAACTTGATGATGTTAATGAGCATGGAATCGGGGAGATCTAGGCAAGCTTGGTTCATGGATGTTGCTGAATGAGATGGTGGTTTGCTTGTCGTAGATCTAAGGACTGGTTCATGTGAGCACATGCCAGGAAAACAGTGCCATCACAAGGCCAAATATGGGTGCGGCTTAGCTGAATAGTTAGGTGTGTTGCTAGCTTGTTATGGACTGTTGGATGGCGCGGGGAATGGGAGTCGAGAGGGACTGCCCTGGGAACTGCATGGCACAAGAGGGGGCCTGTGGGTGGGAGAATTGAGATTCGAGCCTGCCGGTGAAACCTCAGTGGGTCCGTACATCCAAGTGACCCCTTTGTAAAGGCTATTTTGTGATCTCTTGGCCATACACTGATGGTTGTGTACTGGTATAATGGAGGTTCTCTTAGTCACCGACGACGAAATCATGAACTTGTGGGTAAAGTGGTGCCACCTCTACAGAGTGTAAAACTATCATGATAGCCGTGCTTCTGGTCACAAGCACCTGGCCAACTTCCATGATTAGAGGCAAAACTTGGGTGTTCATTCGGTATGGTTATGGTATGGTCATTGGGAATTTTGAGACTGTTTTGAGTCATGAAAATGAGTTTGGTTTTGGTTATATGAATATGATATGATCATGAATATTTATGAGTATGACATGTGTAAAATCCCCCAAAAGTGGTAGCAAGAAATTCAGCACTTTTACACTTAGAAAAATGAGGGGAATTAAAACTTTGAATTATAACGGTGTAAGTTCAAAGTGAGGATTCAAACTTCCCAAAACTTCCAAACATGGAGATCTAAATTCATAACTTGGATCTTCATATGTCAAATATTCAACCTTCCAAATTTCAGCTCCTTTGGAAGGATTCTAATATTTGTTTGGGATTAAAAGAGGAAGCCCTCTAATCTGAATTTAAATTTCAGTTTCAAATTTCAACTTCCTCAATTTGCAACTTTGGTTTCACAAATGTGTTCTCCACATTTGAATTAGCAGCCATGCCAAAATTCAGAAACATTGGAGTTGGTTTGCTATGTTTTGGAACAATGAAATTGAATAATTCAAATTCCATTTCAAATTCAAATCATCAAACATAGTTCAAACTTCACTCCAAAATTCAAATCATTTGAATTAAGAAAATTTAAACCATGACTTTGAGGTGAAGTAAAGCAATAAATTCTGAGTAGCTGTGGGGAAAAGATCTGTGGAAAATTTGATTAAATTGAGGTGGTGGGACCTACATGTCAGCCACACATCCAGTACAACCGACTTTGTTTTGTTCTGGGGTGAGCCACGCACTACAGCAGCTCGGGAAATCTCTTGCCGGCACCAGCTCCTGCTCGCTTGATCTTTTGGTTGGCCTAATCCACGCACAGAAGTGCCACAAGCCACTTTGCCTTCTCCATGTTCGGCCTCAGCCTCGGTGGTGTGCCCCGTGAAGAACCCAGTCGCTCGCGCGCTCTCAGTTCGTTCTCCGATCACACCATAGCAACCGAGCACTGATTGCTCGAGCTCCCAACAGCAAAGAGCTGCGCCCACCAGTGCTCTAGCCAGCCAGCCCTTCTCCTCCCCTGTACCGAGCTTGTTTGCACAGGACCTAAGTTTTTGGCACATATTCAAAGTGTTCATTACAACCCACAACCCTCATCTGAGGAAACTTTATGAATACATTTGAAGAGCAAGTAAACACCATCAACATGGTCATTAGAGAAGAAACTCACAAAATGCAAAAGTGGCATATTCCACATGCATCACATAGGGACTGAGCATATGAAAAACTCCAACACCTTGCTAGGAATGCTCAAGCCAAATTTCACCCAAATCCAAAACATTTTTGAGGTATTTTTGGGTATAACTAGAAAGGGGTTAGTTTGAACCCAAATTTAAATTCAAACTACTTCCATCCCATAAATTCAAAAGTGGGAGGCATATTCTTAAACAGCACATTTTTGTGAGCTCACACACCAATTTTCACTCCATTTGGAGTCGATCTTGACATGAGCTATTTGGCCAAATCCAAATCAGATTTGAATTTTAAACAAAACCTTTGCTGAAAATTTGATCAAATTGAATTCCATTTTGAATTTTTCAAAGTGCAGTAGCCATTTGGAAATTCGATCAAATTACCAAGGTTATTTGGATCTCTACTGTTTAGAGCAGTAGGAAAATTAAAGTTTGGAGGTTAATTATGTGAGGTGGGACCCTCCTGTCAGCCACTCAAACTCGAAGAACCGCCTCTGCTCGAGTCTGCTTCGCACGGGAGAGCGCCAGCGCGCTGATCGACTGGTTCCTGACGTGAAATCGGCGCCAGCTCCTGCTGTTCGGCGTGCGGCCGGCCCTTATCAGTCCACGAGCTGCCTAAGGCGATCCTCTTCACTGATAGCCCACGCTCCCTCGCTCTCTGCTCCATTCTCGCGAAAAACACAGCCGCCGGCCGAGCTCTCGGTGTTTTCCCTTGCCACAGTCGGTTGATCATCGATTGCTCAAGGTTTACACCGCAAGCATCAGCGCCCTGACGTGCTCTAGCTATTTCTCTCACCGTACCAAGGTTTGGTAGCTCGGGGTGATCACAATTCCAAGAACACCAACGAGTTACCGAGGGTTGCGGCGGCGATCGTTTCGGTTCACCGTGGACAGGACGCCACGGCACTTTCGCCTCTGATCTCGTATACAAGAAAAGTGTGTTAGCTTCTCTAGGTCGTGTACCTTCTTTCCGTTCGGCAAATGATCCACCGTATAGCGAGAATTTTCCAGTTTACCTAACCCTAGTAGAAAACAACCGAGCTTGGTTGTGAGCCAAATTTGGCTCACATATACCACTACCAGCCGAGCTCATTTGTAAGTAGCTAGTACATCCCCTAGAGCATATCCTTGAAGAAAAACCAAGGAAAGTCATGGAGAATTGGGTCGGATAGGGCAGTTCTTCGGGCCGCCATGGAAAACGGTCCCGGTTCACCGTGGAGCTCGGGGTTGCCGGCCGTTTCACCAAGGTTGCCTACCATTTCCAGCTTCCTCAGGCTTCCCTGATGCTGTAGAGCCAAGAACCCGATGCTTTGGTGGAGGACAGAGCTTAACCGACCTCGCCGAAACCCTAGCAGGTGATGTCGCCGGTGCGCGCAGGTTTCCGGCCATCGCCGGTGGCCGGCGAGCTCACAGTCGAGTTCAGGAGGTCGGAAAATGGGGAGGTGGTGAGTTTCGGGCCGTGAGGTGGCCGGGAACTCGGTTCCGGCGAGTCTCTCTGGAGACCGCCGCCGCCGGGTGTTTTGCGCGAGGAGGAAGATGAAGCACTGTGTGTGAGACCCACCGGCAGAAGTTTAAACTTTTCTTCAATTTTCAGTTTTGGTTCAAACTTCAAACCCACATAACTTTGGCTAGGAAACTCCAAATCGAGTGAACCAAATTTTGTTGGATTCAGCTCTCTAAGTACTTTCCAACGAATCAAGTTTCACTTCATGAAAATCCTTAGTTCTCCAGAATTAATTCTTCAAAATTTAAACTGTTTAGAATTTTAACTGGAGAACCCTTTGGAGGAAAATTCTGAAATTTTGCTGGGATGTTCACCAAAATATCCCTGAGCTACCATTAAAATTTCAGATCCATTTTAGATAATTTGATCCACTTAATGGTGTGATTAATAAACTGTTCCAGAGAAAATAGAAAATGCCCAGAAACATTTTTAGAATTTCTCGGAAATTGTTTAGCTCATATCTTTAGCTAGGAACCTTCAAACTAAGTGAAACCAACTCCATTAGAACCCTCTGAAAATCTAGTTTTCATAAAGTCATGGCTTGCTCCATGAAAATCCCTAGAACACCCTAAGAGCTCCAATTAAGGTCAAGTACATAATTATTTGTGGAGAGCTCAAATGCGCTTTGCTGCAAATGAAACTTGGCCAAGTCTCTGTTTAGGTTGTAACCAAACCACAGTAAAAATTTCAGAGTCAGTGGGTCTGTCTAGCAAAACTTATAGTCTTCACAAGTATAACTTCAATTCAAATGCATTTAAATTGATACATATACATGTTTATCTCATGTAGTCGCTAAGGTTGAGGAGGAACTCGAAGTCTTAGACTTCGTCACTCCGGAAGAACAGCTAGCCTACGACCAAGAGCAGTAAGGCAAGCTCCGGTTTGCATTAACCCGTTTTACAAATTTTTACTGTTTTGAGAACTTACTTTGAGCACCCACTTACTTCTTGCATTAGAGTCTTGTTTGAAACCCAAATGCATAGCCAAGAAAACCCTGGGTTGGGATTAGGTTTGAAAACCTCATTAGCTACTGCAATGCTAAGATAGTGTAGGATTCGGTACAAGTCGAGTAGTTAGAACTACTCGCGAGAATAGGCTAGAGGCACATTGCTCGGGTAAAGATAGCAATGGAACACATGGCAAGAAAAATGAGACTGAGCAGAGAGTAAGGGCAGCAGGACTTTGGGGCCTGGGTGCCATAGCTCTGCTTGTGTCGATTGAGGACCGAGCCGTGTGCGGGTCTGTTGAACAAGCTAGAGCAGTACCGAAGACCTACCGTATATATGGGAACCGGGAAACCGATGTAACTCGGGTAGCTGGGTGTTAAGGCATAGCTGGTCGTTCAGAGGGTAGGTTGAGAGCTCGAGGTGTAAATCGGGTGGCGGCACTGCAGATGCGCGAGCAGAGACCTCTTGCTCGGGATGATTGGACCGGTTCAACATTTGGCTGATGAGTGAAAGGTGGTTGCGTACGACGTCCGTGATGGTTTCTGTAGGCAACATAGAGGGCGTACGTGACGGGTTATTCGGTAACCCTGCAGGTGTAAATCAATTATAATCGCCATCCATCGCGGTCAGTGAGTACCACTTGTTCACTGTACCGTGATGTAGAAAGAACAGGCTAGATATATGTTAAAAGTTTGCTGATTTGAAAGTTATACTTTGCTTGTTAATGTCTTGTTGTAGTTTAGAGCAATTAAAGTTCTTTTCAACTTTGGGCAAAGTACATGAGAGAAATGCATTTCTTGTTTGATTGCGGCTCTCTCATGTGCCTTAGCATAAGGTTCTCCACAACCTGCTGCTAAAACTTGAAAGTAAGGTTCCATTAAGTAGGCGAGTCCTTTGAAAACTTATTTTACCTCATGTACCCTAAAACCATTCATGTAGAAGTTTCATGTATAGGAGAGACGGGTCAGTCTTGCTGAGCCATCGTGCTCACTGCTTGTGTTTGAAGCTTTTGCAGAGGTTTATGAGGAAGGGACTCCCGAGGAGGAGACGGAACCCCAGGAGGGGAACCCCATCGAGTGGGAGTCATGCACGCCGCCGTGTTAGTGTGTGTGCGTGCTAGCGGGGTCACGTTCACGGGCTGAACATGAACTCGATGCGTAGTCTACGCCCGTGAGTGTAGACTGAACTATTTTGTTGTAAAAATGTTCATAAACTGGTTTATGTAATAAAACTTTTCTTCCGCTTTGTAACTTTGATGTGCGTTATCCGGTACTATGTAACGCAGCATCCCTCAGCGTGATCCTGACTCGCGAGGCCGTGGGGCCGCGTCATGAAAATTCCTGGATTTGGCTCATTATTTCATTTAAGGAAAATTTAGTAGGAAATTTTACAGGCGTTCTATTTATTGGAAAATTCCTAAATTTGGGAAAGACATTCTTTCAAAAATCCTTGAACTCCAGTAAAAATTTCAGAGGTATTGGACTTCATTTGCTTGGCCAAATGTTGATTCAATCTTGTATGTCTCTGAAAATTAGGTAAAATAACAGAAAGATTTTTCAGCCTTTAGCTCCAACTTCTAAATTCCATTTCTCTGTGTAGGAAGCTCTAAAAATGGTAAAACCAAGTCCTATGGACTCATGAGACTCTCAAGTTTCTTAAAAACCAAATTTGGAGCATGACAAGACACTATAATTACCATAGGAATTCAGAGAAGACAAATAGTAAGAAAATTCCCTAGGCCACATCTTCCATCAACTTTGTCTAAAATTTTGCAAGCCATACCTCTGTATGATCTATGGACCACTGTAAAAATTTCAGAGCAAGCTGAGATCAGTTTTTGCAGTTTTCTGCTGGGTTTTTCCAATATCTTTCTTATGTTCCTTATATGTCACTTTTTGAACTTTACTCCAACCAACATCTACTGACCAGCTAAAGTTCTCTGTTTTGTCCATAACAGAGCTCTTCACTCACTTTAGAGTTGGTCTAAACCATTCTTAGTTCCTAAAACACATTTGTTTTATAATTCAGTTACTCGTATTAAAACTTTGCATATTCATATCGGTAGGAAACAGGACGAAGGAGTTCGATGAGGAACTCGACTCGGATCAGCAAGTTGAAGATTTAATCATCGCCAAGATACTGACTATAAAGTAGAACTAAACCTGCAGCAACATAAGGCAAGCCCCTGTTTGCATTTAACAGCTTTTTAGTTACATTTTACTTTTTATCACTTCTATTGGTTTAGTATGAATTGTGCATTAGGTCAAGGTGATTGATACTCCAAATGCATAACCCACAAACCCTTGGAGTTAAAGGGTAGAATAGGTTACCTTCGTGTAGATTCTGCTAGGCTTAAGTTGTATAGGATCCGGTACAAGTCGGGTAGTTGGAAGCTACTCGCGAGTTTAGGATGTTGGTTCAGCGGGGTATGATTCTAGAAAATGAAAGTTCTGGAAAGGAAAAATGAGACCGAGCAGAGAGTAGGAGCAGCAGGACGTTGGGCCTGTGTTGCCGTAGCTCTGTTTGTGTCGGTTAAGGACCGATGCGTATGCCGCCCTGCTGAGCAAGTTTGAACAGTACCGGATGCATACTGGAATTATGGGGTCTAGAAAACCAATGTAACTCGGGTACTCTCGTGTCAAAGCTTATACGGCTGTCCTTTGGGGGTTGGTGTCAGAGGTGTAAACCCGCTAGCGGAGCAACTTCGACGTGTTCCGTGTAGTGGCCCTTCTGATGGGTCGGCAGAACTGGTTTGGCATTGGAGTGACGGGTGAAAGGTTGCTGCATATAACGTAAGAAAGAGCTCTTGTGTGAGTCTTTCGAGGCGGGTGTATGTGTCATGTATTCCAGGTGTGTCCTGATTCGAATCACCGTCCCTCTCTGTTATATGAGTGCCACTTGTTCACTGAGTTGTGACGTAGTAATTATTTCCAGATGAAGTGAGATGAATCATTGCTGAAGTGAAGTTCTTAGATTCATTGTATTGCCAACCATGTATGCTAGAGTTGTAGAGCTCACTAAGTTTATATTCCACTTTAGGCATCACCACATTGGAGGGAAGCGTTTCTTGTTTGATTGTGGACTTCCGATGTGAGGGCTGCCTAAGGCATAATAATCTGCTGCTATTAAACTGAAAGTATTGATTAACATGTAGGCGTGTCTTTATCGCATCATATTTTTCCTATGGTAAAAATCCCTGCATGTAGAGTTTCATGCTTAGGAGTGTCGTTTAAGTCTTGCTGAGCCATCGTGCTCATGGTTGCATTATTAGTGTTTTGCAGGTTATAAAATTTGCTATGAAGATGGTCGTTCGGTGAGTCATCAGAGGCTCACCGGAAACCCTGCCGCTGCACTCATCTTTGTGGAAGCTAGTAAGAAGCGTCCGCGGGCTGGACGTCTTCTCTTTTGCATAGTTAGGACCGAGAGTAAGTGTGTATGTATATTCCGCTGTGTGTACCTTCGTGGTACAGTATTTTCTAAACGATACTGTCTTGAGAAATAAAAGACTTTGCACTTTATGGTTCTTTTCGTGTATGCTATTGGGTGCCGCATTGCATGGCACCACCCAATGTGTATCCTGGAGTGTGGATCCTGGAAGGGGTTCCCCATAGGCAAGGTATCAGAGCCGCGTTGGGAATAGCACACATGAAAAGATCTTATTTTCAAAAACTTAGAAGTATACGAGTGAGGAACGTGTAATATGCCCACATAAGGAGTATTATTAGCATAGTTACTTAAGGTGGCAAGCTAACAGTGTGTTATTATTTAGTAATTCAATTCTGTAACGACGCACCTACGTGGAGGTAAGCATGCTAAGGAACGCCACCGAAAGCGGATCAATTTCAGTTAGCTCCCCCATACGAGGAAAGTAGTGTGGGATGTCCTGTTCAGCAATGGACGGGAAGTGAATATGTTTTCTAAGACTCTTCATGTCTTAGAGACATATGAAATGCACTAGACTCCAGTGTGCAAACACAGGGGCAAGAGGAGGAGACCCCATCGTGTGGTTTGTAACACGAAGTGTGTTCTCTAGGACTTTTCATGTCCTATGAGGCATACGAAAGCGTTGTTCCACCGGTGTGCTTTATTGCAAAGGTGTGGAGCCCCCGTAGGGTGGCGAATAACACGATCATGTACCTTGAGACGTGACTTGACTCAAGGATGGCCTGTATGGCAATGATACGGGGCGTATGTTTTTACTATGATATGGACCTGTCTGAAATGGAAAACAATTGTGTGCATCACTATTGATTGTTTTTCTGCAGGTACCTTAACCACGTTAGAACATCTCTTTTAGAAAACGTGTGTGAGTGATCGTTTTAGTGCCACCACTTGAGACGTATATGCCAGTGTAATGCCGGTTAGGATTTTTGATTTGGTGAGGAAACGTAGTACCGTAATATGTTCTTAACTGTATGAAAAATGAAATTTTCAAATAAAAGAGTAAATTTGGAGTCTAGGATTCCATTAGGGGTTAACGAACTCCTATATTGAATTAAGAGTCAATTGGGAGTATAGTTTCCATCTCAAATATTTAGAAACCATCTCCCCTGTTTTCGGCAGAATTTTTGCTGAATTTGAACAGGGCATAACTTTTGATTGGTTGAACCAATGGAGGTCAAGTATACATTTCTGGAAAGGTTTCGAAGTCTTCTACAATATTTCTGTAGAACTCCAGAACAGAATCCCCCTCCAAATAGATGAAAATCTCAGATGAGTGTTAACTGTCCAGAAACAGGGCAGACCAAAAATGCTCTCTGGAATTTTCTGTATTTTGACCATAAATTTTTGTAGAAAAATCTTTAGGGGTCATGTTAGACACCGTTGGAATTTTTGTGATATGTGCTATGACGCTGTAGTTCAAAGGTTCTCCAGATTTTGAGTTTAATTGTATGAAATCTTGCGAACAAAACAGCTACTTCCAAAGGAGGTGCTGTCAAAATTGTTCCAGATTTCTGTCAACTTTGAAATATTATAACTCCTGATCCAGAATTTATATGAAGGCAAATAAATACTCTTTGGAATCATATTGAAGTTATCTATAACTTTGATACTCAACTTGAGACATGAAACTGCCATTTTCATAATCAAATTCTGGGATTGAGGCCAAATGGTCATTCTGAACAGAGCATTGCTCATGTAACTTAGGACTTGTTGTGGACATGAAGATTTTTTATCCTTCTCTAAGATCCATGACATATTCCTTTGTTATCTTTCATCATTCCTTGTTGTTAGTTGGAATGTTTGACAAACTTGACCAAACAGAGCAGCAGTAACATGTCATCTCAAGCTGCAAAGAAATTCCATGGTCAGCCATGGAGAACAGCACTGAAAGTGGGAAACGTAAACTATATGTCAGTTGAAGACGTTCCCGTGGGAAAACCCATGTTGCGGGTATGTTCAGCCTACGTGATCAGCCCACGTTCGCGTTGTTCGACTCAGGCACTACACATGATTTTATCAGCAAAGATTATGTGGTTAAGCACCAAATACCATCAACCACCTTGGCCACATCTTATCAGATTAATTCACCGGGAGGTAGTAGGACAGCAGGCAGGATTGTTGCTCGAGCGCCTATATGTTTGGATGGGCGGGTATATCCTACTACTCTTATCATCCTGGAAGGCTTGTGGATTGACATCATCTTGGGAATGGCTTGGTTCACACATCACCAAGCTATCTTTGATAATAGTTCACGAATGGTGCAGCTGAATTCGAAGAAGCAAGGGCAACACACGTTGATGCTGAGAAATGCTGCACCGGAAGTCACTGCTGTCCACACCGTTGAAGCTAAGAAACTAGAGGACATTCCAGTGTTCCGGGAATATCCGGACGTGTTTCCCGAGGATTTACCGGGCATGCCACCCGAACTTGAAGTGGAGTTCAAAATTGAACTAGCACCGGGAACCACACCCATCTCTCGGGGGCCGTAAAAAATGGCACCGAAGGAACTCGCGGAGCTGAAGGAGCATCTGAATTATTTGTTAAGCAAAGGCTTCATTCGACCCAGTTCATCACCATGGGGATGCTCCGTGCTGTTCGTCAAGAAAAAAGACGAGACTCTGAGGCTCTGTGTGGACTATCAGCCGCTAAATGTCGTAACTATCAAGAACAAGTATCCACTACCACGTATTGATATGCTTTTCAATCAACTAGTGGGTGCTAAGGTTTTCTGGAAGATGGATATTCGGTCCGGTTATCATCAGATCAAAATCCGGGTGGAAGACATACCAAAGACGGCGTTCTCGATGAGATACGGGTTATATGAGTATCTCGTCATGTCGTTTGGACTCACTAATGCTCTGGCTCATTTTATGTACTTGATGAATTCAGTCTTCATG
Source organism: Neostapfia colusana (assembly GCA_030760725.1). Lineage (NCBI taxonomy): Eukaryota > Viridiplantae > Streptophyta > Magnoliopsida > Poales > Poaceae > Neostapfia > Neostapfia colusana. Next base: position 69,050,065 of record JASWHV010000017.1, read on the forward strand.
CCGGAGTTGGAAAAGTTCCTCGTGGTCTTCGTCGACGATATCTTGGTATATTCTAAGTCGGGGGAGGAACACGCCGAACATCTGCATATTGTGCTCCAATGCCTACGGGATCACAAACTGTATGCAAAATTCAGCAAGTGTGAGTTCTGGATCAACCAAGTGCCATTTCTTGGGCACATTATTTCTGCGGAGGGCATCACAGTTGATCCAAGCAAGATCATCGAAGTGCTGAATCGGAGTTCACCAAAGTCAGTCCACGAAGTCCGTAGTTTACTCGGTCTAGCGGGTCACTACAAGAGATTCATTCTGAGTTTCTCCAAGGTCTCTAAACCGATGATGGAACTTCTGAAGAAAGGCAACAAATATGTGTGGAGTGAAGCATGTGAGGAGGCATTCAAAGCATTGGTAAAGCACCTCACAACAGCCCCAGTGTTGGCGCAGCACAATACAACTAAGGCTTTTGATGTTTATTGCGATGAATCCGGCATCAGCCTTGGCTGCGTGCTTATGCAAGAAGGGCGAGTGGTCGCGTATGGATCCAGGCAGCTTAGGAATCATGAGCAGAATTATCCAACACATGATCTCGAGCTAGCTGCTGTGGTTCTTGCTCCAAAGATATGGAGGTACTATTTGCTTGGAAACATAGTTCACCTCTACACCGACCACAAGAGTTTAAAGTGCATCTTCACACAAAAGGAATTAAATATGAGACAACGAAGATGGTTAGAGTTAATCAAGGATTATGAACTGGAGATTCATTACCATCCTGAAAAAGCGAATGTGGTTGCCGACGCACTTAGTCGGAAATCACATGTGCATAATCTAACCATGGCTGCAATGGAAGAAGAAGAACCGAGCCTGCGCTTGGTTCCTTATGGGTCGCTATTTAATCTTGCCCTCATTTCTACAATTCAAGAGGAAATTCTAGAGGCTCAAAGAAAAGATAAGGGCATGGCACATATCCGGAAGAGAATAGACAAAGGAGAAGCTAAGTGCTTCCGGAAAGATGAGAATGGTACGCTATGGTTCAAGAACCGTATAGTCGTACCAAGGGACATGAAGCTTCGTAAGAAAATATTAAATGAAGCTCAATAATCAAAATTTTCCATTCATCCAGGAAGCAACAAGATGTACCAAGATTTGAGAAACAAGTTTTGGTGGACACGGATGAAGCGGGAAATAGCTAAATACGTATCCAAGTGTGATACGTGTCGAAGGGTGAAAGCAGATCACATGAAGAAACCTGGTTTGCTACAGCCCCTTCATATTCCGGTCTGGAAGTGGGAAGATGTGAGTATGGATTTCATTGTCGGGTTACCGCTCACATCTCGGAAGCATGATTCAGTTTAGGTCATCGTTGACCGTGCCGCCTCCCGCCACCACGCCCCGCCGCGGCCATCGCCACCCGCCGACGCGCCCCGCCGCCCCCGCCTCCCGCCGCACATATGTGGACTCACATATGTGGACTTTGGGAGCTACCATAAGTGAAGTCGTTGATTCTAATGCACAAAATTGATGTGATGCATCAGGAGCGTAACATGAGCGAAAGTATCATAAGCACATGAATGGATATGTCTGATAGAACGAAAGACAATATAAAATCTAGACTAGATTTGGCAGACATTTGTCACCGTCCAACTCTTGAAATCTCTGAAAGTGGTGGCAAGCCACGTACTTCTTTCTGTCTTCGATCTAAAGAAAAGAAAGAAGTCATGAAATGGTTGAAAACTTTGAAATTCTCAGATGGCTATGCAGCTAGCCTGAAATGAGCCATGAATATTAACACATGAAACTTCACTGGGTTGAAGAGTCATGATTATCACATTATCATGGAAAAACTCTTACCCGTTATGTTTCGTGGCTATCTAGATGATGCAGTGTGGAAGGTTTTAGACGAGATCAGTTATTTCTATAGACAGCTTTGTGCTAAAGAAATCAAGATAGGGATGATGGATAAGTTGGAGAAGGAGATAAGTCACTGATCCCTGCTGAGATCTGGAAGAGAGGTCACAGGGACCCTTCTCACCCCTAGGGGTGCAGTCAGGCCGCAGCCGAGCGGTTGGTAAGTGTATAAATCATTCATAATAAATATAACTAAATGGATTGATGAACTTACACGGTTTTCTTGTTTTTCAGGCTAGGTACGGGGAGGAGGCTAGGAGGATACACGGTGCAGATTTCGATTGTGAACATGAACCAACCGATCCTCAAGCCACGTATGCAAGCGGAGGTGGAAAAGCCCATGAAAGGTGAGTTCATAAGTCATTTTATCATTTTCAATTCAAAATATTCAAGATATTTTAATTCCATATTACGGATTCTTTTTTATAGGCTCGCCATATTCGACAGGGTTGTCGACTCGAGGGCGGCGAGACCTGCGAGAGGCAGCTCCACACAGTCTTTGTCGGTGGGCCCGAGTCACTGTGTCTCGCAGGTGGAGACTCTCGCCCGTCAGGTCCAGGAGAGTCGCGAGCAGTACCAGTCGGACATGGAGGCGCAGAGGGCGCGATGGAGGCCACCATCTCCTACTAGCGAGCCTGCATAAGAACCTATTTGCGACGGCCTTACCACGGCCGTTGCAAATAACATAGGTTAATTTGCGACGGCCAGTAACCTTATTTGCGATGGTACTGTATAAAAAGCCGTCGCAATTAAAGTTTTTTATTTTTTTAAAAAAAAACATTCTGCTCGGCTCGATGGCTAGAAACACGACAGAGACAAAATATATAACAACACATAACAGCAGTAACAATAGTCACAAATGCATATCCAAAAGACAATATATAACATCTCCATCGATCACAACACAAAAGTGTCTCGCATCTCATCACAAGAATAGAAAAAGAAAGAAGAGAGGCTATCCGCTAGCGTTCACTACCTCTAGAGCCACCAACATCCTCGCCGCGCGTCAGTCCAGGCACCGGTATAGACGGCGACGGAGTTTGAACCTCCGTCGAAGATCCCTGCAACACATAGAAGTTGTTTGACATATTGATTAGTTTAGAACTTCGTTTTTGACTAGAATTGAATAAACAAGCTAGAATTGATCATATTGAACTTACTTTAGTTAATTTGAGTTAGATTGGCTATGTTTGATTATTTAAGACTAAGTAAGACTACAATAGCTAAGTTGAATTAGATTTGCCCACATTTGACGAATTAAGACTAAGTAAGAACGTTTTTTATTACCTGAAAACCGGAGAAATGTGCACCGGCGGCGGTAGCTCCAGTTCTGGCGGTGGAATTGGCGGTGGTAGTGGAGGTAGCTCGAGGTGCAACCCCTGGACTTCGCAGCCTTGAAAGAAACTCGGTCATTGCAAATGTTACAGGTTATTACATATTATTAAGAATGCGATAAATTTAAATTACTTTAACTTACCACCATCGCCTGCCGTTGCATCTCCATCGTCTAGCGCATCTACTCCATGCAGGCTCACTGGTAGGAGATGGTAGCCTCCATCGCCGCCATCTGCGCCTCCATCACCGCCCTCTGCGCCTCCATGTCCGACTGGTACTGCTCGCGACTCTCCTGGACCTGACGGGCGAGAGTCTCCACCTGCGAGACACGGCGACTCGGGCCCACTGACGAAGACTTTGTGGAGCTGCCTCTCGCAGGTCTTGCCGCCCTCGAGTCGACAACTCCGTCGAATATGGCGAGCCTATAAAAAAGAATCAGTAATATGGAATTGAAATATCTTGAATATTTTGAATTGAAAACAATAAAATGACTTATGAACTCACCTTCCGTGGGCTTTTCTACCTTCCCTTGCATACGCGGCTTGAGAATCGATTGGTTCATGTTCCCAATCAAAATCTGCGTCGTGTATCCTCCTAGCCCCCTCCCCGTACCTAGCCTGAAAAACAAGAAAACTGTGTAAGTTCATTAATCCATAGAGTTATATTTACTATAAATGATTTCTACACTTACCAACCGCTCGGATGCGCCCTGACTGCATCCCAGGGGCTGAGAAGGGTCCCTGTGACCTATCTTCCACATCTCAGCAGAGGTCAGCAGCACCCCCGTCTCGCGCTCCTATCAATACGTGTTAGTACGAACAATATATTATGAATATATAAACATAAGTTAGATACACTTACCATGCGTTTAGCTAAACGCAAGTGGTTATGTTGGCTGTGTTTGTGCTTACCCTCGACCCCTCTGCACCCTTGAGCCCTCTGGGACTTAGCCTTAAACTCATCGCTAGCCCAGTACCGACAAAGGACCCGGTATGCATCGGACCGACCCTACAACCAGGTCACGTGGCCCTGCACATAGATGTAGGTCGTTAAAAATACCATTGACGCATCTGCTCCATGCTCAGAAAAAATATTTACTACAACCCACGTACCTGCGCGTACTCTTCCTCCGTCAGGTGCCTCTCGCTCTCCTGTCGGAAGTGTAGCACATGGTGCTGGTTCGCCTTCAAGTGCTCATTGATAACTTGAATATGAGTGTTCGACAAAGCTTGCCGAACCGCCTTCGCAGCGTTGACGTGAAACACTTTCCTCGCATACTCAAACATGCGAGGGTCGTCCGGGTCCTCTAAAATATACCTTTCCTGTGATAAAGAATATATTGAAGAGATGTACATTAAAAGAGTTTAAGAGTTAATTTTAGAAACTTTATTTAACATACTTACCATAAAATCGGCCCATACGGCCTCCTGAACGTTGCCGTGCTCCTGGTGATGGGCGCGTGCGTAATCCTCCCATGAAGTAGCAGGCACCCCTTCGATGACTCCGGGATAGCGCAAACGCACTAAGGACCCAAGGACACAGTTCACCGGTCTATGGTGTCTCTCACCGGTGAAAGACGCGTCGTACCAAGCACTGCAAGACATTTATTAATTCATTACTTAAGTAACAAAAAGAAACTAGAATTGAACACTATGATTTTATTACCTATCTCTGACCGGACGAATCACGATCCTCTGTGAAGGGACCGCAGGAGGACTGACAATGTGAGTCCTCCTCGTCCTCCGCGTCTGCTGGGGCACCACGTCTGGTGACCTATAAGGCTTGTCACCAGTCGAGTTTAAGGGCTCAGGAACAGAAGGCTCGCCAGCCAAGGGCTGGCTAGCCGAGGGCTGGCTCACCGAAGGGTAGCCAAGCTCAAGTGGCGCCATAGCCACTGAGTCAGTCGGTGAGGAATACAACATTCAAATGATTCATAAGTAAGTTTAATTGGAAATTGAATTTCAAGAATTTGTCAAAGAATAGTGAAATTTACCTGTGTGGACTGCAATGACGAAGCCCTAGAGTTGCTCCAAACGTATCCCAGCAGCTGAGAGCGTCTGCTCTCGGTCGATGAGGCACCAGCGAAAGTGTCCTCAACTCTAGAGGGGAAAAACCCCCTCGTCGGATCCATATTCTTACTCTTCTTTGACGTCATCCTGTTTTAATAGATAATTAGTAAATATGCAAATAAGATATACAAAATTCAAGTTACTATCTAAAAGAAAACGTTACTTGTAATCACTTTCAAAATTCATCAACATCATTATTATGTGCCCTACTCCTTAAACCAGCCCAATGATCTTCCATCGTGACCTATTTTAATTTCCGTTATTGCATATTATCTGTCTCTATATCTTCAACATCTCCAACTAATTGATCGAGTCCTGCACCAGGCTCGACGATAAAAGTGTCTGACAACTCTTCTTCTTGGTACACTTCTTCAACGTCTTCACTATCATGGTAACCATCATCCCCAAGAGTATATAACCGCTCACGAGGATTCACCTTATATACCACCCACCAAGCACTGAGCTTTATGCATGGATAAGGTAGATAATACACTTGCTCCACTTGGTATGCATAGTCAGTCCTTATGTTTGACTTCCACCATTCCAAATTGGTTTTTTCGAGTTCCATTAGTGCTATCAAACTAGTCACAGTAAAAGAAGACAACTCGAAGTGCCTTATTTACGGTAAAAGTAAATTCAAGGATTTTGTTAATGATCCCATAATAATCGATTACATTTTCTTGAGTGTCAATTGCTCTCATCACAACACCGGAATTTGATGTTGTCGCGAGAGGACGAAGAGCTTCAAAATGAGTTGTACGGAATTGAAAGTCATTTACATCATATCGACCATAGCTTCTAACATTCACCAATCCGTAAGATAGCTGGCGCAAATCTTTATGGACATTGTGAGTTCGGCACTGTCAAACATGATCGTAAGTTAAAATAATAAATTCTTTAATAATAGTAACTTATAATATATAGAAGATGAGAAAGTATTACATAATCTCGAAACCAGGATAGGAAACCCGGCCCTCCATTTATTCCTTCTTGACGCATCCCTTCTACTTGTTTGGCCGTAGGTTGATGCCTATGTGGCCAACATTGTCTGTGGAACTCGCTGAACGTGAAAAAATAGTTTTTAGAATACATGTGAAGCAAAATATGTTGATTAGCATAAATGTAGGAGGAATACTTACTCGAAGTATTCCTGCATGCCTTCTATATTTGCGTACATGTAGAGTAAAGCAGCAGTTCTGTCACCTTCGGGTAGGACGTAGGTCGTGTAGCTACCAACGGTAGTGCCTCTCGTTTGAAAAATGGAGAGGTCGCTTAAAGGGGGTGCTTCATCCACATTGTACCACATTGCCAAAGTATTGACATTGTGTTCATCTGCAAAGTAGACACTTGAAAAGTATCCTACTTCCTTAAGAGCATATGCTTCAGCGATGCACCCTTCCACCCTTGCCTTGTTGCCAACCATTGGTTTCAGATATCATAACGCTCTTTCAATGCGATACATCCACCTGTATTGCACAGGACCATCAACTTTAGCTTCGAATGGAAGATGGATAAGCAAATGTTGCATTGGATTGAAGAAACAGGGTGGAAAAAATTTTCCATCTTACATAAAAGTACGGGTATCTCCTTCTCTAACTTATCCATCATCCATATCTTGATTTCTTTAGCACAAAGCTGTCTATAGAAATAGCTGAGCTTGGCTAAAACCTTCCACACTGCATCATCTAGATAGCCACAAAACATAACAGGAAAGATTCTTTCAATGATAATGTGATGATCATGACTCTTCAACCCAGTGAGGTTTCCTGTGTTCACATTCACGGCTCGTTTCATGCTAGCTGCGTAACCATCTGGGAATTTTAAAGTTTTCAACTATTTCATGACTTCTTTCTTTTCTTTAGACCGAAGACAGAAAGAAGCACGTGGCTTGCCACCACTTTTAGAGATTTCAAGAGTTGGACGATGAGAAATGTCTGCCAAATCTAGTCTAGCTTTTATATTGTCTTTCATTTTGCCAGATATATCCATGCATGTGCTTATGATACTTTCGCTCATGTTACGCTCCTAATGCATCACATCAATGTTGTGCATTAGAATCAATGACTTCACATACGGTAGCTCCCAAAAACCACATATGTGAGTCCAATTGTGTTCCTTTCCATAACCTACGAAATATCCAGGACGACCTTCATCTGACACCAGTTTGTCCCACATATCAGAAATTTCTGACCCGTTGGGACATTTCGGTGGTCCTTTAATGACAACGGTGTTCTTTCTAAAGACATGCCTCTATTGCCTAAATATGTGATTCGACGATAACCAACGTTTGTGACAATCAAAGTAAGATATCTTGCCTCCATGAGTTAGTCGAAAGCAATCCGTGTCCGAAGAACATATCAGACACGTCAGACGACCGTGAGTGCTCCATCTGAAAAACATGTCGTATGCCAGAAAATCATGGACGGACCAAAAATAAGCAGCTCGAAGGTTGAATTTCTGCTTCCTGTAACTGTTGTATGCTTCGACTCCTATCCACAACACATTCAATTCTTCGATCAGCGGTTTCAACATCATGTTGAGACGTGACCCAGGATGATCAGGTCCAGGTACAATGAGACTGAGCAACATGAACTCGTTCTTCATACACAAAGCCGGTGGCAGGCTGTAGAGAATGACAAATACGGGCCAACGGGAGTATGGCGTGGTGTTTGTACTGAACGGTGAGAATCCGTCTGTCGCTAACCCGATGCGAACATTTCTCGTGTCATGAGAAAAATCTAGATTGAAACGGTCTAGCGCCTTCCATGCATCACCGTCGGATGTACGCGTCAAGAATTCTTTGTTCTCACATTTACCTTCTTTGTGCCATCTCATGTGTCTTGTGGTTCTTTTTGAAAGAAACAACCGCTTCAACCGAGGTGTCACAGGCAAGTAACGAAGCTGCTTATGTGCGACATCTGTCATCACATTATCGCCATCGTCATTAACAATTTCGACATACCTCGGTTTACCACATTTCAAGCATATGTTCTCGTTGGCATGCTCTTTCCAGAATAGCATGCAGTTGTCTAGGCCACATCGATGTTCTCACAGTTCATACCAAGACCAGATATCCGGATCTTCGACTGATACATATCTTTAGGGCTTTGTGAGGTTGTGGAAGGATATCGCATATCATTTTCATGATACCATTGTAGAAGTTGATGGAAAAAAGTACTTAGACTTAATTACCATAAATCTAGTCAAGAAAGCAAGGACGGTCACATTCGTGTGTTCATGCAACAGCTGTTGTGATTTCTTGAGCTCCTCGAAGAAATCGGCTGCCTCCTTTGTAAGAGGATCCTCCACTTCTAGAGCTTCTAGCATCTCACCCATCCTATCAACCCCCGTTATATCATCATCCTCATCCACTTCTACTATGTCTCGAGATTTAGTCTCGCCGTAGAAGGTCCACACCTCATAACTTGGCGTGAAATTGTTTCGACATAAGTGAAACGAAAGTTCCAATGTGCTCAAAAACTTGGTGTTCCGGCATTTCTTACATGGGCACCGCACCTTATCATCCGTTGACAATGGAAATGCTCGATCCAAGAATTTATCTAACTTGATGTACCACTCATCCGAGTGACCACCAGTTCTGCTCTTCCACCCATTATACATCCAACTGCGATCTTCACCCATGTTTGACTCTTCAGTTTAAAGCCAAAGAAATTATCGTTAATATATGCAGGATTTATACTGCTTCTCACGAGACACAATACCTGAAGTCCAACAAAATTTTGGCAAAATAATCTCGCTTGTTTTACACTGCACCCCTAAAAAATGGTGCAGTTCTTCAAGCTTTGGGGTCAACTGTCCAACAACAAGGGAGGAGGCGAGGAAATAACGAAAGAGGAGGAATGAACGGGAGAAAACCACCCGTCAGGGCCCGCCGTCTACGCGCGGGAGGTTGTTGTAAGTAACGGCATCCTGGGGACGAACGACGGTTACCGTCACCAATTATGGCTTGGAGACTTTATTTGCGACGGTTACCATTGCGGTTTGCTTTCGTGCCATCTCGAAGCCGCCGCGTATGCCGCTCAACGGGACTGCCGCTGTGTAGTCCGGAGCGGCCTCGGGTGTGTGAGTCGGGGCCGGGTATATCCCGTTTAGGGTTGGCCGTCACAATTTATTTTACTTGCGACAGCTTTTTCTTTGGCCGTCGCAAATAGGACTTTATTTCAGACGATCATTTAATTTGGGACGGTCCTATATCTGGTCAAATCAATCTAATTTCCAAATTAAACTACAAACACCTTAATTACCTAACTAACTACAAAAAACAATCTAATTACCAAATGCATGTACATGGAGGAGGTTACCGAGAAGCGGCGATGACGGCGGGCGCGGCGGCGACGGGAGGCGGGCGCGGCGGGAGACGGCGACGGCAGCTGGCGCGGCACGGCTGCGGGAGGCGGGAGGCGGGTGTGGCGGGGCGCGGCGGCGGGAGGCGGCGGCCGCGGCGGGGCGCGGTGGCAGGAGGCGGCGCGTGCGCGGTGGAAGGCGGCGGGGCGCGGAGGGGCGGTCGTCGCAAATCAATCTAATTACCAAATTAAACTATAAACACCTTAATTACCTAACTAACCATAAAAAACAATTTAATTGCCAAATTAATTACAAATTACTTTAAAACAACATTCAATTAACTATACTCTAACCAAATCTAACTAATAACAAGAAAAAAATGAAAAAATGCATGTACATGGAGGAGGTTACCGAGAGGCGGCGATGGCGGCGGGCGCGGCGGCGATGGGAGGCGGGCGTGGCGGGAGATGGCGACGGCGGCGGGCGCGTCGGGAGGCGGCGCGGCGCGGCAGCGGGAGACGCTGGCGCGGCGGCGGGAGGCGGGGGCGACCGGGCGCGGGAGGCGGGGTGCGGCGGGAGGCGAGAGGCGGGCGGCGGGACACGAGAGGCGCGCAGCGGGCGACAGGAGGCGGGAGGCGGGGCGCGGCAGCGAGAGCCGGCGGCGTGGCGGGAGGCGGCGGGCGCAGCGGGAGGCGGGCGCGGTGGCGGCGGTGAAAGGTCTGTGAGTCAGGACGGCGCTCGGCTGGGTATATCCCGTTAATTTGCGACGGCTTCTAACTTGCGACGGCTTTTTCTTTGGCCGCCGCAAATAGGCATTTATTTGCGATGGTTATTTAATTTACGACGGCCCCATGTCTCGTCATCGCAAATCAATGTCTATTTGCAACGGCTGAAGTCGTAGCTGTCTCAAATAGATGCCTATTTGCGACGGTGGTTCGTTATTGCGACGGCCCTAGGTTTTAGCCGTCGTAATTTATTTAACTTGTGACGGCTTTTTCTTTGGCCATCACAAATAGGCATTTATTGTCGATGGTTATTTAATTTGCGACGACCCCAGGTCTGGTCGTCGCAAATCAATGTCTATTTGCGATGGTTGAAGTCGTAGCCGTCGCAAATAGATGCCTATTTGCGACGGCTTTTTTTGCGACGGCGTGGGGTTAGCCGTCGCAATTATGCGACGGCCGATCGTCGTAAATAATTTTAGCCATCGCAAATGATCGCGTTTCCTATAGTGATAATGATCTTCATCAAGCCAACGCAGAGTTTAACAACGGTCTTGGACTCAGCCGATTACTCACAAGATACTTAAAGATATTTCCTTGACACTTTGAGAAGGTACGGTTATTCGATACTTTTAATAGACACGCATATATATAGTTGGCAACTCTTATATGACATTTCTTGTATTACATCGCTTGGCGGTGGTACGTGAAAAAACTTGGAGGTCAAAGACCTGCTAATAAGGATGCATTGCATATATCAACATATTATCCTTGTCCCCAAGCAGCCTTCTGGGAGCGTCTTATGCGGGTATTATGTATGCGAGCATCTTCAGACTGTCTGCAAATATAGAGTGAATCGTGAGGATGTAAGTTATCCTTAATGTCAAATATTGTATTTTCCTTACTTTTGAGTTTCATTTTCATTGTAACTAGCATATTTTAATACTATTATGTTATCATTGTCACCAACATATTTTAAACCTTGTTATGTGTTTCATTGCAGCACACGAAGAATGTGGACAAAGAATGAGCGGTTTCTAGAGATATGTCTGGTGGAATAGCCGAGAAGATTGCGAGTGAACTATGTCACTTCATGCGTCGCAAAAATTTCCACCGAAAAGAGAAGTTCTTTGATGACGCAGGTGTAATAGCTGATGTGCCAGAACTTTGCCAGTATACTGAGCGTCAATTAATTGGTTTTTAGTGAAAAAACTTGTAAACTATGAATTGAGATGTATTGTACTTACATATGTATATTTGATGCTTGTCAGTCGGTGTGTGAATGTGCATATGAAATTGACCTGGAAATTAGAAATAACATCATGTAGTAGCTAACAAACCGCTTGTGATAATGAAATTTCACAAACGGTTTATCGTAGGTAACGAACCGTCTGTGATAATATAGTTTTATATGTAGCTAGTCGTAGATAAAGAATCACCTGCGATAATAGAGTTACACAGGCGGATAATCTTATGTTACAAATCGTCTGTGATAAACATTCTTCACATGTGGCTAGTCGTAGGTAAAGAACCGTCTGCGATAATGGAGTTACACGGGCGGATAATCTTACGTTAGAAACCGTCTGTGATAAATATTCTTCACAGACGGCTAGTCATAGGTAAAGAACCGCCTGCGATAATAGAGTTACACAGGCGAATAATCGTATGTTACAAACCGTCTATGATAAAGATTCTTCACAAGCGGCTAGTCGTAAGTAAAGAACCGCATGCGATAATAGAGTTACACAGGCAGATAATCTTACATTACAAACCGCCTGTGATAAACATTCTTCACAGGCGGCTAGTCGTAGGTATTGAACCGTCTGCTATAATGGAGTTATCACAGGCGGATACTCTTACGTTACAAATCGCTCTGTGATAAAGAGTCTTCACAGGCGGCCAGTCGTAGGTATAGAACTGCCTGTGATAACCTTTTTCAAAGGCGGTTTAAGTTTCTGCCCGTGAAAATTGTTGATTACCACAGGCGCTTCGTTTCAGGCAGTTTTGAAAACCGCGTGTGATAATACGTTTAGAGCCACATGAGATGAAGCTTGTTGTAGTAGTGCACAACCACGTGGGATTGGGATTCAGACGCCGCTACGATCTCCACGCCCGCGGCCACCTCGCCCTCCATTGCCATTGCCAGAGCTTGGATTTTTGCGTGCACTATTAAGTATTAACTGATGTCTGCACCATGGTGTTGTTCTGTTCTTGCTACATCTCATAGCTGAGCATGTGTGCTTAGACGTCGCTGACAGAGTATGGCGTGATCTAGTGGTGATGCTTGTCACCAATGGATCAAACTCTTGCCCAAGGTCATAGGCCATGCATCAGGTAGGAGATGAACTCCTCTTGTAGGGGCTTGTAAATGGCATTGAGCGTATAGAGAGCCTCTTCATCTCACGGAAGTCGTCAGAGACGGTGAGGTCTTTCTTTTGCATCGTGGCCAACTGCATCCAGATCTGCATGATCAGTGCGTGGGAAAAAGCAAGTTGTCCTCGAGAACACACCAGACGTCATGCGAGGTCATCGACATTGCACCCACAACATGTACGAGTGTTTCCTTCGTCAACGATGAGAGAAGCGCACTCAAGACAAGCGAGTGTACTCCGGATTCACAGCGATCGGGCGCCCGCCACCCTCCTTTTTGGAAGGACGATGGTTTGGCTCGGAGACGAGATGTTGCGATCAACGAACCCTACGAGCCCTTGGCTCTTCACGTACGTCTTACACGGTGGAAGCTAGATCGCGGCTCTGATGACCATAAAAAGTTTTAGAGAGAGAGAGGGTATCCACTACTATAAAAAGCATTTTTCACGGACGCCTCCTATTTCTTATACAGACGGTCCATTTAAAAAAACACATGTGATGTATAATGAATTAAAAGCTGATTGTGATAATATAATATCACAGGTGGTCCGTAAAAAATCATCTATGAAAAGGTATGTATTTTCACATGCGGGCGTACATACAAATCGCCTCTGAAAATAGAAATATCTTATGCACTTTTTCTTTATCGTTCGCCTGTAAAAATCCACTTGCTTTCACTAGCTGTCTATATATAAAACTGCCTATGATAATGGACAACATCTGAGACGGTTTTACGATCAGAACCGTCTGGGAAAATATACTTGTTTTCACAAGCATTCTATGTTTGAAACCGTCTGCGATATTATAGTCATCTCATGCGGCCCCATATCCCGATCGCCTATAAGAACAAGTGTATTTCACGGGTTCTTGTTCGAGCGCCCCATATTATTCTATTCTTTTGCTTCATTTTTCTTTTTTTATGCAATTTAAGGCCTCAAATTTATAATTTAGTTTCTGCACGAAATTTTGAGTATTTTCTAGATCTGGGCAAGGAAAAGAGTTAAATTAGGAACTATATCAAAGATTTGTCTCTCCATAAGCTAAGCTTATGATCTTGTTTCGTTTTTTCTCCTTTTGGTGAAATTTGAGGTCTTAGATTTCAATTTAGGTTCTGCATGAATTTTTAAGGATTTTGAAGATTTGGAAATAGAATTAATCTAAATCCAGAATCTTTTCAAAGATTTCTACTCCAAAAGGTATGTCTTGCTACATTGTATATATCCTACATTTTCAAATTTTTATTTATGGTTTTTTAAATTTTCTAATTTTTTATTTTAGATGTGAAAATGAATAAGAATAAAATAATATCTCTTTTATATTTTTACCTATAGTCTAACATAGAAGATAGACTGATCGTGGATGTACAATATGTCAAGACCTGATACTACGTAATTCAAAATATTGTAAGTTTTATTGAAGCGTCCAAGAGACATGCGAAGATGCAAAAGATAGATGATATATCATGTCCCTATATCGACTGCGAAAACAAGATTGCTTGGATAGATACTATATTAATCCAAGCACACCTGGTAAAAAGAGGTTTTAAGAAAAACTACACAATATGGACAGAGCATGGTGAGTTAGATATACGTAAAGCGGATAATGATGACGAGAAAAGGTGTCAGATATTCTTATATGGATAATGCTCATATGAATTATGGTCGTGACAATCATGATGATGATGACGATGATGAGTTTGATTGTGAGGAGATGTTGCGTCACATGGAACCACATGTGTTGATTTATATGGGAACAAGTAAAGGTTTTAGTGAAATGGAGACATTACAGAGTGTGTCGAAGGAGCTTTTATATGATAAATCAAAGTGTTATGGTAAAGAGTTTGCTAAGTTGTGTGCGGTCCTAGAACTACTAAATTTGAAGACCACCCACGGACGGTGCGATTGTTGTTTCACTGATCTTTTGAATCTTCTGGCGGAAATTCTTCTAAATCCAAATAAACTGCTCAGAAGCACTTATAAGAACCATTGTCCGATTGCTAGGTGTGAGAAAGATACATGCTAGGTGTGACAAAGATACATGCTTGTATGAACCATTGTATATTCTATATCGTAAAGAGCATGAGCTCGTAACAAGATGCCCTATGTGCAGTATCAGTAGATACAAGGATTACAATCACCAGTATGTTACCAACATGAATGTTTTATTGGCCCTGAGTGTGATAATGATACTTCTGATGATGCAGACGAGAATAATAAGAGAAAATTACTACCTTGGTGATATGGTACCTTCTAATAATCGATCATTTGAAGCGTTTGTTGTCAAACCCTAGGGATGTCGGACTTATGCGTCGGCATTCTGAGCGGCGCATGAAGAATGAAAAACAGATTCAACACCCTGGTATGCGATACAATGGAAAATTTTTGATATTCAATATCGAGGTTTTGCAAAGAAAATCAGAAATGTAAGGTTTGCTTTGGGTACAGATGGAATGAATCCATTTGATGAAGAATATGTGTATTTTTGCACTACGATTGAGATATATAAGTACTTGCATTGTATGCATATGATTGACTTATATTTTATGATTGGTGTGTGATGTGTATTTGAATCTGAGCGGTTGCAAATTGTGTTTGTGTTGTTTGTATTTGAATTTGAGCTAGAAATTAGAAATAACTGTGAGACCTATGTGCGCTGAATACATTGGCAATTAGGATAAAAGTTAGCATTAACATTCAAAGTTTTGAATATTGCCAAAACATTCTTCTTTGGCAAGGTCCGACAAGTTCTTTGTTAGGTCCGCCAAGTGTTGGCAAGGTCCGGAGAGCTTCTGTGAGGTCCGGAGCTTGTTTTTAGGGAGCTCCCGTGAAGTTCAACTCGTAGAACTGCAGCGTCTTGTTTTTGCTTTTAACTCGCAATGTTTCAAACTTGCTTTATGGGAAGGTTTGCTTAGTATTAATTTGCTAAGTTTTTGGTGTGTTTTGGTGGTTATGGTTGTTATCATTTGATATGGTTTGCAACATGCTTATGTGACGTGCTCATGTAAGGTGTTGTGGTTTTCGAACTAATGTGAGTCAAGTTGAGGACTTGTGCTCGGAAGAATTGGTTGTTTATTCATGTGCAGGTGTTGCTTGAGTTCAAGACATGGCTGGTGATGGGATCCTTGGACTAGTCTCACGGAGGAGATGAGGTTCCAACAACCAAGTTCGGGAGGAGCTGTGGTTGAGTTGATCGGGAGGTCGCGCAGCATGTTTGGATCAAGGGCAGTGCATATGAAGGTTGCGTGTACGTCGTTGGAAGGTGTTTGCACGTGTGCAAGGAGTGCATGGACGTGGCAACATTGTTCCAAGGCGTGATGAAGAGAAGTGGACGTAAAGAATTGGTCGGAAAGGTCCAACCGACTAGGTTATGGACTCAGGCTGCGGCTGAGTCGTGTTTGACTCAAATATGGAAAGTTTTGAGTTGGTTATGATAGGATTTTATGTGGGTCACGAATTTGAGTTGTTTTAGGAATGTTTGGAACGTTTCTAAGGTGTTTGGAAGTCTTAAGATTGCTTCTATCTGCGTATAGAAGAGTCTTGAGCAGTATTGGAAAGTTACAGTTTGAATCCAAGTAGGAGCAGGAGTCCTAGTTTGAATTGGATTGGCCATAGAGCTGGTTATATAAGCAAGGGAGGCCAGAGCTCGTGGTGCACGACTTTGGGCTGTTCCTCTTGTGTTTCTATTGAATAAACTTCATAGTTTCGAGGAGCTTTTGTGCCTTGTTCATCCGACTTGTTTTTCGTCAAGTCTTTCTCGCCGAGTTTCTGGACAGACCGACGTTGCTTCGGTGTTTCGTTCATAACTCGAGTTTTACAGATCCGATTGACGTGATTCTTTTTGGGTTGTCTTCACAACTCAATTATTTATCATCTGTGAAATTTTCACGAGCTTAGGATTTGTAGTTTTTGAGATACACGAATTTCTTTGCAGCGTTGCAGATCTGTTTTATATCGGGTAGAACAGATTGATCTTCGTTTAATGTTTTGATCGTATCTCAAGTTTTACTTCGTGTTTTCAAGTGATTCTTGTGGCATTAGATCCGTGACTTGATTCTCTACCTCTCTACTTGATTTTTCACGGTTGAACACGTTTGAAAACACTTGCATACACGATTTCTTTAACCAATTGATTTTTTGCTGAGGGGTTTTTGTTGTTTCCGCTGCGAAAAGTTTTAATCTACCATTCACCCCCCTCTGGTAGCTTTTCACGTGCTCTTCGATCCTACAATTGGTATCAGAGCCAAGGTGCTCTAATCTTTATGATTTGCACGTGTTTTGACTAACCATCATGGAGAAGTACTCCGCAAAACCTTGTGTGTTCAATGGCATCGATTTTCAGTTTTGGAAGGCGCGGATGGAGGCCTACATACAGGCGCAAGGCTTCACCATATGGGAAAAGGTCTACCGGAACTTCGATGTACCACCCAACGATCAAGTTACGGCTGCGAACATGAGAGATGTTGACAACAACAACAAGACTCGCAACTTGATCATCCAAGGATTGACTCAAAACGACTTCGACCGTGTTGCACACCTCCGATCTGCATATGATGTTTGGAAAGCTCTTTGTGACTACCATGAAGGATCCAGTACGATCAAGGAGGTAAGGCAAGATATGTTCAAGAAAGAATACATGCGTTTTGAGATGCAACCCGGTGAGTCAATTGACGACCTTTTTGCTCGCTTTAATAAAAAATCTCAGCAACTTGCGTAGTGTCAATGTTAACTTTTCAGATGCTGAAAATGCTAGACAATTGCTAGGAGCATTAGATATGTCAATTTGGGAGATAAAAGTTACATCTATTCGTGAATCTACTGTCATGAGTTCTCTTACTTTAGACGTGCTTTATTCTAAATTGAAAACTCATGAAATTGACATCATCTCACGTAAAAACCCCAACAAGTCTATTGCATTTGTTTCGCAACGTGACATGTCTAGTTCTAGTCAATCATCATCTAGT
Organism: Neostapfia colusana; assembly: GCA_030760725.1. Lineage (NCBI taxonomy): Eukaryota > Viridiplantae > Streptophyta > Magnoliopsida > Poales > Poaceae > Neostapfia > Neostapfia colusana. The sequence goes on from JASWHV010000017.1 coordinate 69,067,728, forward strand.
GGTGCACTCTCTTTGCTGTCCTCTCTAACCCTTGAACAGATTGAAGAGTTTCCAGAGGAGGAGCTTGCACTCATCTCTACTCGGTTCTCAAAAGCATTGCAAAATGTGAGAACTAGAAGGAGAGGAAGCTCCGGACCTCAACGATGTTTTGAATGTGGTAAGACAGGACATTTTCGTACGGAGTGCCCTAACCTTTCATGTCTGACTTCACGTGAAGAAAAGCAAACAAGGCCGAAGAAATCATTTGCAAAGAATAAAAAGAAGAAAGATTTATCAATGCGCAACATAGTGCATAGTATGATCTCTGCACTTCAAGATTTCGGCTCAAGTGATGTGGACACCGGTAGTGATGAAGATGAAGAAGCTATGGCAAATATGTGTTGCATGGCGAGCAAGTCAAGTTCAAGCTCCGAGGAGGCAGAACATAACAGCGACGATAAAGAGGTATGTCCCACTTGCGAAGAAATGTGTGATGCTATTTCTCGTGCCACTGTTATATTAAAGAAAAAGGATAAAAAACTTAGGAACAATGCTGTTCAAATTGAATCACTAGAATCTAAAATTAATCATTTAAAAACTTTGATTCCTAGTGATGATTCTTGTTCCTCATGTGATTTGATTTATGAACAATTATCCTCTTTAAGAAGTGCACACGCATCTACACTTGATAAACTTGAACTTGAAATTGAAAAGAACAAAGAGCTTGCTGCACTTAATGATAAAAATTTGAAAGATGCTTGTTGTTCTACAATTGATTTGCATTGTTCTTCATGTGATGATCTGAATAAGAAACTAAATGATGCTATGAATGAGATTTCTATTTTGAACAATGCTTTACGTGTGCATGAAGTTAAATATTGTTCAAATTGCAAACTAAAAGGAAAAACTTCATGTGAAAACTGCTTTGATCTGTCCAATAAACTTGATGACATGCATAGGACACTAGATCGGTTTTCTAATGCAAATAAGAAACTAAACTTGCTGCTGAATTCTTCCAAGTCTTGTAATGATAAAACTGGTTTAGGTTTTAATTCTCATGCTCATGCTAAGGCACACCCACCTAAAGTTGTAAAGTCATTAGGAAGCGGTTTGATTCAAACAGCTCCTAGACAAAAAGAGGTGATTTTCAAATCTGCAGAAGTATTGTCCCATTCGGGTTCTAATAAATGTGTTGCTTGCTCATCTAGACATGATAATAAGGTTATTTTTCATTGTACCTACTGTGGTAGAGATGGTCATGTCATGGATTTTTGTTATAGACTAGCTAAACACGATAAGAAACAAAGAATACTTGCTAGATCACATAACAACCAAGCAAAATCTGCTAGACCGAATGTTCGGAGCTTGCAACCTGCTGTAATGAGTCAAAAACTTGCTCCCGGACCTACTGTTTTTTGTGCTACATATAACACATCTTCTAAGTCAGTAGTTGGGAACAAAAAATTTCGATGTTTGGCTCATGAACCTGTTGTACCTTCTCAGCTTCCGCGTGTTATTCCTGCTGGACGTCGTGTGACTCACTGGATTCCTAAAAGTCTTTTAACTAACCCCAGAGTCATCGACGTATTGTGCTGCTGTGTAGGTTTCACGTTTGAGGAAGGAGAACATTTGAATTGTGGATTCAGATTGCTCACGCCACATGACCGGTAACAAAGAATGGTTCTCCTCTCTCTCTTTTGTGTCACGTGTAGAAAATGTTACTTTCGCCGATAACTCTTCTACTCCCATAATTGCTAAAGGTTCGGTTAGAGTAAACAATCTCTACACTTTGAAAGATGGGGCACTTGTTAAAAATTTGAAATACAACTTGCTTTCGGTTTCACAATTGCTAGATGAAAATCTAGAGGTTAGCTTTGCTAAAAATTGCTGCAAGGTTGTAGATTCAAAAGGTGAGCTTTTGTTTAACATGTCTAGGTTTGGAAGAGTTTTTAAAGCTGATTTTGATTTGTCAACTTCTAAGCATCGGTGTCTAGTTGCTAATGATACAAAGGATCTATATTTTTGGCATCGTAGACTTGGTCACATAGGCTTTGATCATCTCACTCGTGTTAGTGCTCTCGATCGCATACGTGGGCTGCCGAAGCTTAAAAAGGACAATGATATTGTGTGCTCTTCTTGTAGACATGCTAAGTTTGTTGCAGGTTCACATGCTCCTCTCACAATGACCATGACAGCTGAACCGGGACAACTTTTACATCTTGATACAGTAGGTCCGGCACGTGTTCAATCCTTCGGAGGTAAATGGTATGTGCTTGTGATTGTTGATGATTATTCCATATATTCTTGGGTTTATTTTATGGCATCTAAGAATGAAGCTTTTAGTCATTTTAGAACTTTATTTCTTAGATTATCTATTGATCACCCAGGATCATTAAAAGCAATTAGAAGTGATAACGGGACTGAATTTAAAAACCAATCCTTTGATCACTTTTGTGCTGAAAATAGAATAGATCATCAATACTCTTCACCCTATGTACCACAACAAAATGGTGTCGTAGAAATAAAGAACAGGACCTTAGTTGAGATGGCTAGGACTATGCTTGATGAATATCAAACTCCTAGGAAATTTTGGGCTGATGCAATTGCAACCGCTTGTTATGTCTCAAATCGTGTTTTCTTGCGTGCTATGCTTGGAAAAACCCCATATGAGCTCAGGTTTGGACATAGGCCTAGTGTTACACAATTTAGGGTTTTTGGTTGCAAATTCTTTGTTAAGAAACATGGTAATCTTGATAAATTTGAAGCTAGATCTGTTGATGGCATGTTTCTTGGTTATCCATCTCATACTAGAGGCTACCGTGTGCTTTTACTTGACACTAACAAAATTGTGGAGACTTGCGAGGTTTCTTTTGATGAAGCTAGCCCAAGTACTAGCTCCGATATTGCAGGTCCGGATCCATATCCGCAGGGGGAGAGTATTTTTATTGAAGAAGATGAAGAAGTGGTGCTGCTGCCCGAAAACTCGGAAGTAAATAACGATCAAGCTGCTGATTTTGCACCACAACCAGCACCAACAGTCACTACTGCTGGTTCGGACCTTCCTCAATCAACAAGCTCTCCTAATCAAAGGTCCGAACATGAAGAAGAAGGTGCTTGTGAAGTGTCTACTCCCCTCCGAGTACTCAAAAGTCATCCTCCACAACAAATCATTGGAAGCTTGCATGAACGAGTCACTCGGTCCAGGTTTTGCGATCCAAACTCTCATGCTCATTCTGCTTTTGTTGCTTCTTTTGAACCCAAGGATATATCACACGCACTCACTAATGAATCTTGGATTAATGCCATGCAAGAAGAGTTAGAAAATTTTGAAAGAAATAATATTTGGAAACTTGTACCTCCACCTCAAGGTCACACATTAATTGGAACTAAATGGGTATTTAAAAATAAGCAAAGTGAGGATGGGGTTGTGGTTAGGAATAAAGCTAGGTTGGTTGCTCAAGGTTTCACTCAAATTGAAGGTCTAGATTTTGATGAAACATTTGCTCCTGTTGCTAGATTAGAAGCTATAAGAATTTTATTAGCATTTGCTGCATCTAAAGGTTTCAAGTTATATCAAATGGATGTTAAAAGTGCTTTTCTTAATGGCTACATAGAGGAGGTTTATGTTAAGCAGCCACCGGGTTTTGAAAATCCAAATTTTCCTAATCATGTTTACAAACTGTCCAAAGCCTTGTACGGTCTAAAACAAGCCCCTAGAGCATGGTATGATAGGTTAAAAACATTCTTACTTGAAAAGGGGTTTACCATGGGTAAGGTTGATAAAACTCTTTTTGTACTTAAGCATGGCAATGACTCATTATTCGTTCAAGTGTATGTGGATGATATTATCTTTGGTTGTGCTTCTCATGATCTCGTGTCCAAGTTTTCAGCTATGATGAGTTTAGAATTTGAGATGAGTATGATGGGAGAACTCACATACTTTTTGGGGCTGCAAATTAAGCAAACAAAAGAAGGAACTTTTCTACATCAAACTAAGTATACAAAGGACCTTCTTAAGCGCTTCAACATGGACAAATGCAAGCCTCTTCGGACACCAATGGGAACAGCAACAACACTTGAACTTGACGAAGAAGGTGACCCGGTCGATAAAAAAGAATACAGAAGTATGATTGGATCACTTTTGTATCTCACAGCGTCAAGACCGGACATACAATTCAGCGTATGTCTTTGTGCATGTTTTCAAGCTTCTCCACGTGCTTCACATCGCCAAGCCATCAAAAGGATTCTCAGGTACCTACATGGAACTCAAGAATTTGGCATTTTTCTTCCTTCTTCCTCAACCGTTTCTTTGAAAGCTTTTTCGGATGCTGATTTTGGGGGTTGTAGGATTGATAGGAAAAGTACTTCGGGTGCTTGTCATTTTCTTGGTAATTCACTTGTTGCTTGGTCCTCTAGGAAATAAAGTTCAGTTGCACAATCCACGGCCGAATCTGAATATGTAGCTGCGGCTAGCGCTTGCTCACAAATTCTTTGGATTGTTCAAACACATAAGGACTATGGGGTTGATTTAGATAGTGTTCCACTGTTTTGTGATAACACTAGTGCAATTTGTATTGCTAGAAACCCCGTGAAACACTCTAGAACTAAGCACATTGACATTAGGTATCACTTTCTTCGTGATAATGTTGAAAAAGGAAACATTGTGCTTCACAATGTCGATACCGAACAACAATTGGCTGAAATTTTTACAAAACCTTTGTATTTCACTCGTTTTTGTTTCATTCGTAGTGAAATAGGGGTTATGCATCCTCATGGCTTAAATTGAGGGGGAGTTTTTGAAAATTTGAAAGTCTATGTGTGAATCTGAAACTAAAATAATATGAGGATAGTATTTCATACATATATGACTTTGTGATTCCTTTTACAGGCTGAAAGTTCTTACTACATTACTCATGTTATACATTTTGTAGTTTTTGCCATGACTAGTAATTGGAATAATTACTTACACTAAATCTGGTCATGATCGAACTTTCTTGCTGTTTTGAACTTGTTGCGTGCTCACAAGTGCTTTTAATCATAAAAAATTAATCAAGTGATCAGCTCACATGTTGAGTTTTCAAATAAAAATTGAGAAAAGATCAAGAGAATATGCATGCATCGCACTTCTTCTTTTGAGATTGCTTATCATTGCATTAAGATATGAACTTGGAAGGAATTGTGTATGACTAAAACCATGTCCTTAAGCTTCTGATTGTTAAATGACATAGGCTTGATTTGGTTGGTTAGAATAAGGCTGATGTTGCATATAATCTCTTGCAAATATCATATGATCAACTTTGTGCCTTAAATGATTATGAATAATAAAAATGCAGCAACAAGTGTCATGTTTTCAGGTTTTGAAATAGTTGAGTAAGGGAGATCATGACTTGCTTAAACTGAAAAATACATTTGATCTATAGCATGGCTTACACTACTTTATGTATCTCATTGATGTGATAGTGTAAGTAACCAGATAGCATGACTTGGATGAGCTTTGTTTTATATGTATATGTTATAATATGCTCATAACATTTAAAAATTTATCTTTTGAACCTTGCTGAATACATTGTCAAAGGGGGAGAAATATGTATAAGGAGAGATTTTTTACACTTTGCATATGTTATACACTTTCTTCCTTCTCTGATTTTAAAAAATGGGGAGAAATTAATAAAGAGGGAGAAATAAGTTTTCAAAGCTTCTCAAAACTTTTCATAAGCCAATGTTTGGATTTTAATTGGTGTTGCCAATGCATTCATCAAGGGGGAGATTGTGAGACCTATGTGTGCTGAATACATTGGCAATTAGGATAAAAGTTAGCATTGACATTCAAAGTTTTGAATATTGTCAAAACATTCTTCTGTGGTAAGATCCGACAAGTTCTTTGTTAGGTCCGCCAAGTGTTGGCAAGGTCCGGAGAGCTTCTGTGAGGTCCGGAGCTTGTTTTTAGGGAGCTCCCGTGAAGTTCAACTCGTAGAACTGCAGCGTCTTGTTTTTGCTTTTAACTCGCAATGTTTCAAACTTGCTTTATAGGAAGGTTTGCTTAGTATTAATTTGCTAAGTTTTTGGTGTGTTTTGGTGGTTATGGCTGTTATCATTTGATATGGTTTGCAACATGCTTATGTGACGTGCTCATGTAAGGTGTTGTGGTTTTCGAACTAACGTGAGTCAAGTCGAGGACTTGTGCTCGGAAGAATTGGTTGTTTATTCATGTGCAGGTGTTGCTTGAGTTCAAGACATGGCTGGTGACGGGATCCTTGGACTAGTCTCACGGAGGAGATGAGGTTCCAACAACCAAGTTCGGGAGGAGCTGTGGTTGAGTTGATCGGGAGGTCGCGCAACATGTTTGGATTAAGGGCAGTGCATATGAAGGTTGCGTGTACGTCGTTGGAAGGTGTTTGCACGTGTGCAAGGAGTGCATGGACGTGGCAACATTGTTCCAAGGCGTGATGAAGAGAAGTGGACGTAAAGAATTGGTCGGAAAGGTCCAACCGACTAGGTTATGGACTCAGGTTGCGGCTAAGTCGTGTTTGACTCAAATATGGAAAGTTTTGAGTTGGTTATGATAGGATTTCGTGTGGGTCACGAATTTGAGTTGTTTTAGGAATGTTTGGGATGTTCCTAAGGTGTTTAGAAGGTTTAATATTGCTTCTATCTGCGTATAGAAGAGTCTTGAGCAGTATTGGAAAGTTACAGTTTGAATCCAAGTAGGAGTAGGAGTCCTAGTTTGAATTGGATTGGCCATAGAGCTGGTTATATAAGCAAGGGAGGCCAGAGCTCATGGTGCACGACTTTGGGCTGTTCCTCTTGTGTTTCTATTGAATAAACTTCATAGTTTCGAGGAGCTTTTGTGCCTTGTTCATCCGACTTGTTTTTCGTCAAGTCTTTCTCGCCGAGTTTCTGGACAGATCGACGTTGCTTTGGTGTTTCGTTCATAACTCGAGTTTTACAGATCCTATTGACGTGATTCTTATTGGGTTGTCTTCACAACTCAATTATCTATCATCTGTGAAATTTTCATGAGCCTCAGATCTGTAGTTTTTGAGATACACGAGTTTATTTGCAGCGTTGCAGATCTGTTTTATATCGGGTAGAACAGATTGACCTTCGTTTAATGTTTTGATCGTATCTCAAGTTTTACTTCGTGTTTTCAAGTGTTTCTTGTTGCATTAGATGCGTGACTTGATTCTCTACCTCTCTACTTGATTTGTCACGGTTGAACACGTTTGAAAACACTTGCATACACGGTTTCTTTAACCGATTGATTTTTTGCTGAGGGGTTTTTGTTGTTTCCGCTGCGAAAAGTTTTAATCTACCATTCACCCCCCCTCTGGTAGCTTTTCACGTGCTCTTCGATCCTACAATAACAGAATGCAGTTGTGTATAGCGTACATATCTTCACAGACGGTTCTAAAATATGATCCGCCTGCGATTAAAAAAAAATTATAACAGGCGGCCGACGGTAAAGAACAGCATGTAATAACATATTATCGCAGTCGGCCGGTGTGAAGAACGACCTGTGATAACAGATTATCACGGTCGGTTGAGAGCACAAAACCGCCTGTAATAATATAATTTTACAGGTGGTCATGGATAACAGAACCGCATGTGATAATATATTTTCACAAGCGGTTTCGATAACGAACCACTTGTGGTACTATTTTCACAAGCAGTTATATATGAAGTGTTGCCTGTGGTTAGTTTCACAGGTGGTATTCATACAAAACTGCCTGTGATAAAACATTTTCACAGGTGGTCCTGGATTAGAGCCGCTTGTGATAAAACATTTTTACTGGGGTCTCAAGTTTAGAACCGGCTCTGAAAATTATCACAGACGGTTTTTATAGCCGTTTGTTATAATGGCAATTTTCACAAACGCTTTGGCACCGGCGGTTTTTAAAAAACTGCATGTGATAATATGTTTGAGGCCATCTGTGAAAATGTTTTTTTGTAGTAGTGATCGCCAAGCTGCCGATCTTTTTTTAGATCATAAACTACTTATATTAGAGAATGCTACGTGAATACTTAGAACAGCCAGCCTGCATGTTCGCTGGTAGTTCGTGAATACAGCAGCAGCAAGCCCGCATGTTCGCTATTCACTTTAACTAACCACGCACACAAGCCGTCCGTGATTAACGTAGTGATGACCGCGTCCTGGAGAGCTGAGTTAGTTGCTATATCTCTGACAATCTACGTATCAAATTAGTCAATATATCAAAAGACTCACCCACGCTGCGAGCTTGTGAGGTCAGCACCGGGGTCGTCATCAACGAGGTACACGATGCCCTGCAATGTCAAGTTAGTATCATAATGAAGGGGGAGAATGTAACACCCCCGTCCCTATATATTTGCGGTTTTTGGGTCATGAGGCCCACGAGTAGACATGAAATTAGCGCGGGCCGAGCCGCTAACCCGCTGGGCCAGCCCGCACCGCAGCCCCAACTGCGAAGTGGACACACTAGGGCAACCCGCACCCTTCCACCAGCGCCGCAATAACCCGCAAGGCCTCAACGAGTGGGCGGCTCCGCGACTGCCCGACCGGCGATTGTCGGCGAGGAGCAGCAGCCCGCAGGGCGAGCGACTGGCAAGCGCCATGGCGAACGGGCCGTCGTCGCCTCCTACGGCCACCTCACCCCCTCACCGCCTCCCACAGTCTGGATCTCTTCAGTTTGTTGCCGGCTCGCACAATCCCTCGCCGATCCCTACCGCCGGTGAGTCCAACCCGGTCGCCGACGCCGATGTCCAACCACCATCGCTGTCATATTCAGCGCGTCGGCCACCATCCTCCTCCTATTCGCGAGGTCCACCTCCCGCCACTCCTCAGGTACCTTCGAGACTCCTTGTATTGTTGTCTTCTGGATTGATTTGAGCTGAGCAGTGCTGAGCATTACACGGATTTGAGCTGAGCAGTGCTGAGCATTACACGGATTCTTGTAGTCTTGCTTGACCTGCATGCATGTGTGGCATCGTTCCCGATTTCCAAGCGGAAAGTGTCTCGCCTCACTCTGCTTGGTCGATGATGGTTTGCTGCCCTCAGCTCACCTCACTCCCGCCACACAACAATGCATGGCCGTGGTTCTGTGGCGCTGACTCCTTGCTGCCTGCCTCCTCTTGCCCTGCATGCATGCATTGCCGAAAACTATGAAGGACTGGCTAGGTTTTGAGGGCTAGCATCAAGGGACGAGACAGGCTGAGAATTTCTAGGTTGCATGCTGCATCTTTAGGAAACATGGATCATTCACACTCTTGTCTTCTGCAGGTCTTAAGTATGGAGGTCAAGCATAAGAAGAAACCATCAACAAAGAAGTTCACGTCACCTGTTGATATGCCCACGCCGACCACACCATCAAGCATACCGACTACATCAAGCAAGATGGAACAATCATCAAGTCAACCTACACCAGCTCATGTCTTCAATAGACCAATTACTCGTAGCCGAGCTAAACAGCTACAACAAGAGGTGCACGCGCTACTTTGTGAAATTCCATTTATTAATGAGAATTATATACTTCCTAAATCGTACATGTTTCTATTACTCAGGTTCACCAAGGAGGATGACAAGGACACGCCGAGACTGAACCAGAGAGGAGAACTACGTTGAACCAGTTCGGCCTGGCAGAACTATCATGAAGAAACAGTCATATCTCTTGATTCATAGAAGCTGTGAAGATCCATAAGTACTTGTTGGAAAGGTGTTGAAGTTAACTTTCTAATGCCACTAACTGCCGAGTGCTTTAGAGCTCCCAGCTTGGCAGCCGAGTGCTTTTGATGCAGACTATTCAGAAGATCAATAGTCAGCCTGATATCCAAGTTTCCGTGAGAAACTGTATCACTCTACAATATTTCGTGAAGCATGCTACACATGGTGTGAAAGGTTATCGAATTAGCTTTCCAACGCATCTGGTCCCGTGTCTTTTGGATGTCACTAGGTGGAGTTATGATTAAAACATTGAAGACCACTCAAAAAGCCAGAAGACATGCGGAAAATTGATGACCACTGCATGAATGATCAAGCCAGTTGGCCTTCCACCTTCCCACGTGGCTTTTTTAGTTCACATCTATTTTTAGACTAGTTGTTGGCATAAATACCGCTCTTTTATAAGTCAAGGAACACTTTTTTGATGAATTAAGATTAATCCAGTGATATTTGCAGCCGAGCTGCTTGAGTGTCTTACTCAACCCTTGTTCTTCCTTGTTCTTCTTGAACTTGTGGAGAGATCTCTCTGAGATCCACTAATTCGTGCTCTGCGGGTTCCAGTACGGCTGCCCCGTCTTGTATGGATTAGCTCCGGTTGTGGTTCTGCGGTCGTTCGGAGATCGAGTCGAAGTCTTCGCGGTTTCGGTGTCTCTCTCCCCGTCGCTTGGTCGCATCCAACCTTGGTCAGGTATAAAGCTAGTTATCCGCGCTGTTTCTACAGCAAGTTATCTTGTTCTTGAGCCTCCTGTCATGAAGATCGGGCCACCCTTCGCCGAACCAAATTCGGTAGATATCATGTGGTAATCAGAGCTATCGTTGTCACGGTAGGTTCATTTTTTTATCACCCACCCTCCCACCCTTTTTCAATCTGTTACAGTTTTCACCATACACATATTCATCCCTTTGTTTATCTTTTACATATATTTGTTTGTCCTATAGTCCAAAGCCTAAAAAAAATACCTATAGCCCTTTTGACGATACTGTTATCTTGTGTGTGTGTTCGTCCAGTTGCTCGTCACCACCGTTTACCTATATCTTTTGTAATCAGCACCCCTGTTAGTGTTATAAAAAAAAAAGAAGAGTCAAAAAAAAAAGAGCACAAGTGAAAAGATTCTGAAGAATTTTGTGTTACGGTTGGGTATTGAAATTTTCAGTTTTCATATCCAAGTTGGTGGTAATCTTGATAGCAGCAATTTTTTTTATCTTTTGAGCACATCTTTTTCACTTGATTGGCAGTACCGTAGCCCTCCTTGTTCAGCCACCTATAGCTCCACCAAAAACCTGAACCGGGACTTTCGATTTGTACTCCTTACGGCCTCTTTACCACCTCCGTTGAAGCTGTCACACCAGCACCATCACAGTTCTTGAGATCAGGCAAGAACTTGGGTAAGTAAGAGGTGAGATCGAGTGTGTCCATCATCTTCTTTTTTGCTGCTCCTAACATGGCAGACTCAGATTCAAGTGTTCATGGTGGACACCATGGTGATAGGGAACCCCCTGTCTCACGGGATGAGATGCGTCCCATGGCTGATTCACTCATGGAGGCCATGGGCAGGCTCCTCGATGAGCGTCTTCCCGCGGCTGGAGGACGTCGAGCATGTCGTGATCAAGAGGACCGTCATCGAGAGGAGTCCGGCGATGAGAACTCTGGTTTCGGCCATGGATTCAATCGCTTCGGAGATGGCCCTGACGGATCTGGTGGTGGTCGCCATGCTGATTTTAATAATTACCATGGTGGGCGTCGCGCACATAGGCGCAATGCTGATGGTCACCACGTGCATTTTGAAGACGAAGAGTTTGAAGATCAATATCATGAAGAAGGATCTCATGATGATGAAAATCCTTTCGGTCAAGGTGGCAGGTTTGATCGGCGTCATCATCGCCGGCCTGCTGATTTTGAAGAAAGGGAATACCATTGTGGTCGGCGTCCTCATGACAACCCAGATAACATCGCTCGTGTCAAGTTGAGTATTCCAAAGTTTACTGGAAAGGAGAATCCTGATGAATTTCTTGAATGGGCTGAGCAGTGTGATCAAATATTCCGAGTACATAATCTGTCGGCTCAGCGCCGTGTGAATCTTGCTTCGGTGGAACTCTCTGGATACGCTCTCACTTGGTGGAACCAAGTGCAGGAGAATCAATATGATTTGGGACGCGGATATATCAATACATGGGAGGAGATGAAGCAAGTGATGAGAAGGCGATTCGTGCCATCTAGCTATCAGCGTGATCTCAGGGACCGGTTGCGAATGTTAAAGCAAGGGAAGAGATCAGTTGATGAGTATTTCAAGGAGATGGAGCTACTGTTGGTGCGGGCTGGAATAAGAGAAGATGCAGAGTCAACAATGGCAAGATTTCTAGGAGGACTTAATGAAGAAATTTATGGTTTTGTGGAGATGTTTCCATATCGTACATTGCAGGATCTTGTTAATCAAGCTATGCGAACAGAGAAGAAGATTCAGCAAGAGTCACGTGGAAAATCTTATGGCAGTTATTCTATTGCTGCCCCATGGCGCAAACAGCAGTCAAGTACTTCCTATGGTGGTGGACGATCTCAAGGGGCTGCAGCCAAGTCTTCTCAATCATTTATTCCATCGAAGATGGCAGCCTCCACCGCGTCATCACCAACAACTCAGCAGCGACCCGCTGCAAGTTCAGCAGCCCACAGCAATGTCTTGGGAGCTACATCTTCTCGAAGCAGAGAAATTGTATGCCATAAATGCCACGGCCGTGGGCACATTGCTGCCCAATGCCCAAGTAAGAGGGCCATGTTGTTGAATGAGAAAGGTGAATGGGAATTCGAGAGTGATCCGGAAGATGCTGGACCAATATGTGATGAAGAAATTGAGGAGGAAGGGAATGAGATCCAGCCTGAAGAAGGAGAACATAATTGCTTTATTTCTCTACGAGTGCTTAGTGTAACAGCAGAAAAGGAAGACAACGGGCAGCGACATAATTTGTTCCATACCCGTGGACTAATCAAAGATAAGGTGTGTCGCATCATCGTTGATAATGGAAGCTGCAACAATATTGCTAGCCAAGAATTGGTGGACAGATTGGGACTGAAACCACAGCGTCATCCTAGTCCATACAAGATGCAGTGGCTTAATGATTGTGGTGCACTACGAGTCAGTCATACTGTGACTGTACCATTCTCTGTTTGTAAATACAATGATCATGTGGAGTGCGACGTGGTGCCTATGCAAGCCTGCCAGCTTCTGCTCGGTCGACCATGGCTATATGATCGTGATGTCCAGATTTTCGGAAGGACCAACAAGCTGTCTTTTGTGTACAAAGGAGAGCGAATTTCCTTGCTTCCTTTGACACCGGAAGAAATTTTGAAGGATGATATCAGGAAGAAACAGCGCGAGAGCGAGCACCACTTGCGAGTGAGCCACAAAAATAGTAAGGAAGAGTGTCCACAGTCAAATCAAACCCCACAGCTGCAAGGAACCCAAAAACCGGGAAAAGAGGGTTTAGTAATGATGGCTAGGAAGGGGGATATCAAAGCATTGAGTGAACCCGATGCCATGTTCTTTGTACTTATGTACAAGGACACTTTTCTTTCTACTAATGCCTTACCCTCTACCCTGCCGAGTACTCTTTTGAATGTCTTACCGCACCAATCCAGAGGAGACAAAAGAAATTCAGCGACAAGTGGAGGAATTGATAAAAAAAGGGTATGTACAAGAAAGTCTTTCCCCTTGTGCTGTCCCTGTTCTTTTAGTGCCTAAGAAAGATGGGTCTTGGAGACTGTGTGTGGATTGCCGCGCAATTAACAATATCACAGTAAGATATAGGCATCCCATTCCTCGCTTAGATGATATGCTTGATGAACTTAGTGGTGCTAATTTTTTCACTAAAATTGATTTAAGAAGTGGCTATCATCAGATTCGTATGAAAGAAGGAGATGAGTGGAAAACAGCCTTTAAAACAAAATTTGGATTGTATGGATGGTTAGTGATGCCTTTCGGTTTAACCAATGCACCTAATACATTTATGCGATTAATGAATCATGTGCTTAGAACTTTCATTGGTAAATTTGTTGTGATTTATTTTGATGACATCCTAATCTATAGCAAGACTCTTGAAGAACATGTTGCACATATCCAGAGTGTGCTTGCTGTCCTGCGTAAACAAAAATTGCATGCTAACCTTGAGAAGTGCACCTTCTGCACCGACAAGGTAGTTTTCCTTGGTTTTGTTGTTTCAGGACAAGGCGTGGAGGTGGATGCTGAGAAAGTCAAGGCTGTACACAAATGGACGCCTCCATAGAACGTGAGCCAAGTGAGAAGCTTCCTTGGACTTGTTGGTTTCTATCGGCGCTTCGTGAAAGATTTCAGCACGATCGCTGCTCCAATCAATGAGCTGACCAAGAAAGACGTACCTTTCAAATGGGGAGAAGCACAACAAAAGGCTTTTGAAGAATTAAAGAAGAAGCTCATAACATCCCCAGTCCTTGCACTTCCTGATTTCAACAAGACATTTGAAATTGAATGTGATGCAAGTGGAGTTGGGATTGGAGGCGTGCTGATGCAAGAAAAGAGATCAATTGCATTGTTCAGTGAAAAGCTAAGTGGTCCGACTTTGAATTATTCAGTTTATGATAAAGAATTATATGCTCTCGTTCGGAGTTCGGAAACTTGGCAACACTACCTTTATCCTAAAGAATTTATAATACATTCAGACCATGAATCATTGAAACATATTAAGGGACAGCTAAAAATGAATAAACGACATGCTAAGTGGAGTGAATTTATTGAGTCCTTTCCTTATATTGTCAAATATAAGAAAGGTCAAGATAATATTGTAGCTGATGCTTTATCTCGACGTCATGCTTTGCTCACACAACTTGATGCTAAAATTCTCGGATTGGAAAGTATAAAGGAATTATATGCCACTGATTCGTACTTTGCTGAACCATATGCCAAGTGTCGTAATGGCAAAGGATGGGAAAAGTATCATGTGCATGATGGATTTTTATTTCGCACTAACAAACATTGTATTCCAGATTGCTCTGTTCTACTTTTACTTGTGCAGGAAGCTCATGCAGGTGGACTTATGGGCCATTTTGGAGCCAAGAAAACGGAGCAAGTGCTGGCCGACCATTTCTTTTGGCCAAAAATGCGACGAGATGTAGAGAGACATGTTCTTCGCTGTGAAAACTGCCACAAAGCTAAGTCTCGTATGAACCCTCATAGTTTATATACTCCTCTTCCTATTCCTAATGCACCTTGGGAGGACATTTCAATGGATTTTGTTCTTGGGTTACCACGGACCAAAAGGGGAAGGGATTCAATTTTTGTCGTGGTTGATCGTTTCAACAAAATGGCACATTTTATTCCTTGCCACGAGAGCGACGATGCTTCCCGTATTGCTGAATTATTTTTCAGGGAAATCGTGCGACTACATGGAATGCCACGTACCATTGTGTCGGATCGTGATACCAAGTTCTTGAGCTACTTTTGGAAGACATTGTGGGGCAAACTTGGGACAAGACTGTTGTTCTCCACAACATGTCATCCGCAAAAGGTCGGCCAAACTGAAGTTATGAATCAAACACTATCAATGTTGCTCCGAGCTGTCCTTAAGAAGAACCTGAAACTATGGGAAGAAAGCTTGCCACATGTTGAGTTTGCATATAATAGGGCAGTACACTCGACCACTAGATTTTGTCCATTTGAAATTGTATATGGATTCACACCCACTGCTCCCATAGATCTTTTGTCTTTACCCATGCAGGAATGTGTGAACTTCGATGCAAGCAAGCGAGCTGAATTTGTCAAGAACATTCATGATAGGGCTCGGGCCAATATTGAAAAGATGACCAATAAGTATGAGAAGCACGCTAACAAGGGTCGTAGGAAGGTGTTGTTCGAACCAGGGGACTTGGTTTGGGTGCACCTTTGAAAGGATCGTTTTCCAGAGCTGTGAAAGAGCAAGTTGCAACCCCGGGCTGACGGACCATTCAAAGTTCTACGCAAGATCAACGACAACGGTTATGAAATTGATCTGCCAAGTACTTATGGTGTGAGTACCAGTTTCAATGTGTCCGACCTGTCTCCATTCTTTGGATTGGAAGAGTCGAGGACGACTCTTTTTCAAGGGGGGGGAGGATGATATGCCCACGCCGACCACACCATCAAGTATACCGACTACATCAAGCAAGATGGAACAATCATCAAGTCAAGCTGCACCAGCTCATGTCTTCGATGGACCAATTACTCGTAGCCGAGCTAAACAGCTACAACAAGAGGTGCACGCGCTACTTTATGAAATTCCATTTATTAATGAGAATTATATACTTCCTAAATCGTACATGTTTCTATTACTCAGGTTCACCAAGGAGGATAACAAGGACACGCCGAGACTGAACCAGAGAGGAGAACTACGTCAAACCAGTTCGGCCTGGCAGAACTGTCATGAAGAAACAGTCATATCTCTTGATTCATAGAAGCTGTGAAGGTCCATGAGTACTTGTTGGAAAGGTGTTGAAGTCAACTTTCTAATGCCACTAACTGTCGAGTGCTTTAGAGCTCCCAGCTTGGTAGCCAAGTGCTTTTGATGCAGACTGTTCAGAAGATCAATAGTCAGCCTGATATCCAAGTTTCCGTGAGAAACTGTATTACTCTACAATATTTCGTGAAGCATGCTACGTACACATGGTGTGAAAGGTTATCGAATTAGTTTTCCAACACATCTGGTCCCGTGTCTTTTGGATGTCCCTAGGTGGAGTTATGATTAAAACATTGAAGACCACTCAGAAGGCCAGAAGACATGCGGAAAATTGATGACCACTGTATGAATGATCAAGCCAGTTAGCCTTCCACCTTCCCACGTGGCTTTTTCAGTTCACATCTATTTTTAGACTAGTTGTTGGCATAAATACCGCTCTTTTGTAAGCCAAGGAACACTTTTTTGATGAATTAAGATTAATCCAGTGATATTTGCATCCGAGCTGCTTGAGTGTCTTACTCAACCCTTGTTCTTCCTTGTTCTTCTTGAACTTGTAAAGAGATCTCTCTGAGATCCACTAATTTGTGCTCTGCGGGTTCCAGTATGGCTGCCCCGTCTTGTGTGGATTAGCTCCGGTTGTGGTTCTGCGGTCGTTCGGAGATCGAGTCGAAGTCTTCGCGGTTTCGGTGTCTCTCTCCCCGTCGCTTGGTCGCATCCAACCTTGGTCAGGTATAAAGCTAGTTATCCGCGCTGTTTCTACAACAAGTTATCTTGTTCTTGAGCCTCCTGTCGTGAAGATCGGGCCACCCTTCGCCGAACCAAATTCGGTAGATATCACCTGTGGTTGCAATGGTTGTAAAGTCTCCAGGCGTGAGAATGATGTTATCTCCAACAATTAGGTCTCCGTCAGTAGCAACAAAAAGATCTCCAACTCCAACACCTATGCGTCCCAATTGTAACACGAAGCACCCCAATTCTAGTGGTAAGTATAAATAACCGTTATTCCATCAAGTCTTCCTTGTTATTGTTGTTTATACGTTATTATTATTCTGTTTTCATATCAACTTCCGTCCTAAAATGTGCTTCCTATACCATTGTTTAGGATCATCACAAAAAAAGTAAAAGACGAAAACTTAAATCAGAAATATGGACTGATTTTGATCTTATATATGATGGCCAGACTCTAGCAGAAGCCCAATGCAAACATTGCAATAAAATATTCAAAGTATCTCGAGGTGTTGGCACAAGTGCTTGTCTTAGGCATTTATCTAGTTGTGATGGTAAAGCTAAGTTAAATCAAATGACTGATCAGATGAATTCTGCTAACTCAAGTGATGTTTCTTTGAAAGATTGGAAATTTGATCATGATGTAGCTCGGGGGGAATTAGTTAAGTTGATTGTGCTACATGGATTACCTTTTAGCATAGTTGAGTACCTAAAATTTAGGAGCTTTGTTGCTAGCTTGAATCCTTGGTTCTCATCAATTTCTAGAATTACCATAAGGTCGGACCGCATTTGGTCATATGAGAAAGCAAAGGCATCACTACGAGATATGCTAAGCAATACAAAATATAGAGTTTCCCTAACTGCTGATTTGTAGACTTCAAACCAAAACTTAGGCTATCTATGTGTGACATGTCACTATATTGATGCCGAATGGAAGCTCTATAAGAGGATCATAAAATTTGCTTTGGTTGAAACTCCTCATGATGGTAAAGCAATGTTCAACGCAATGCTATGAGCACTTTGTGATTGGAACATTGAAGACAATTTTTTTTCAATTACACTAGACAATGCAAGTGTCAATGATTCGTTTGTGAAAGCATTACGAGAAAATCTTGTCTCTAAGGGGCTGCTATTTCAAAAAGGTAAACTATTTCATTGTCGATGTGCTGCACATGTTCTTAATTTAATAGTGCAAGAAGGTTTTAATTCCATTAGTTCTGCTGTGAGTAACATTACGAGAGAGTGTCAAATATATAAAGAGTTCACAATCTCGGAAGGAAAGGTTCGAGAAAATGATTAAACAAGTTGGCATATCTTTTATGAAACGACCTTCTCTTGATGTTGCCACTCGTTGGAATTCAACATATCACATGCTTGAGTCATCTTATTTATATAAGAGGGCATTTGAATCATTAACTATGGAGGACTCCCAGTATATTCATGAGCCTTTAGATGATGAATGGAAATTAGCAAATAAGCTTTGTAACATTCTAAAGACTTTCTGTGTTGCAACAAACATGGTCTCAGGATCAAAATATCCCACTTCAAGTTGTTACTTTCATCAAATTTGGGAGGTAAAGAAGCTATTAGAAAATGGAGTCCTCAAATTCAGATTGTAAGATCACATTGATGATTGACAAGATGAAGGAAAAGCTGCAAAAGGCATACATGCAAATCTGCATTCCTGTAATTTTAGATCCTAGATTTAAATTGGGTTTCATCAAGTTTCGATTGCAGCAAGGTTTTAAAGATAGATCTATTATGTATTTTTCCAACATTGAGCAAACATTTCGGGAACTATTCGATGAATACTTGTTGCGATTTGGTGACTTAACTCCTGAGAATGCACATAGAGTCAGCGATGAGTTGGATTTCGATGACCCTTGGGCAGATTGGGGGATGCACCAAAATGCACAACAAAGAAGAAGAGTGAGCGACCTTGACTGGTATTTGGAAGAGGGGTTGGTTCCTGTAGGAGTTGACCTTGATATACTGCAATACTGGAAGACATACTCACCTAAGTACCCCATTCTTGCACTTTTGGCACGTGATGTGCTAGCTGTTCCTGCATCTACCGTTCCATCAGAATCTGCCTTTTCAAGTGCTAAGAAGACTATAAGTGACTACAGAAGTAGACTGGCTAGTGACACAGTGGAAGCTCTAATATGTCTACAAGATTGGTTAAGATGAAGTGGTAAAATTTATTTTTCTCCATATAGAAATCTAATTTATGTGCTTAATAATAATTTTGTGTCTAAGTAAATTGCTGCATCTGTTTCTTATTATATATTTCAGACACCACTCTTGATGACATTGCTGGTAATATTATTGGAGAAGATGATGATGACGATGATGATGCAATTGAAAACTTGTGGTAATACTATTTTAAATAAAAGAGAAATGGTTGAAGTATTCGAATTCATCTAAAATTTCTCTTTTTCTATAATATTACTTTTCTGTGATATGTTTTCTGTTCTTGCGGCAGCATGTGATCAAAACTCTTTGCGTGATTTTAGCTTGTTTCTACATAAACTGAAGAAGGTTAAATTTCTTTCTCCACAGAAATGCCATGTGAAGAGCAAAGACATCAGAAAGTTCCAATGATACCACTTTGGCTTTATTCAAGACTTACAAATTTTGAACTGGAAATATATTCACGCCTGACACGAAGGGTCTTTGTAGTAGTTTGACTTTTATATGTTTTTATCCTATTCAATGGTGATAAATGCACATATATTGTTTTGCTCCAGCTGATTGGTGTTGAAGCATATTTAACTTATCTATTCGCAACTTGATAATATTCGTCAATTTTGTTTGTGTGGTGAGCAGGATAATATTACACAAAGTATACAGTTTTTGAACAGTTATTATAGTTGGATCATTTGAGAGGATTAGACTCAAGATTTGCTATGTTAACAAATACAAATATTTAATATTATCTCTAAAATTTGATTTTTTTCATCTGATGGTGAGCTGAACATCAGTGATCACATATTGAAACCAGTTTTTTGAAGTGATCCATTCTGAACTAGCTGTATCAAGACACCAAGTATAGATTTAGAATAAGTAACGTCTTCCTTTGTTTTCTTTGTGATTTTTCTGATTTTTCAGAATTTTTTTAAAACCTTTGATATGTGATTTTTTAGAGTTTTTTCCCTTCTGAACCGAGAATATGCAATAATGCAATGCAAGTAGGTAACCTAGTTGAACTCACGAGTACGTGAAACCTTCACAAACTAGCGGCGCAGCAAGCCACCAAGCAGGAAGTGACAAACTAGCACAACGCAACACGAAAACAGGCTCGCGGGTGCCGCAAACTGCCGGCGGGCTTCGGTAGCTGATGGCGGGGCTTGCCGCCACGGCCCGCAACAGCCTCGCGCCTCCTGCGGCAGCAGGGCGGGCAGCCGCAGCCCGCCCCACTTTTCATCGTGACCGACGAGTGAAGTGGAGTCATGGATTTAGTCCCACATTTGTGGTTTAGATTTGTGTATCAGCATCTCTTGTTATAAACAATACCACCTTTAAATTAACCGTTTCATGTTGAGCAAAAATAAAATCATAAAATAGGTGATATATATGAATACACATGCACGCCACATGGTGGGCGGCGCAGTAAACGTATTTTGGAAAACGGGTGTTGTGAAGCTTCGGCTCAGGTAGAGGGTTGATTTCGCAATAGCCTGAGCTTGGTTGTCCGAACAGGCAGCTTCTCGGGACTCCAACCAAATAAACAGAGCACACGCAGTTCTCAGCCTTCCTCCTATCCAGGCAAATCTGATTTAGCACCAACCAAACATTGCCCTCAGTGCACAAGTAGCAGGGAAGAAGCTCCTGGTGGAACCTGCAACTCCAAGCAGAATACTGAAAAGGAGGATCCGATGTATTAAGAAAAATAAAATTCTTTAACCAGAGACAGCTTCTTTGGGAGTTTGAAGGTGATTATTTCATTTAAAAACAACCACGTTACCAAGTGATTATTCTGCATGTTCGAATCTTTGAGACCGCAACAAAATATTCATGGGGCGAGACGACCACAAATGTCTCATAACCGCTACACTGTTGAATGTACAAAAAATAACAGAATTATCAGTGAACCATTGCTCTGCTCGACGCAACCAAGACTTGCAGGCCTGTGCTGCGCTGCGCTGCAGGCTTAAGGACCGCTGGACCTTACCAACAATTTTAAGCATGAGCTTGGCTGAAGGACTGCTCGATTTAGTTTAGTTGCTTTTTGTACCACGAAACACACTCCACATATTGTTTCAGTAAAAAAGATTGTGTGGTCTCAAACAAACCAAAGTGGTAGACAAAAGCAAAGTAGTAACTAAACTTCAAATAACAGATCAGCCGATATAGAATTTTTGCCAAGGACCATATACATGATTTTGTCTATACCGGCAAAATACAGATAAAACCAGTTTCCACTAAGTTTCACTGTATAATATCTCTAAGTTAATGTTGTCACGACTTTGGAACTTTGGGAAAATGAAGTTTAACAATCATTGGCAGTTCAGAGAGCTCCACTTTGGACCTTCCCAATAATACAGTCTTCAGCTTGTCATCACAGTTCACAATGTTCTTATTCGTTGGATCCTGTAAATCAGGATAATTTTCATTAAAAACAGAGATCATGATAATTTCTGGCACTAAACTGGAAAGCAGGATAATTTTCATCAAACAAAGAAAGAAACATGATCAGGAGGAAGCCGTACAACATCTGCTCACTGCAGGGTCGTTTGGATAGGGTGGTATTAACAGGGATTGGGACACAATCCCGACCATACAGGGAAACTGATCCACGCTGGGAAATAATCCCATGGTGGGAAATGGCCACATTTGGAAAGGACGTGTATTGTAACGATCCCCAGCCAAACTCGGCCGATCCGTGGAGGCAAGAAACATCGCAGGTCCAGGTCCTGAACTGAACCTCGTCTCAGCATACACCACTCTCGCCTGCCGCTCAACTCTTCTTGTGTGCTTCGCTCACCTCGGCGAGGAATCTACCTCGCTCAGCAGAATTTTCCTCTGCAGAAACTTCCTCACCGCTGGTCCTTGTTCCCTTCTCCGTCTCCTGCTCTACAACATGAGGAAATTGATGGCTTCTCACCAGCAGCTGGATGGGTGCACCTTTGTGGCGGTTGATCACATGACTTGGTTCTTAAACAGAGGAGCCAGTTCTTCGGCACTGGATGGCAACCAATTTTTGCAAGGTCTGTGCTGCAGTTCTCTCTTTCCCGCATCGTGGTTGCATCAAAGCTCCATAGGTTTTGCAGTGCATTAGCAAGTTAAACAATTCACAATCTGTGTATGCAACTACTCATTCCTTCTTCCCATAAGCAACTCTATTAATTTCTTCAGTATGTTTTGGATCAGATGTTCATTTTATGTACACAAATTAATTTATTTCCATAATAATTTAAGAATGCATCACCATTTTATTCTGGGGTTTCAGCTGTAGAACTTACAGAAGACTAATTGCAGTTTATTAGGATATTTGAAGCGTTTTGTTCAATCAAGCTTGCAGTGTGAGAACAATATGTGCATGGTGCATACAGTGTTTTAAACAGGCGTCTGGATGCCTAGGTGAACGCCGGGCGCCTGGACGCCAAGGCGCCCACCTAGGCGATGACCATGGCGTCCAAGCAGGAGCGCCTGGACGCCTAGGCAGAGCAACTCCTTTTAAACAGTGGGCGCATATCAAGTGGTTGACTTCAGAGAATAAGAATGCATGAACATGGTTAGAACCTGTGGTTGTTAGCCTCCTGGCCCCGTAAAATCAGAATAACTACTGCTCAAACTTTTGATTCTCAAAATTTCAGCTCCAGTTAGACAGATGGGTATTTCTGTTTTCAAAAAGACTAAATTTTGGTTCAGGACTAGAATGATGATACTTTTGCCATCATCAACAGATTTTAGTTGCTTCAGTTGAGAGATTTTGTTCAGCTTGAGCTTCAGAGAATTTAAGTGAATACAGTATAGTTAGAAAAAAAGTTCTCCCGTATAAAACCCTATTTATATTTTACTTGCACTTGGATGCATTTATACTCATACATGTATGACAATGGAAAGACCTGCATGTTCAGAAAGATGGATTATCCTTGTAGCTTTCACTCGTTGATTCCAGGAAAATTTATGCTGCATGGACAAGGTGCAACCTGAAGGGGGCCCTGGGGCAGCGGTAAAACTTGTTAGTATACTCTCATGGAGAGGATAACACTAGGAGTTGGGATTAATTTTTGATTTATTTCTCACACAATGTCAATGCCCAACCTAGAGGGTTGGGGTTACATATTTATAGCCTAAGACAGCTGCCGAGATGTTATACCATGGTGTCCTAACTATTAGAGGGATAAATCTGGACTGAATGGGATGAATGCATCATGAGGGTGCAGGGTCCATTATATAGAGGGATTAGGTGAGGGGAAATGACTAAATCACCCCTAACCCTAATCCCTCACTAATGACTAATATGCCCCTGTGACACACACACATAATCACAGTGTCTAACACCCCCCCCCCCCCCGCAGTCACAACATCTAGCCACTGCAGATGTTGAGACTGGACCGAAACTCGGAGAACAGCGACGACGGGAGGCCCTTCGTGAAGATGTCAGCGAACTGCGTCGTCGTCGGGACATGGTGTACCCGAATCTCGCCGCGTGCAACCCGCTCAAGAACAAAGTGGAGGTCGATCTCCACATGTTTTGTGCGCTGATGCTAGACCAGGTTGGTGGAGAGGTACACGGCGCTGACGTTGTCGCAGTAGATGAGGGTGCTCCTGGCGACGGAAGTGTGGAGCTCCTGAAGCAACTGCTGGAGCCAGGAGGCCTCAGCTACGCCATTAGCCACGGCGCGATACTCCGCCTCAGCACTCGAACGCAACACCACGGGCTGTCGCTTCGAGGACCAGGAGACGAGGTTACCGCCCAGGAAGACGGCATACCCAGAAGTAGAACGTCGTGTGTCCGGGCAGCCAGCCCAGTCAGCATCGGTGTACACGACCAGCTCGGAGGCCGTGTCACGTCGAAGGAGGAGGCCGTAGTCGAGAGTACCTCGTAGGTACCAAAGAATCCGCTTTACAGCGGTGAGGTGCGGCTCCCTCGGGTCATGCATATGGAGGCACACCTGCTGAACTGCATACGAGATATCCGGCCTGGTGAAGGTGAGGTACTGAAGAGCACCTGCAAGACTCCTGTAAGTAGTGGGGTCAGAGACGGGTGTCCCGTCGGTAGCGGAGAGCTTCGCCTGAGTATCCACTGGAGTGGAGCAAGGCTTGCACTCGGTCATGCCCGCTCGCTGGAGGATATCCAGGCAGTACTGTCGCTGGTGAAGGAATAAGCCGCCTGGTCGGTCCTCGACCGCAATGCCCAGGAAGTAGTGAAGACGGCCCAGGTCCTTCATAGCGAACTCCTGCTGTAAAGCAGAAATGGTGCGCCGAAGCAGAGCCGGACTAGACGCTGTTAGTACAATGTCATCGACGTACAGTAGGAGGTAGGCAGTGTCACTGCCACGTCGATAGACAAACAGCGAAGTGTCCGACTTAGCTTCGACGAACCCCTGTGAGACCAAGAAGGAGGCGAACCGGCTATACCAAGCTCGCGGTGCCTGCTTCAGTCCGTATAGGGATTTGTTCAGCTTACAGACCATGTCTGGGTGAGCTGAATCAACAAACCCTGCTGGCTGACTGCAGTACACCGTCTCGGTCAATGTACCGTGGAGGAAGGCATTCTTGACGTCCAACTGGTGGACAGGCCAAGAACGTGAGAGAGCCAGCGACAGAACGGTACGAACCGTCGCCGGCTTTACCACTGGGCTGAAGGTCTCGTCGTAGTCGACTCCAGGGCGCTGAGTGAAACCTCGGAGTACCCACCGAGCCTTGTACCTCTCCAAGGTACCGTCCGCCTTCTTCTTGTGCGTGAACACCCACTTGCCCGTGACAACATTGCCACGACTAGGACGGGGAACCAGGTCCCAGGTCCGGTTGGCAAGCAGAGCCTCATACTCTTCCTCCATAGCGCGGCGCCAGTGAGGGTCGGCGAGGGCGCTACGCACGGAAGTAGGTATGGGTGATATCGAAGAAGAGTCGGTCGGTGGAGAAGTAGTCGACGAGAAGGCAGCTCCGGTGAAGCGCTCAACTGGACGAAGACACCCGGATGCACGTCGAGTCACCATCGGGTGGACGTGACCAGGATCCCTGTGGAGAAGAGGAGGGTTGTACACCGGGCGCTCGGGTACAACGACCTTCTCTCGTCTCGGGGCCACACGTGGTGCAGCTGGAGTAGGGCCGCCCCCCCCTGTGCTCGTCGCTGGTAGGCAAGTACGGGGTCAGCGAAGCGAGAAGTCGTCGTCGGTGCTGCTCCTGGTGCGTCTGGTGACGTCGGGCTTGCTGCAGGTGATGTCGGGGAAGCTGAGGCCGTGCGTGGCGCAGTAGTCGATGTCGGGGACGCAGAGGCCGCGCTTGGCGCAGCAGGCGTCGTCGGGGACACCGGGGCCGCGCGTGTTGCAGTGGGTGACGTCGGGGACGCCGAGGCCGCGCGTGGCGCAGCCGGTGGCGTCAGGGACGTCGGTGCCGCGCGTGGCGCACCCGGTGGCGTCAGGGACGCCGGTGCCGCGCGTGGCGCAGCAAGTGGCGTCAGGGACGCCGGGGCCACGTAAGGCACAACAGGTGGCGTGGAAGACGCCGAAGTCATGCGTGGCGTAGCGGGTGGGTAACCTGCAAGAGGTAACCGACAAGGTCGCTGTACAGGAGCGGCCTCGGGGTCAGTAGAGAAGAGGGAATCCAACTCAGTGACGGAGTCAGAGGACGGGGTGGAAAAGGGAAAGGAAGACTCGTCGAAGACGACGTGTCGGGAGATCAAGATACGACGGGTGGTGGGGTCAAGGCACCTGTACCCTTTATGGTCAGGGGAGTACCCAAGAAAAACACACTGAGTCGAACGAGGCGCAAGCTTATGGGGAGCTGTGGCAGAGAGGTTCGGGTAGCAAGCGCACCCGAAGACCCGAAGATGGTCGTAAAGAGGGTGGGTGCCGAACAAAGCGAAGTGAGGGGTGGGAGCACTAATCGCCTTAGTAGGAAGGCGATTAATGAGGTAGGTGGCAGTGTGAAGCGCCTCCGCCCAGTAGCGAGCAGGGGTAGAAGCCTGAAACATCAGGGAGTGCATGACATCGTTGGTGGTCCGAATCATGCGCTCAGCCTTGCCGTTCTGGGGGGAAGTGTACGGACATGACATGCGTAACTGAACACCGCGAGAAACCAAAAAGTCACGGAACGTAGAGTTGTCAAACTCGCGCCCGTTGTCGTACTGGACCGCATGAATCGTGCGCCCAAACTAGGTGGACACCCAAGCGAAGAAGTGAGAAAGAGTGCCGAAAGTATCAGACTTCTGTCGCAAGGAAAAAGTACACGAATAGTGCGAAAAATCATCCACGACCACCAAGTAATACTTGCATCCAGAGACACTAAGAACAGGTGAAGTCCAAAGATCACAATGAATCAAATCGAATGTGTGCTCGACACGAGTGACAGAGTGCGGAAAAGGAAGTCGAACATGGCGACCCAACTGACAAGCATGGCAAAGAGACTCATGAGTACCCCGAGTATACGAAATCGCTGAACTACCAGACAACTTCGACATAGCATCAACACCGGGCTGGCCAAGCGGACGATGCCAAATGGTCGAAGATGCTGTCGTAGTCAAGGCAAGAGGCGGAGCGGAAGCAGGAAGACGCATCGTGTACAGGGGACCCGTACTATCACAGCGAAAAAGAAAGCGTCGAGTAGTAAGATCCTTCACAGTTACACCATAAGGATCAAACTCAAGGGAAACATGGTTGTCAGTAGTAAAACGACGAACGGAAAGAAGATGTTGAATGATGTCAGGGGCAACAAGAACATCACGTAGCTGAAACGAATCCGGCGAACCCGAGTCACCTACTGAGGTGACTGGGAGAGTCGACCCATTCCCAACAACGATAGATGAAGGATCAGAGGGACGGGAAGGGCGGGTAGAGGAGAGGATACCGACGTCAGGGGTGGTGTGGTAGGAGGCACCGGAGTCTACCACCCAGTCAGGGCCAGACGGCGTGAGACCCCGCAGGTAGACCGACGGTGTTGAACGGGTCGCGACATGCCCCGGCGGTGGTGGCGCCGGGAAGGAAGACAACACGCGTGGACCCTCGACGGTCATGCCAAGCGAGTAGGCAACAGCCGATCCAGGTACACCAGTCGATGTCGGTCGAGGAGCACCTCCCAGAGCGGCGTCCCATGGTGCAGTGGCGACTGCGGGCCAGGCGGCGCCGTTGTGGGGGGCTGCAGGGCTGACGGCCCAAGGGGCGTCTACAGCTGCTGCGGGCCAAGCAGCGGCGCTGTCGTGGGGTGCTGCAGAGGCGACGGCGGTGGGCCAGACGGAAGCAGAGAGCTCGGCTCGAGGGGTGGCAGCGCTGGGGGCTGGATGGGCGGTGGGGGCCAGATGTGGCTGTGCGGTGGCCCAGGGTGGTGACGCGGCGGCATCTGGCCAGGGGGCAGTGGCGGCCGCGCCAGCCCTCCCTGAGGCGGCGGCGGGCAGCGCGACTGGGGCGCTGGCGGCGGCGGCGCTAGCGGCCCAGGGCGCAGCTGCGCGGGCTGGAGACACGCCAGCGGCGGCGGCGGCTGCGCCAGGCGGCGCGAAAGCGTGGGCGAGGGGCGCAGCTGTGGCGGTCCCAGCGGGCGGCGTGACTGGGGTGCTGGCGGCGGCGGCGCCAGCGGCGGGCCCGGCCCTGGGCGCCGCGGCGTGGTTGGGAGCAGCCAAGGCGAATGGGGCGGCGGCGGCAGCGGCGCAGGGCCGCTGCAGCGGCGGCGGCTGGGCCGGCGGCGGCTGGGTAGGGCCGCTGCAGCGGCGGCGCTGTGGAGGGGCTGTGGCGGCGGCGGCGGCACAGCCATCAGGGGAAGAGGATTAGGGTTAAGCCCTAATCCTTGATTACCTAGCTGATACCATATTAGAGGGATAAATCTGGACTGAATGGGATGAATGCATCATGAGGGTGCAGGGTCCATTATATAGAGGGATTAGGTGAGGGGAAATGACAAAATCACCCCTAACCCTAATCCCTCACTAATGACTAATATGCCCCTGTGACACACACATAATCACAATGTCTAACACTAACAAAGGACTAAGATGCTGTCCTAACAAGGACTAAGATGCTGTCCTAACAAGGACTAAGATGTTGTCCTAACAAAGGACTAAGATGTTGTCGTAACAAGGACTAACATGCTGTCCTAACAAGGACTAATATGTTGTCTTAGCTAGGGGGCCACAAAAACCAAGAGTACAAAACTTATTCCATCATTCTCCCCCTAAGTCTTGTGCGTCGTCTTGTGAGAAAGTTGGATCATCTCGATCCTGGAGCAAAGCTCAAGGAGCTTGATCCTCCCAAAGGGCTTGGTGAGCAGGTCCGCAAGCTGGTCCTTGGTGTTGATGTAGCACGCCTTGATGCTCCCTTCCTCCAAGCAGCCTAAGAGGAAGTGGTACCTCACCCGAATGTGCTTGCTCCGTTCATGAAAGATAGGGTTCTTTCCCAGAACCAGAGCGGACTTGTTGTCCACCCTGAGTTCCACCGCTCCAGTGTCTTTGCCGAGGAGATCACCAAGCAGTCGAACAAGCCAGAGCGACTGAGTCGAAACGGTAGAGGCCGCTATGTACTCGTCCTCGTAGCTGGACATGGCCACCACCTGCTACTTAACCGACTGCCAGCTAACGAGGCACTTGCCGAGGAAGAAGTGAATCCCGCTCGTGCTCTTCCTAGTGTCGATGTCGCCAGCGTGGTCACTGTCGGTGTACCTGACAAAGTGTGCCTCCCCAAGGTACCTCAGATTGTAGAGGCCGTAGTCGAGAGTCCCCGCAACGTAGCGGATGATCCTCTTCACAGCCTGCTGGTGCTCCGTCGTCGGTCGCTGCATGAACCGACTGACGTAGTCGACAAAGAATGTCAAGTCCGACCGTGTGTGCGCGAGGTAGCGAAGGCTCCCCACAAGACGTCGGTACTGCGTAGCATCCACCTCCGTCGTGCGGTTACGGCTCAGCTTCAGTCTCTCCTCTATCGAAGTGAGAGCTGGTTGCAGTCCATGAGCCTAGCCAGCTCAATAACGCGCTTGGTGTAGACAGTCTGTTGAAGCATGATCCCGAAGTCGGTCTGGTGCACCTCGATCCCCAGGTAGAAGGAGAGAGATCCCAGGTCACTCATCTAGAAGGTGGCTTTCATCTCTTCCTTGAACGCTGCCACCTTCGCATCCTTGGTGCCGGTGATCACCAAGTCGTTGACATAGACACCCACCGGTAGGGTGTTTCCTCCATTGCCCCGCCGGTAGATGGCCGCCTCGTGTGGGCTTTGCCCGAAGCCCATCCCCTTGAGCATTGAGTCCAACTTGGCATTCCACGCCCTTGATACCTGCTGCAAGCTATAGAGGGCCTTGCGCAGGCGCAACACCTTGCCCTCCTTGCCAGGAATCGCAAATCCCGACGACTGGTGCACGTAGACCTCCTTTAAATCGCCGTTAAGAAACACTGACTTGAAGTCCATGTGCTGAACCCGTCAGCCTTCTTGGGCAGCCAACGCAAGGAGGAGTCGCACAGATTCCATTCGTGCCACGGGTGCGAAGGCATCATCGAAGTCGATCCCCTCTTGTTGCACAAAATTGCGTGCCACCAAGCGAGCCTTGTGCTTGACGATGGTGCCAGCTTCATCCCTCTTCAGCTTGAACACCCACTTAAGGGTGATCGCGCGGTGACCACGAGGGAGGTCAGCAAGCTCCCAGGTGCGGTTGTTCTCAACCATGTCCATCTCCGACTGCATCGCAGCACGCCATGCCGCGTGTCTCTCAGCCTCCGCGAAAGACCGAGGATCACCGTCATCGCACGCAAGATGCAACTGCGCCTCCAGATTGCGAGGGACCAGTCCCGGCACCGGCTGGTCGCCGAGAAGGTCCTCCACCGTACGATACCGCAACGGCTTGTTGCAATTCTGGTGTTATTTACACCAAAATTGCCTCTGTACTCTTTTCTAATGAAGTACAGTAGCAGTTGCAGTCCTCAACTTGCTTCCACTTGGTGCTGCAACTTGCTCCCACTTTATGTTGCAACTTGCTGGCACTTGATGGATGCTGCAACGTGCTGCTACAACTTGCAATAGTCTTCTGACATAAGGAACAGAGGCAGCAGGAGATAGCAGATGCAATCTGCTATGGCTCAGCGCAAGAAGAAAAACAAAACAGGAGTGAACAGGGCTGCCGCATGTTGGATTCTGTCTCTGGTCGGGACAGAACAGAGGAGGAGAGAGATGCTGGTCTGTTCTGATCTGGGCGCGGAACAGGGGAGAGGCGGCTGCGGTTTCTTTTGTGGAGAAGTGTTTTCTGATTTTATTGATCTGTCGTACAGAGGTGACAGCGCCTTTTTCTTATATAGGCCTGGTTACAAGACTCCTTTATTAATACAACTTGACTCCTAATATACTTCTAACTCTATCTATAAGGAGAAATATCTCCTAGACTCTAGAAACAGGTGTTGGATGCACCTAGGACTCTTTTCATCTAGGACTCTTTTGACCAGCACCCTCTCCTTGCAGAGTCTGGATTGGATTCTGGAGAGGTGCTGCCGCGCCAACTCTCCCTGCTGCCTGCCCTTGGACCTCCTGAGTCCTGCTTGGACTGCTCTGTCCAGGGCACCGCACCAGAGCAGACCAGGATCAATTAACATTCTCCTCCTGACTCTAGATCTGCTTCATGTCCAGGACTCCAATCCTTCTTCTCATCTCCACGAACTTTTGTCTTTCAAGTGCCTTGGTCAAGATGTCCGCCATATGGTCTTGGGTGGAAATCTGCTCAAGCACAATAGTACCGCTGTCACACACTCTCGTATGTAGTGGTACTTGACATCGATGTGCTTGCTTCTATCATGGTGTACCGGGTTCTTGCTCAAGTCTATAGCTGACTTGTTGTCAACCAGCAGCACTGACGCCTTCGACTTTTTAGATAAGTCCTCCATCAGCCGTGCCATCCATACGACTTGGCAATGCCCCTTCAGCTGCTGCCAGATATTCTGCTTCACATAAGGACAAAGCCACCACCTTCTACTTGCAGGACTGCCATGAAACGGGGTTGTTTCCAATACAGAACAGCACCCCGCTTGTGCTCTTGCGGTCCTCCACGTCTCCCACATAGTCACTATCCGAGTACCCAATAAGCTCCATGTCTTCTCCCCTTGCATAGAAGACTCCATAGTTGATTGTACCCCGCTATGTAGCGTACAATGCGTTTGACTGCAGCAAAGTGCTCCTCCTTGGGCTCCTCCAGTTGCCGACTCACGTACCCGACCGAGTAGGCGAGATCGGGACGTGTGTTCACCAAATATTGCAGCCCTTCTACCAAGCTCCTATAGTTCGTTGCTGAAAGAAGGCTAATAATAATTGTATTGAGATGATTGAAAAGCTGAGGTACAGGTGTGATTATATAGAGGGATTAGGAGGGGAGAAAAGACTAAACTACCCCTAACCCTAATCCCTCTCTAATGACTAATATACCCCTGTGCCATACCCCTAATTACAGTGTCTAACACCCCCCCGCAGTCACAACATCTAGCCGCTGCAGATGTTGAGACTGGACCGAAACTCGGAGAACAACGATGACGGGAGGCCCTTCGTGAAGATGTCGGCGAACTGCGTCGTCGTCGGGACATGGTGTACCCGAACCTCGCCCCGTGCTACCCGCTCACGAACAAAATGAAGGTCAATCTCCACATGCTTCGTGCGCTGATGCTGGACCGGGTTGGTGGAGAGGTACATGGCGCTGACGTTGTCGCAGTAGATGAGGGTGCTTTTGATGACGGGAGTGTGGAGCTCCTGAAGTAGCTGCTGAAGCCAGGAGGCCTCAGCTACGCCGTTAGCCACGGCGCGATACTCCGCCTCTGCACTCGAGCGCGACACTACGGGCTGTCGCTTCGAGGACCAGGAGACAAGGTTGCCGCCCAGGAAGACGGCGTATCCAGAAGTAGAGCGTCGTGTGTTCGGGCAGCCTGCCCAGTCAGCGTCTGTGTACACGACCAGCTCGGAGGCCGTGTCACGTCGAAGAAGGAGGCCGTAGTCGAGGGTGCCTCGTAGGTACCGAAGAATCCGCTTGACAGCGGTGAGATGCGGTTCCCTCGGGTCATGCATGTGGAGGCACACCTGCTGAACCGCATATGAGATATCCGGCCTGGTGAAGGTTAGGTACTGGAGAGCACCTGCAAGACTCCTGTAAGAAGTGGGGTCAGAGACGGGTGTCCCGTCGGTGGCGGAGAGCTTCGCCTGAGTATCCACTGGAGTGGAGCACGGCTTGCAGTCAGCCATGCTTGCCCGCTGAAGGATATCCAGACAGTACTGTCGCTGGTGAAGGAATAGGCCGCCTGGTCGGTTCTCGACCGTAATACCCAGGAAGTGGTGGAGACGGCCCAGGTCCTTCATAGCGAACTCCTGCTGTAAGGCAGAAATGGTTCGCTGAAGCAGAGTCGGACTGGATGCTGTTAGTACAATGTCATCGACGTACAGTAAGAGGTAAGCTGTGTCACTGCCCCGTCGATAGACAAACAGCGAAGTGTCCGACTTAGCTTCAACAAACCCCAGTGAGACCAAGAAAGAGGCGAATCGGCTGTACCAGGCTCGCGGTGCCTGCTTCAGTCCGTACAGGGATTTGTTCAGCTTACAGACCATGTCTGGGTGAGCTGAATCTACAAATCCTGCCGGCTGACTGCAGTACACCGTCTCGGTCAGTGTACCGTGGAGGAATGCGTTCTTGACGTCCAACTGGTGGACAGGCCAAGAACGTGAGAGAGCTAGCGACAGTACGGTACGAACTGTCGCCGGCTTCACCACCGGGCTGAAAGTCTCGTCGTAGTCAACTCCAGGGCGCTGAGTGAAGCCCCGGAGTACCCAACGAGCTTTGTATCTCTCCAAGGTGCCATCCGCCTTCTTCTTATGCGTGAATATCCACTTGCCTGTGACAACATTGCCACGGCCCGGACGGGGAACCAGGTCCCAGGTCCGGTTGGCAAGCAAGGCCTCATACTCTTCCTCCATAGCGCGGCGCCAGTTAGGGTCGGCGAGGGCGCTACGCACGGAAGTAGGTATGGGCGAGATCGAAGAAGGCTCGGTCGGTGGAGTCGTCGTCGACGAGAAAGCGGTACTATCGAACCGCTCCACTGGTCGAAGGCTCCCGGATGCACGTCGAGTCACCATCGGGTGGACGTGACCAGGATCCCTGTGAAGTAGAGGGGGGTTGTACACCGGCCGGTCGGGTACAACCATCTTCTCTCGTCGTGGATAGACGAGAGTGGGTCTCGATGTCGCGCGTGGCGTCGTCGGAGCAGGAGCCTCTCCCCGCGCTCGTCGCTGGTAGACAAGTGCGGGGTCAGCAAAGCGAGAAGACGTCGTTGGTGCCGCGCGTGGCGCGGCTGGTGGCGTCGTACTCGCTGGTGGTGCCGCTGGTGCCGTACGTGGTACAGCTGGAGACGCCGAGGGCTCCTGGGGTACAGTAGATGGTGTCGGGGAAGCCGAGGCCGCGTGTGGCGCAGCAGGTGACGTCGGAGGCGTCGATGCCACACGGGGTGCAGCGGGTGACGCCTGAGACATCGATGCCACACGAGGTGCAGCAATCGGTGTCGAGGGCGTCTGGGATGTAGCTCGTGTCGATCCTGCAGAAGAAATAGGCCAAGGCAACTGGGAGGCAGCCTCGGGGTCAGTAGGAAAAAGAGAGTCCAGCTCTGTGGTGGAATCAGAAGAGGTGGTGGAAAAAGGAAAAGATGACTCGTCGAAGACGACGTGCCGAGAGATCAAAAGGCGGTGGGTAGTGAGATCTAAGCATCGGTAACCCTTATGATCAAGGGAATACCCGAGAAAAACACACCGTGTCGAGCGGGGCGCAAGCTTATGTGGGGCGGTGGCGGAAAGATTAGGGTAGCAAGCGCATCCGAAAACTCGAAGGTGATCATAAAGAGGATTGGTGCCATATAGAGCAAAGTAGGGGGTGGAGGCACGAATCGCTTTGGTGGGAAGACGATTTATCAGAAGTGTGGCGGTATGAAGAGCCTCCACCCAGTATCGGGCTGGAATAGATGCCTGGAACATCAGAGAGCGTATGACATCATTAATGGTGCGAATCATGCGCTCTGCCTTGCCGTTTTGAGGAGAGGTATACGGACAAGACATGCGTAGTTGTACCCCATGTGCGGAGAGAAAATTACGAAACGCAGAGTTATCAAACTCTCGTCCGTTATCGCACTGGACAGCTCGAATGGTACGCCCGAATTGAGTAGAAATCCAAACGAAGAAGTGAGAAAGAGTGACGAAAGTTTCAGACTTCAATCGTAATGGAAAAGTCCAGGAGAAGTGAGAAAAATCATCAATTATCACCAAATAGTAATTAAAGCCCGATATACTGGAGATGGGAGAAGTCCACAAATCACAATGTATAAGATCGAATGAGTGCTCAACATGAGTCACAGATGTGGGAAAAGGGAGGCGAATATGGCGACCAAGTTGACAGGCATGACATAGAGAGTCATGTGTACCCCTAGAACACGAGATAACTGAGCTACTGGACAGCTTCGACATAGCATCTGCACCAGGGTGGCCAAGCCGGCGATGCCAGATGGTAGATGAAGCTGTCGTAGTCAAAGCAAATGGCGGTGATGCAGCGGAAGTAGGAAGCCGAAGTGTGTATAGGGGCCCCGAGCTATCACATCGGAAAAGAGGTCGCCGGGTGGAAAGATCCTTCACAGACAAACCAAAAGGATCAAATTCAATGGAAACATTGTTGTCAGTGGTAAAACGGCGAACAGAAAGTAAGTTCTGAATGATATCCGGAGCAACAAGAATGTTTTTAAGTTGGAAAGTACCCGGAAGACCGGAATCACCTACTGAGGTGACCGGAAGAACGGACCCATTTCCAACAACGATAGATGAAGGAAAAGAGGGATTGGGAGGATGGGTGGAAGAGAGTATACCGGAATTAGGAGTGGTATGGTATGATGCTCCGGAATCAACTACCCAGTCGGCACCAGGTGGTGTAAGGTGCATGGTGCTGAAGGAGGAAGCAAGCGACTGTCGATCCCACGTCGACGGTGGCTCCTGAAGGGGTGCCGATGGCTCCGAGTTCCCAACAGGGTAGTCAGTGCCTCCGTAGATCGGGGCTGACTGTCCGCCTGAAGAGTAGCCAGGCCCACTATAGGCCTGAGCTGTCGGCCTACCAGCACTGTGGGCTGGTCCACTGTAGCCGGGGGTAGCCGCAAACGCCGGCTGAGGACGCGGTGGTCGTGGAGGCTGAGAACCTGGGGACGGTCCAGGCCACATGTAGATCTGGCCAGTCCACGGGTTGTAGGGTGTGGGCCAGGGTGCACCTCCCTGGCCGGTACCACCACTACTTCCAGTAGTCGAAGCCGTGGGGGTGCTGCCTGCACTGCTGCCACCACGGCCGCCGTTCTTTCCTCGGCGACGACGGTTTCCACCTCTTGTACTGGTAGGAGTAGAAGGTGGACGTGACGGCGATCCACCAGCTGCTGGTAAGGGTGGACGCGGGGACTGCCCGGAGCCATAGAAAGCTGTGGCAGATCCAGAGCCAGTAGAGCCTCCTGCAGTGATCTCTTCAAGTTCAAGATCAGACCATACCTTCTCGAAGGTAGGTAGTGGCTCCAGTCGAAGTAGCCATGTCCGTAGGTGACAATAGCGCTCGTTCAGGCCCTGAAGGACCCGAAGGACAAGAGCGCTGTCAGTGACCGGCTCACCAAGGTCACGTAGGGCATCCGCCATGCCCTTCATCTCCCGACAATAGGTGGAGATGGAACGATCCCCCTGGACGGTGTTCTGGAACCGAGTGCTTATGTGGAGGGCTCGAGTCGCACGGTTCCCTAGAAACCGTTGCTCAAGTACTAGCCAGGCCTGCCGAGCAGTACCGCCACCGCGCTGCCTGACGATGTCCTGTAGCTCCTCTGTCAGGGAGCCAAGGATCCAGGATAGTACCAGGCTGTCCATGCTGATCCAGGACACCTGTACTGAAGACTCATCCTGGAGGACGTGGTCATCGAGGCAGTAGCGCCTCAGCGTGAGGAGCACCATATCACGCCACCGGGCATATGAGGTGGACTCGGAACTGAGAATAACCGGCACGAGCGTCCGGATGTTCTGAATCCCTGCGGCCTGTGCATGAAGAGCGGCCACAAGCGAAGTCGAGTACGTACCAGCGTCCGAGGGAGGCTCATGAATAGCACTCGTTGATCGGCGAGCACTCTCCTCAAGTTGGTGGGATAGTGATGCCACGGAGGCACGCTCCTGCTCTAGGGCAAGGGCGAGTGCCCGCTCGCGCTCGCGAGAGGCGGCCAGTGCTGCAGCGATGTCAGATGTCTCCGCAGTGTCGGTGCCGTAGGAAGAAGCTGTGTTCTCCATAGTAGTACCGGCAGCTGGGAACGGAATCGGCGGGATCGCCGTGGTGCTCCCGTCAATGTCGAGGCCGGTGGCGTCCCGTAGCGCGGAGGTACCTGCCATGAAGGTAACAGCGGTGGCGGGGTTTCTGGAGGTACCGACAAGGGGTTCACCGGCGGCTGGACCGGTTCTCGAGAAGGAGTGGGCGGCTGCAGAACCAGCAGCGAGGGGCCTGGGGGCTGTGGCTCCTCCTAGGAAGGCGGCGCCCCCTCCAGAAGCTGCTGTTCCTCCAGTTTCAGCAGTCCAGAGGGTGGCGCCCCTTCCAGTGGGGCTGGCGGACCCCCCAGGGGCGGATGCGGAGCCCCCAGGGGCGTTGGCGGCCCAGGCAAGCCAGGGGGCGGCGCTCCCTCCAGGGGGGCCGGCGGACCCCCCAGGGGCGGAGCACCCAGGGGCGGCGGCGGCCCAGACAGGGGCGGTGACGCCCCCCCCGTGCGCGCACGGCCCCAATCCGGGTGGGGGCGGCCCGAATCCGGGCGGGGCCGCCCCGATCCAGGGCGCCGCGGCCCCGGATCCGGAGGTGGCGGCGGCGGCGGCCCCTCCCCGCGCCCAGGGTGGGGTGGCGGCGGCTCCGGCCTCCGCGCGCTGTCCTCCAGAGGAGGCGGCGCCCCCCCCCCCTGCGTGCGCAGCCCAGATCCGGCGGCTGGCGGCGCCCTGGCGGCGGCGGGCGGCGCACCAGGGGCGGCGGCGGGCGGCTGCTCAGGGGCGGCGGCGGGCGGCTGCTCGGGGGCGGCGGTGGTTCTGGCCCAGGGTGGGGTGGCGGCGGCGTGCGCCCAGGGCTGCGGCGGCTGGCCCATTAGGATTAGGGTTAGCCCTAATCCTGATTATTCCTAGCTAATGATACCATGAAAGAAGGCTAATAATAATTGTATTGAGATGATTGAAAAGCTGAGGTACAGGTGTGATTATATAGAGGGATTAGGAGGGGAGAAAAGACTAAACTACCCCTAACCCTAATCCCTCTCTAATGACTAATATACCCCTGTGCCATACCCCTAATTACAGTGTCTAACAGTTGCATGCACCAACAAACTATCACTTGTCGTGTAAAGCTTCCATGGGGAATGCACAGGGGTTGCATTCCTCCAGGCCAGCTTTAGAGGCAAGTTTGGAGCGTAGGCCGCACAAGAGACCCAAGTCGCTCATCTTGAACCTCTTCATCATCTCCCCCTTGAACTTCTTGAGGTCACCCCCTCCTGTGATCACAAGATCGTCGACGTACACACCGACGATGAGCTTCTCATCTTCAGGTCCACGAAAATAGATCTCGTGCTCGCTCGTACTCTTCTAGAAACCAAGTGATAGCAAGCTATCGTTTTTCTTGGCATTTCAGTCCCTGGGCGCCTGACGAAGTCCATATAATGCTTTTTAAAGCCGATACACCTTGTGTTTGGCTCCGTCGATGATGAAGCCAGCGGGTTGACAGACATACACCTCCTCCATCAAGTCACTGTTCAGGAAGACGCTTTTCACGTCCATATGGTGTACCTCCCACCCCTTATGCGCGGCAACTGCAAAGAGCAAGTGAACAGATTCGAGACGAGCTACAGGAGCAAATACCTCGTCAAAATCTATTCCTTGCCGCTGAACATAGTCTTTTGCCACCAACCGAGCCTTGTGCTTCACCACCTCCCCATGCTCGTCCCTCTTCACCTTGAACACCCATTTGAGGCCAATGGGCTTGTATCCTACAAGAAGATCAACAAGTTGCCAAGTCTTGTTTTCTTCTATGGACTCCATCTCCTCGAGCATGGCCCGTCTCCAGCATGGGTGTTCCTCAACATCGACGAAGGATGTGGGCTCCTCCGCGGTGGTGAACATAAGATCCCCCTCCTCCGAGCTTGGTGGGCGCTCAGCCCGACCAGGAGGAGTGAGGGTTCCAAGCACGTTGCACATCGTGCGGAACCGTAGTTTCGCGCCGTCGTCGTAGTAGGCGTCGACGACGTTGCTGCCAGGGTCCGATAGCGGTGTGGCAAAGCGGATGGGCTATGGAGGATTCCGGGGCGTGACGAAGGTGCTAGGATCTTCAAGTACAGAACCCCCTACTACTGCTGACCCCCGTGCAGAACTGTCCCAGCCCTGATCTACGTTGGACAGTCGCTGGACAGTCTCCCCTAAAATACCTCAGGGAGAAGATGGAGGGCGTTGAGTTTGGAGACATCAAGCAGGTCCTGCAGCGAGCTGTGGCACATGAGAACCGAGCTAGAGAAGCAAAAACACACGGCTAGTTAAAAAACCAACTACAGGGACCAAGAGAAGCAACATGTCAACAACCTCTGGGAAGACTCGGCCAGCGACGATGAGATAGACGTTTGTGTGGCCGAGTGGGTGGAATACCATAAGTACAAGCCCCTCGCTTGTACATTCTTGAAGCCCAGCCCCGAGAAGGAGGAGGTCAAGTTCACCTTCGACGTAACGAATTGTGATAAGCTCTTCGATGTGCTCTTGCAAAACCAGGTGATCAAGTTCAAGAACGGTCATGTTATCCCACCACCCGAGCAGCTAGCCAACAAACGCTATTGTAAATGGCACGACTCATACTCTTATTCTACTAACGATTGCAACTTCTTTAGTCGACAGATACAATCGGCTCTAAATGACGGTCGTTTGACACTCGGTGATAGCCACCGAATGAAGCTTGACACGGATCCCTTCCCGTAAACTTGGTGAACTTTGAGAGGAAGATGATCCTCGTGAGGACTGATCAGGCATCTACAACTAGAGGGAAGAAGGTGATCGTGTCCGATGATCTACGCAAAAAGATGATCAAGCCGCGAAACCCCAAAGTTGGCATATGGAAGCTCAACGAACCAAGGAAGACTATCCAGTTCAAGCCAATTTTGGAGTATCTGATCACCCAGTACCTAGGAAGGAAGCAAGCAAAGAGTGTCTTTCAAGGTTAAGAGATTCCAAGGGCAATGAGTTCACGACCTACGCCAATAAAAACCTTGGAAGCACCCTCGTAGATTCGGGTTCGGGAGTCATCGGCACCTCGAGAAACCGATGATTTTCCAAGGAAAACGGCCTTCCCAAGGGGCTTGGGGGGCATGGTGTGAAATCCCAAGATTTCAACAAGTGTAGTTAGCTCATGAGCACTTAGTAAAAATGGGAGGAATTAAAAAAATTATTACAATGATGGGAGATCAAAGATGAACCTAAAAATAGTAGCATAGTACTTAAAAATCTTCATATGAGCTCACATTTCAAGTAATTAGGTTCAAACTAGGCATGCTACCAAATTTTTCCTAAATTTGGAGCTAAGTGTTTTTATAAAAGAGGAAGTACGACTTAGTAGAGTTCTCTACCTAAATTCTGAATTCTACTAATAAAAGTGCAACATGGAGATCTGATTTCACAATTAGATTCTCCATAT
This sequence comes from Neostapfia colusana, assembly GCA_030760725.1. Classification (NCBI taxonomy): domain Eukaryota; kingdom Viridiplantae; phylum Streptophyta; class Magnoliopsida; order Poales; family Poaceae; genus Neostapfia; species Neostapfia colusana. The sequence goes on from JASWHV010000017.1 coordinate 69,107,431, forward strand.
TCCAAATAGTATCCCTGCGAAATTTCACTAAATTTGGACTAGGTCTGCTATTTAATTGGAAGAGATAAAGTGGAAATCAAATTTAAATTCAACATATCAGAATTCAAATTCAACTTCCTCTAAATTGAAATTGAATAGCACCATTGAATTCCTCATATTTAATTTAGCCGACATGCCAATTTTACCATTTTTGAAGTCAGTTTACTATTTTAAACTGAATTTACAATGTGGATAAGAAAAGAGCCGGGACCCACATGTTAGCTTAGAGTATCAGGTCTTCTCTTCTCCTGCGCGCGCGCCACCGAGTCATCACCTGCACGGTAATCCACCGATGAAGCACACTCACAAGTAGCTCGGTGGGAAAACAGGTTAAATGCGCACTCATCTCCCTAGCTATACATTCGCCCGGTTCCACTGAGCTCACCGATCGTTTCAATTTTCGGTCGCCGAGCTCATTCCACTGCCCATGCTTCAGACCTCCGTCGCCTCGGTGATCTAGCCGTCTTCGCGCGCGGGGATCACTCTAGCTTACGGTGAAATCCGTTCATCGTTCCATTTATCGAGGGCCGAGTATTCTCAGTTTTTCTCTCGGCATGTTCATTTGAGCCGAGCCGGTTTCGAGGTGAAATTCACCTCACATGATTCATTAGTGATCGTGCGCGTTTAAGGACATGATCTAAACATCCACACAGAGTTATAGGAAGAAGTAGGCAAGTTTTGCCTAAGAAACTAAGGAGTTCACCGAGTTTATGTCCTCAGCGGCGGAAACCTTTTGGTTCACCGGTGAACTCTAGTTACTAGCCGTTGTCATCGGATCTTTGGTTCATTTTCGTGCTTCGCATGATCTTGTGACGCTTTAGAAGCAAACGGCAAGTGAAATAAGGGTCGGAGTAGTTAGAACCACAACGTCGGAATTTACCAAGCCGCCTCCGCCGTCGCGCAGCCATCTCAAGTGAGTTTCCGGTGAGGCTGAGGCGGGCAGCGTATTCAGTGACTGAAATTATGTGGGGGCGGCGAGTTTCATGAAGTTTAGTGGCCGAAAAAGCCCTCACAGCAAGCTCCGTTGCGGGAACCCGCGGAAGGCAGGAGGAAGAAGATCCGACGGGTCCCGCATTTCAGCGATGGTTTTGATTGGTTGTGGCCGGGATCCAGTGCGGCAGCGCGGGTTTTATTATGTGGCACGGTGTGGCTACGTTCGGAGTGGCCCATTTTAAATGGTTGAGCCCACGCGACTGTTGAAGAGATTTTCAATAGGAACATAATTCCAGTTTGAGGGTAGACTTTGAAAATGTATAACTTTCAGTAGGATTCTCTAAAATTCATCAAACAAATTTTGTTAGAATCCTTATGACCTGACCAGTACTTTCTGGCAATACCATTTAATTGGTATGAAAGACTCTAGATTTTGCCTATTAACTTTTTAAGTTAAATCTTTAGAAATTAATTACAGGAGATCCCATATTAGGAAAATTCACAAATTTGGTCAAAACCTCCCTTGTAATACCTTTGATCTTCAGGCCAAATTTCAGCTTCAGTGGACATTGCTAAGTGGGGTAAATAATGGAAATTTATGCTATGTTCCTGAAAATTCTCAAAAATCATAAAAACAGTTGCAGAATTTGTTAGCAACTTGTAAAATTCATATCTTTTTGTAGAAATCTTAGATATTTTCCGGCCCTGTACAGTCAGGGTGAAAACGGACCTGATATTTTCCAGACCATCTGTTACCGTTTTCGAAAACATCCTATCCATATCCGTTTTTGTCGGATATTTTTCAGATTCGGATCGGAAACGTATGGATCAATATACGACCAAATAGTCGAATATCCATATTTATTCAGATATATCCGAATTTGATCCCGTTAATATCCGAACATAAAGCAGCCCAGTGGGCAACCCATATACTCAGAAAATTGCTAAGTCTGCAAAAAAAAATTGCACACAACATATTATAAAATATATTTCTTGAATACATAAAATTAAAAAAACTATAAAAATAATAATTGATCTCTAAAGCATAATGCAAGTAATAATTGTCTAAAATAAATTGTGGATACTAATAAATTAACTATAACCATTCCACAATCATTTAAATAACAAGAAATAAAAAAATCACATGCAACCTCAAATTTAAATAATTAAATAGATAAAATTATAGAAAAATCTCTAAAAATGATATTTGATCTCTAGAACATAATGCAAGTGATAATTGTTCAAAATAAATTGTGGATAGTAGTAAATTAACTATAACCATTCAGTAATCATTTAAACAACAAGAAATTAAAAACATTCACATTCAACCTCAAAATTAAAATTAATTTTTTCACTACTAATATTCTATTGTGAACTTGAGGGCCTCGGATGAACTATATGTTCATGAAGTCTATTCACCCATAATTTTCTATTTGCTATTTGCTTGTAAAGTCTACTCTATGGGTCATACCATATAGAAAGCCTAATATGACAAGGTATGTAAAAAGTTATTTCTGAAATAAATTTTTGAGTCCCGACCGATATCGAAATGTTTTCGATCCGATTGATCCGTTTCCGATATATCTTACATATCCGATAGCGAATCCGTTTTCGACAATACTGTTTCCGACTCCGATTCCAAATTCGGTATATGAATATGAAAACGTTTTAGCCTTTTATCCGACCGTTTTTATCCCTACTGTACAGGTTGTTGTAGATCCTATCCAGCATGCAGGAGGCACAAGGAGACGCACAGGAGTTGCTGCAACTCCTACACAACTCTAGAACTGCTGGACGGCACCTCGTAGGAGTGACATGGAGCGCAAGAGGCGCTGCACAGCCCCTGTCCCTGCAAGGGTGTCCGAAAATGAAGATTGGAGCTCCTACAACACCCCAAGCATCTTACAAGGCCCATCCAATTCGCTACGCCGCCAACAAACACCGAAACCTACGTCGACGACTACCACGACTAGGATGCACAAGTTTGGTTCCGCACATTGCAGATGTGTTGGGATCAGTCACCCCTCCAGGGCGCGCCCCACAAAACCTAGAAGAGGGTGAGCTGTTGTTCACCACCGCGTAGGAGCCTACTTTCTTCACCGAGGCCGAGTAACACCCATGCTGGAGGCGGGCTATGCTCAAGGAGATGAAGTCCATTAAGGAAAACAAGATATGGCATCTCGTTGATCTTTCTAAAGGTCATAAACCAATTGGCCTCAAAAGTGGGTGTTTACGGTGAAGAGAGATGAGCATAGTGAGGTGTTGAAGTACAAGGCTCGGTTGGTGGTAAAAGGCTACGTCCAATGGTAAGAAATAGAATTTGACGAGTTATTTGCTTCTGTTGCTTGTCTCGAGTCTGTTTGCTTGCTCCTTTACAATCGCGCACACAAGGGATGGGAAATGCACCACATGGACATGAAGAACGCATTCCTGAATGGCGATCTGTTTGAGGAGGTGTATATCTCCCAATCCGCTGGCTTCATCGTCGACAGGGCCGAACACAAGGTGTTCCGACTCAAGAAGGCTCTATACAAACTTCGTCAAGCGCCCAGGGCCTAAAATGCCAAGCTCAATGATATCTTAATATCGCTTTGTTACCAGAAGAGTTGGAGATGAGAAGCTCATCATCGACATCTACATCGACGACCTCGTGCTCATGGGAGGCGGTGCCATTGAGAAGTTCAAACAACAGATGATGAAGCGGTACAAGATGAGTGACTTAGACCTCTTGTCGTATTATCTTGGACTTGGTGCGTCAGACGGAGACGGGGATTAGCATTGGGCGGGCGGGTGGCCTACACTTCAAAGCTTGTCTCAAAAACTGGCCTGGAGGATTGCAATCCCTGCGAATTCCCCATGGAGCCCGATCTAACACTTTACAAGACAAGCGAGAGTTTGTTGGTCCACGCAACGGATTACAGGAGTTTGGTTGGAGGGTTGCGATATCTGGTGAACACATGTCCCCTATCTTGCCTACTCGGTTGGGTACGTGAGTCGGCTTCTGGAGGAGTCCAAAAAGGATCACTTTGCTACTGTCAAGTGCACCGTGCGCTATATAGCGGAAGACGTGAAGGACCTGAAAAGCACGAGCGGGGTACTTTTTTTGTCTTGGAAACAGCCATGTTTCATGGCAGTCCTGCAAGCAGAAGGTGATGGCCTTGTCCTCGTGTGAGGCAAAATATATTGCAAAAGCTCAAGGGTCTTGTTAGAGTTTATGGATGGCACGAGTATTGGAGGATCTTGATGAGAAGATGAAGACGCCAGGTGTGGGATGACAACAAGTCTGCCATAGACTTGAGCAACAACACGGTACACCATGACAGGAACAAGCACATCGACGTCAAGTATCACTACATTCAGGGATGTGTGAATAGTGGTACTATTGTGCTTGAGCAAATCTCCACCCAAGACCAGATGTAGTCGTACATCTTGACCAAGCCACTTGGAAGACAGAAGTTCATGGAGATGAGGAAGAGGATTGGAATCATGGACATGAAGCAGATCCAGGGTCAGGGAGAGAATGTTGATTAACCTTGGTCTGCTCTGGTGCGGCGCCCTAGACAAAGCAGTCCGAGTAGGACTCAGGAGGTCTAGGGGCGTGCAGCAAGGGAGGGTTGGCCCGACAGCACCTCTCTAGAGTCCAATTCTGACTCTGCAGGGAGAGGGCGCCAGCCAAAAGTGTCCTAGGTGCATCCAACACCTGTTTTTAGAATCCAGGAGATATTTCTCCTTATAGGTAGAGTTAGAAGTCGATTAGGAGTCAAGTAGTGTTAAGCAAGGAGTCTTGTACCCAGGCCTATAACACAAAGGTGCTGGCACCCCTGTAATCATCCTTGCAAAATAATCCAGTTCAGAAAAATACCAGCAAGAAACCCTAGCCACCTAATCCACCTGCGCCTGAAACCCTAGCCGCCACCAAGCCTTAGGCGGCGGCTTCCCCTCTCTCTCCCCTGTATTCTGCTCGCCCAGAGCAGAACCAGGCCGGGGGCTCCCTGTTCTGTTCGCACAGAAGAGAACCAATCTTCTCTGTTTTCTGCCCCAACTCCTGCACATGTTCACAGCAAGGATCAGCCAAGCACAGATCACATCTGGGCTGCTTGTTGCTGCATTCCCTTGCTCCTGTGAGGCCTCTGTTCTCCAAGTCAGCAAGAACAGCACCCAGGTGGGGTGCTAAACAGCTGCTGGAACAGGGCAGTTTTGGTGTGATCAGAACCGGAATTGCAACAGCTAGCCTGAAACCCTAGCCAGCGGATCCCCACCTCCTTTCCCGTGTTCTGCGTGCCCAATCCAGAACCAGGCCGACGGCTTCTCCCTCCCTCCTCTGTTTCTGTCCTCCCAGAATAAAACAGATCTGCGGCTCCTTCTCCATCTGTTCTGTTCTGTTTAGTTTAGAAACAGGAATCTTCAAACAGATCTCTCTTTCTGTTCATACACAAGATCTTCTCCAAAGCTGCTATTCCCCTGAACCCATCTGTTCTTAACCGAACAGATCTGTTTTGGGGGTGCAGGGGCACCAGAATTGCAACAGTTTTTCCTTGTTCTATTGTGAGATCGTGACACAGTCTTCACAAACAATTTCTAGAAAGAGTTTTTCAGCATGCCAGTGTTAAACTGAGAATGAGTTCAGCATTTTGCCCGCAAACTGATGGTCAATCAGAGGTGGTCAATAAAGTGATAGCAATACAACTTAGGTGCTTGGCTGGGGACCGATCAAGAACTTGGATACAGTAGCTCCCATGGGCTGAATATTGTTATAATTCATCATTTCAGACACCCCTTCAAGTTAGCCCATTCAAAGTGGTTTATGGCAGAGATCCCCGTCAATTTTGCCTTATGAATCAGGGACATCTCGGGTGGCAGCAGTGGATAGACAATTAAAGGACGGAGATGATTTTTTAGTGGAAATCAAGGAAAGACTAATTCAGCCCCAAGACACCATGCGGTTTTATCATGATCAAAAGAGGAGTTTTGTTGATTTTAATGCAGGCGACTGGGTCTAGGTGAAATTTCATCACAGAACTGCCACGGGTATTACTACAGCCTCATCAGTTAAACCAAGTCCAAAATTCTATGGGCCTTCCAAGATTATGGAGAAGATTGGTAATGTGTCCTACAGACTACACTTACCACAACAGCAAGGATCCATGATGTTTTCAATCTTAACACTTCCAAACACCTTAGGAATGTCCCAAACATTCCTAAAACAACTCTACTTCGTGCCTAACACGAAATCCTATTATAACCTGTTGAAATATAAGTGAATTGTCCACCTTTCCCTATCAGCTTAACCTTTTGGAGTCAACTGCTCGGTGCATACTAGCTTAACATGGTATCAGAGCCAGAGGTCTTGAGTTCGAATCCTGGCGGGCGCAATTTATTAAATAAATTGCAACCGACTCCTATTCGAAGGGCAGGCCTGGCGCAGTGGTAGAGTCTCTCCACTTGTGTCCTGGAGGTCCTGGGTTCGAATCAGCCTCCTTGCAAAATAAGCAAGGGGAAGTCTGCCTAGAAATTCCCTTCCCCAGATCCCACAACGTGTGGGAGCTTTCAACACTGGGTATGCCCTTTGCAGCCGACTCCTATTCCACGTTTGCGGCCCTGAGGAAGCCTGCACGTGAGGGGGAGTGTTGAAATATAAGTGAATTGTCCACCCTTTCTCATCAGCTTAAGCTTTTGGGGGTCAACTGGTCGGTGCATAGTAGCTTAACATGGTATCAGAGCCAGAGGTCTCGAGTTCGAATCATGGCGGCGCGATTTACTAAATAAATTGCAGCCGGGAGTGTTGAAATATAAGTGAATTGCCCACCTTTCCCTATCAGCTTAAGCTTTTGGGGTCAACTGGTTGGTGCATAGTAGCTTAACATAACCAACTCAAAACTTTCCATAAACGAAGCATAACCGCCTCAGCCGCAGCCTGAGCGCAAAATACAGCCGGTTGAACCTTTCCAACCATATCTTCACTTCAATATCTCTTCACCACGCCTTGGAACAATGTAGTCACGTCCATGCACCCCTTGCATACGTGCAAACACTTTCCAAAACGTTCACAACACCTTCATATGCATTGTTCTTGACCCAAACATGTTGCGTGACCTCCAGATCAGCTCAACCACAATTCATGTGTCCCTGTTAAAAAAGTATGAGGGTCTGTCTCAGAAGGATGTTGTTCCACTCATTGTTTTCAGGTCATCCGACTAATCGTTGTTTTCAGGTCATCCGACTAATCGTGATTAGTCACGATTAGTCGTCCTTATCGCCCACTAGGGCACGATCAGGGTTCGACTCGATCAGAACTGAATTTAATTATTGTTGTTTGTCTATTTCATTTAGTTGTTTTTTAATAGTCTAAACTAAACTTAATTGTTGATGTTTGTCTCATTTATTTAGTTATTGCTGTTTTTATTGCATGAACTGTTGCTGAACAGAACCATTTCCAAAAAAAATTACCGTCTTTGTTTCTGATGTTGTTGAACCTAAAGTTCAATGTTGCTGGACTAAAGTTCAAATTCTACAATGTGAGTATATTTTTCTCCTAACAGACAATTGGTTGTTCCATCTTGTTTATGTATAATATTGAACTATCTGTGTAATTCACTGATTTGTGTTTGATCTGAATTCTGAACTATTCCATCTATGTGCTATTATTGCTACCATAGAATTATATATATATATAGTATCGACTAAAAACTCCTAAAGGAAAATCAGGACGACTTGGAGGTCGACTAGAGGTCGACTAATCGACCTAGTCGTCCTAGTCGCACCTTAGGCGACTAGGGACGATTAGGCGACTTAAAAACATTGGTTCCACTACCAAAATTCATGCATAGTCAAATTATTCCAACCCCAGAAAGAATAGCAAAAGCTTGTGTTAATCAATCAAGGGATATAAGAAGTTTTGGTCCAATTGGGGGGCAGAGGAGTTGCAGAGATAACCTGGGAGCCACTCAGTGAATTCAAGGAGAAGTATCCAACTTTTCAGCTCGAGGATAAGTTGTTTGTTGGGGACAATGTTTTCAAATCGGACGACTAATCGTGATTAGTTGTCCTTATCGCCAGGTAGAGTCTGATCAGGTCTTCTGAATTGATTACCTTGACTAGAAAATTAGTCGGACGATTAGTCGTCCGATCAGCCCAACTAATCAGGCGACTAGAGTGTTTGGGCGATCAGGACAATTTGCAAAAAAAATTTGGACCAACTGGCCAGCCCATTAGGGTTCCTTTCCTTCTCAGCTCGGTCCTTCCTCTTACCCCTAGCGCCTCTCATTCGGTTCTTCCTCAACAGCCGCCGAACACCGCCCGCTCCCTTCCCTGGCACTGCCCGCATCGTTCCCCTACGCCGCCCGCTCCCTTCCCTATCGTCACCCGCGCCCTTCCCTTGCGCCGACCACCGGCCGAGCCCCTCTCCTGCCGGTGCTTGTGTCGCGCCGCCGCCTGAGAACCTTCCCTGCGCTGCGCCGCCGCCTGATCCCCTCCCTGGCGTCGGGTCACTGAGCTGCCTCCGCCTCTGACTGTGAGCTTCCGTCGCCTCTGACTGTGAGTTGCCGCCACGAGCTGCCGCAGCGAGCTCTCTGACATCTGACTGTGAGCTGCCGCCACGAGCTGCCGCAGCAAGCTCTCTGACATCTGACTGTGAGCTGCCACCGCCTCTGACTATGAGTTGACACCGGCAAGATGACTTCCTCCTCAGATGAAGGTATAGTTGTGGCATTGTTGCTGGACTAAAACTTGTTTTAGTTTAATGTTGAACTGAAGTACTGAACCTTAAATATTGTTGCTTGTTTATATCTCTTCTAATGTTGGGGATCTAAATTTATGAAATTATGTTGCTGAGCTGTGTTGAACTGAATTGTAAATACTTCTGCACTGAACTTCTTTTGCTGATCTGATCTAATGTGAACTGAAATATGTATACATTTTATTTATCAGGTCTGGAATTTTAATCCTCATTTTGTTTATAAATCTAGATTTCAAATATGGTATGTAATTTCTATTTTCTAAGCATATTTTACAGCTGCACGTAAACTGTTGCTGATATGAACTTCTAAAGGTGTGAGTGTGTGCGCGTGCGCGCGCGTGTGTGTGTGTTTGTGCGTGCATGCGTGTATCTCTTCTAATGTTGGGGATCTAAATTTATGAAATTCTGTTGCTGAGCTGAGCTGAACTGAATTGTAAGTACTTCTGCACTGAACTTCTTTTGCTGATCTGATCTAATGTGAACTAAAATATGTGTTCATTTTGTTTATCAGGTCTGGAATTTTAATCCTCATTTTGTTTATAAATCTAGACTTCAAATATGGTATGTAATTTCTATTTTCTAAGCATATTTTACAGCTGCACGTAAACTGTTGCTGATATGAACTTCTAAAGGTGTGTGTGTGCGTGCGTGCGTGTGTGTGTGAGTGAGTGAGTGAGTGAGTGAGTGAGTGAGTGAGTGAGTGAGTGAGTGAGTGAGTGAGTGAGTGAGTGAGTGAGTGAGTGAATGCGCGCGCGTGGGCGCGTGCGCGTGCGTGCGTGTGCGTGCGTGTGCGCGCGCGCGTGGGCGCGTGTGTGCGTGTGCGTGTGTGTGTGTCGCGCGCGTGTGTGTGTGGATATAAATATAGATATGTGTCTTGATATATATAAGCATCGACTAGAAACTGCTCGTGTGTGTGGATATAGATATAGATATGTGTCTCGATATATATAAGCATCGACTAGAAACTGCTATAAAAAAATGTTGGACGACTAGGACCTCGACTAGAGGTCGACTAGGAGCGACTAGTCGACCTAGTCGCCCCTAAGGCAACTAGGGTCGACTAGGCGACTTAAAAACATTGGTTGGGGAGGGGGGAAATGTTATACTCTTTTTACGGTCGCCAGTACCAAAGGCGTAACAAAGCCAACAAAAGTAGTTAGGATCAGAATAAAGGGGTTGGTTAGGGAGATAATATTTGTTTAGATTCTGATTCTGTTATAACAGAATCTGAGTAATAATCTAGTGTCTGGGCTATAAAGGCAGCTGAGTACATTGTAATTAGGCATCAAAGGAAATAAACATCTCTCTACTTGGATGATTCCCTTCGGTCGCCATGGCCGGGTCTTCTTCCAGCCAGGGCGACACAAACCTTCCAGCCTCCACCTCTTCCAGATATCCACTAAGATCTAATTCCCAATCCCATTTGCTACTGCATTCTCCCCTGCGAACACCCAGAAGAAGACTTCATAACATACCATCCCATTTTTCATTTCACACGGGAGGATCTGGAAATGATAGAATGCCCAAGCAACAAGGTGGATATTTATTCTCCCACGCTGAGCTTACATTCCACTAACCAAACTTATTTCCTGAAGTTTAACTTGTTATCTGGAACATGCAAGCATTTTACTAAGCAGCTTCAACTCTTTCGTATTTAATGGCACGGTGAATCAAAACTCTTGAATTACCAACATTATTTCCTTACAAACAGACTAATTCCTAGATAAAACTTGTCAACTTCACTACCAGAAATACTAATAACAACAACAATGATAAAAACAGTGGCCATTGTTTTTCGGATAATTAACATTTTCTTACCATCGTCCAATAAATCCGTAATCCGGCACGATAAGATCATCAGAAACGAGGACGTTGGTCAGCACAATCACCCATTTTCATGTCTTCCCATCACGGCCTCCCCAAACAATATTGAGTTAAAATATTGCGCTAAACCAAATTTGAGGACGCACCAAATCTTGGCCAAATAATGAGCGCAACAAACACCGAGTACCAACCGATGCGACTGATAAGTGAATTCATTGGAAAACTGGCTGATCAATCGAGACAAGCGGGCACGCAAACGACGCGTACCTGGAGCTTGTTGTCCTTGATGTATGACCAGACGCGGTGGAAGAAGGATAGGTGGGACATCTGCGACCGGCCCCCGGCAAACTCCCGGAGCACGGTCGGCAGGTTCACCAGGTCCACCAGGCCCGCCACCTTCTTAGGGCACTCCCCCGCGGCCCGCCGCAGCACCATCTTCCTCTCCCTTCTTCTCGCGCTCAGCTCGCTGGATTAGTAGGGCGCCGAGGCAGGTGAGGAGTCGTCGAGAGCCGGAAAGGCGGCGGCGCCGTGCGCTCCGAGGGTATTTTTTCCCTGGACTGAGTCAGACGTGACTAATTTCTTCCTATGGGTTGGGCTGAAGTTTGATCTCACGTGAACGTCTAGCAAAACTTTGATTCAGCCCAAAGCTAGACATTTATAGGAATTTTTTATTATAGGAATTTTTTATTTTAGCACCATTATTTAATTATTTAATATTAATGTAGAAAAATTAGTAAAATAGTCTCTCCGTCGTCTACCGCGTGGACGATTTATCCACGCTGACAAGGAGTCGTCGACGGCGTGGATGATTAGCCCACGTGGATAAGTTGTCGTCACGAGGTGGCTGTCGTCTACGAAAGAAAAATCCAGAAATGAGTATTATTTCGTCTTTAACACCGATTTAAAAATACTTAGAGGCATATTTACAAAGTGTTTTATGAAAGTAAACATAGTATATATTGTTATGATTTTATGTAATGGGAAAAATAAAGTTTTTGTTTAATAAGTGAATTGTTATGTAATTTTGAAATATGCATTACGATCACAAGTTTAAATGTTCAATTTTGTTAGTTTGAATTCATTTTTGAACTGTTTTTTAAGAATACTTACAGACATATTCGGAAGATTTTGTCATGGAAGTAAATGTAGCACAATAGCACAATTACCACTTAATTTAAAAAATTTGGCATTGGATACATTATGGAGTTTATTAAATAGCTTATGTAGATTCTAGTGAGTGCAACGGGGGTATTTTCCCTTACGCAATGCATCCGGACCAGCATCCCTTGTGTGACGTTTTCTCTCACGTAAGCGCTCATGTTCATTCTCTCTAGCCTGACGAGCAATAAGTTCCTCCTCCTGAGGCTTGCGACGGTACTTTTCCTCGAATCTTTGAAGTTCTTCCTGATGTTTGCGTCGACGCTCCTCCTGTTTAGCTCTCTCCTTCCTCTCCTGCTCAACCTGCTTTTCGTACTCCATCTCGTAGTGGAAGGTATTCCAAGCAGCCCTATGCATCACGTGTACGTACTCAACAATCAGTGCCATGTAGACACATTGGCGGTTGTAATCTCTCTGAAATGTGAACTCACTCTTTTTGGTTTGGTGGTGAGTAAGGTGAGTCCATGGTAACACGATGTACTCAACGGGAGTGTTTCTAGCGAGGGGTGAATTTGTCAAGTGAGATTGTGGCGAATGTGCGGAGAAGCTCTTAGATAGACGATCAAAACATGTTGTCGTCCAACAGGTGGATGACTCGTCCACCTATTGGACGACTTGTACAGTAGGTGGACAAACCGTACATCAGGTGGACGAATCGTACATCAGTTAGACGACCCATACATCAGGTGGATGACTCGTCCATCAGTTAGACGACTCGTCCATGAGGTGGATGACTCGTCCATTAGGTGGACGACTCGTCCATCAGGTGGAGGAGTCGTCCACCACGTGGATGACTTTTTTTACAAAGGATCTTGACGGATCCTTGCAGAACTTCTTTAGCCTTTCCACACTCACCTTAAAAGTCATTTGTGATTGTGGTTATATTGAAAACTTTTATTTCAAATCACCACTAACGGTTGATTTTTCTCTGCTGTGGACGTCATAGAACACTGCACTTCATCAACATCTATAGAAGACTGGCAATTTGTTTCCCCCATGTTTATCAAAATTGAAGGTACAATATCATACATTGCAAGGATACATTGCGAGCATACATTGGAAACAGCAACCAGAACTAGTTTTAACTAGTAGGTTTTGGCTTGTGGTGAGGACATTCGCAAGACATGTTGTTGCACACGGGCCTAGTACCTATGTACTGAAATAGCTGCGATTCCATTTCTACAAGTTCAGCAACCATTTCTCGGTTTCGATCTTGTAATTATTTAATATAATTTTTAGTTGACTTGATAGGTGGTGGGTCAACCCAGCGTGTGTATCCACAGTTAGCATCATCGAAGTAGCACTAGTAAAACAGAAATGAAGGTCAAAATATAACAATATATCAAATCATAAATACTACGTAATTTCAACTTACTCCACTGTTAGAACAACGAAAGAATCGATGACCGCTGCCATCTCTTGTGACACCCGGTCCAGAAAATGAACCAAGTGAATGCATATGTGTGCCCAGAATGTTCATCACACATACACATGTATTCCGCAAACTGAAATTCGGAATATAACCATGTACGAATAGTGTTTAAGTACTTTATTACAATGAATCAATGTCTCACTCATGAATATCCAACTTATTTAGCAGTGGAAGACTAAACGACAACGGAAAAACACTAAAGACAGCAGGCTCCAACTTCAACTCCACATGCATGTTGAAGGTAGTGACCACGCCTAATACTCCACATGTTCCTCGAAGTACTCTTCTCCTGTAGCTGATGTATATGTGGGAATGCAAGGGTGAGTATATGTCGTACTCAGCAAGTACGAAACAGTATGACATGTAGCTTACAACAAAATAGGCAATAAAATGGTTCACTTCAGCAAGCAAATTTTTTTTCACAAACACGTTAAAAACAACAACTATCTCTAGATGAGTTTAATTCCATCATAACCAAGTATTTCATCAACATTCCTTCATCATAATCCATCATAACCAGCCATTAATCTTTCTCAAGTTCACCTCATACTCATAAATATTCATAATCATCTCATTTTCATATAACTGAAACCAAATTCATTGTCATGAATCAAAACAGTCCCAAAACCAATCCCAACGACCATACCATAACCATACGCGAATAAACATCCCAATTTTTGCCTCTAATCATGGAAGTTGGCCAGATGCTTGTAACCGGAAGCACGACTATCATGATAGTTTTACACTCTACAGAGGTGGCACCACTTTACCCACAAGTTCGTGATTTCGTCACCCATCGGCGACTAGAAAGAACCTCCATTATACCAGTACACAACCGTCGGTGTATGGCCAAGAGATCACAAAATAGCCTTTACAAAGGGGCTACTAGGATGTACGAACCCACTGAGGTTTCACCGGCAGGCTCGAATCTCCATTCTCCCACCCACGCGCCCCCTCTTGTGCCATGCAGTTCCCAGGGTAGTCCTTCTCGACTCCCATTCTCCGCGCCATCCAACGGTCCATAACAAGCTAGCAACACACCTAATTAGTCAGCTAATCCGCACCCATATTTGGCCTTGTGGTGGCACTGTTTTCCTAGCATGTGCTCGCATTGAACCGATCCTTAGATCTACGGCAAGCAAACCACCATCTCATGCAACAACATCCACGAACCAAGCTCGCCTAGATCTCCCCGATTCCATGCTCATCAACATCATCAAGTTCTCATCATGTTAAATCCTATGAGTGCAATAGCTAACAAGTTTTATTTCAGCTTCCCGTATCCCATAAGTTAAGCGAAGCAAAAAGGAAAAACAACCATACCCGACTCATCAACTTTCCCGGCAACAAGGATGGTTAACAAAACTAGTAAACTCCTATAAAAAGGGTGTCCCATCAAGTTGACTCAAGCATACGAGTTTTCGCAAGCAAAACAGTTTCGAAAACATGGGATCAATATGGTCAAGGGGCACTTGCCTTGCTCCCGTGGCTTGTGTTGCTCAAGCATCTCGAAGTCTTGGTGCTGTAGCTCCTCATAAACGGTCTCTTGAGCTTGTCCTTCTACTCACGACCTCGCACATACAAAATTTACAGCAATCCATTGTCATGCACAAACTTTACTCAAGATGCAATGAGGTGAATGAATGCAATTCTTATGGTGCAGTTTTATAAAACTAGTTTCTACGTGTTCTTGCATGTTTTAATGGGCTTCCATGGGGTTTTATGGTGATCAAGGTTGCTGGGATCAAGTGTGGACGTGGTGATGATCTCAACACAAGATGCAAATCAATTCCACCGGCCAAAATTGACCAAAACAAGATCTGTCCACACGCAGAAGTTTCTGCTTGAAGGGGGCGAAGAAAACGGATGCGTAGAAACAGCAGCGACGTCGTAAGAGGGGTAATGAAGACCTACCTCACTTCTTCCTTGCGGCAGGGCCTCCCTCCTAGCAATGGCAGCAGCGGGGTATTTTTCTATGGAAAATTATGGCTAGGGCAGAATGTCGGGCTTCTTCTCCGGCGACGGCGAGGCGTGACGGGGCTCGATGGCGGCCAAATTCCGGCAAGGGGAGAACTTGGTGACTTGGGCAGCAGGGGAACTCGCGACTTGGGGCGGCAGGGGGGTGGCGGCCAAAAAAAGATATGGTGCGGCTAGGGGGGTGGGGGTTATATTTATAAGGGGGAAAAAAGAGTCCTAGGGGTGGAAACAAAGAGTCCTAGAAGTATAGGACTCAACCAAAGAGTCCTAGGGGTGGAAACAAAGAGTTCTAAAGGTAGGGGACTCAACCAAAGAGTCCTAGGGGTGGGGGACCAAGAGTCCTAGAGGTAGGGGACTTAACCAAAGAGTTTTAAAGGTGGGGGACTTAACCAAAGAGTCCTGGAGGTGGGGGACTAGGGTTCCCCCCCTCAAGGGTTGCGACCAAGGGGGAGGTGACCCTATTAGGGTTTCTCCCCCCTAATTTGGTCCGGCCAATTTGGGGGAAAATTCCCCCCAAATGTGACGGAAATTCCCCCTAGGGGAATTTTGGGGAATTTGGATAAAATCAGGAAAAATTGGGAAGAATTTGGGATTTTTGGGGAAGGGGGAAATTTGGCTATTTTATCTTCATTACTTTCCATTTCTATATTCCTTTCTCTATTTCTTCTTCTTTTTAAATGCTCCTCTAAATGAAAAATGTATGCAATGCATAGTAGTGAAAATGAGGGTGTTACAAACCTACCCCCTTAAAATGAATCTCGCCCTCGAGATTTTATAGAGTGGAGAAGAGATGGGGGAATTCCACCTTGAGATCTTCCTCACGTTCCCATGTAGTTTCGGCTTCTGTGTGATGGCTCCATTGTACCTTGCACCAATGGATCACTTAGTTTTTTGTGAGCCTTTCCTTTACGTCCAAAATTTTGACGGGTGCTCCGCGTAGGTCAGATCCTCTTGAAGCTCTAACTCACCCATCAGTACTTGTTCTTCAGGTACTCTTAGGCATTTCTTGAGCTAAGATACGTGAAACACGTCGTGCACGTCGGAGAGGTGCGTTGGCAGCTCTAGTTGATAGGCTACCTCTCCTCGCTTGCCCAAAATCTTGAATGGCCCGATGTAGCAAGGTGCTAACTTGCCCTTGATGTTGAACCATCGTTGGCCTCGGATAGGCGACACCTTAAGATACACGAAGTCTCCCACTTCGAAGGTCAATCTTCTTCGCATATTGTCCGCATAACCTTTTTGTCGTGACTGAGCGACCTTCAAGTTTTCACGTATCGTTTGGACTTGCTTTTCGGCGTCTTGCAGCACTTCGGGTCCGAATACTTGGATTTCTCCAGTCTCATTCCAGAACAGCAGTGTCCTACACCGTCTACCATACAATGCTTCGAAAGGTGACATCTTCAAGCTGGCTTGGTAACTGTTGTAGTATGAGAATTCAGCATACGACAAGCTCTTATCCCAACTACGCCCATGTTTCAAGGCGCAAGCTCTCAACATGTCTTCCAAAATCTAATTTGTCCTCTCAGTTTGCCCATCAGTTTGCGAGTGATATGCGGAGCTGAAATTCAACCGTGTACCCATGGCTTCATGCAGCTTCTTCCAGAACCTAGAGGTAAATTGAGAACCTCGATCTGAAACTATCCTCTTCGGAATTCCATGGCGCCACACGATTTGCTCCATATACATCTCGGCTAGTTGTGCGACGGTGTACTTGGTTCTCACAGGAAGGAAGTGGGCTCTTTTCTTCAATCGGTCCATGATAACCCAAATGGAGTTGTAGCCGGACTGAGTACGCGGCAATCCGACTATGAAAATCATGCTGATGTCTTCCCACTTCCACTCGGGTACTTTCAATGGCTGCAACAATCCAGCGGGTCTTTTATGTTCGGCCTTCACTCGTTGGCACGTGTCGCATACGGCAACATATTCAGTGATGTCCCTTTTCATACCATCCCACAATTAGCATGTTTTCAGGTCCTTGTACATCTTGGTACAGCCAAGGTGTATGGAATAAGGTCAGTCATGCGCCTCCTTTAATATCGTGTTGCGGATGTGCTTCACGTTAGGCACACAAATCCTTTTCCCTAACCAAAGCGTGCCTTTCTCGTTTTCCTTGAAATCCTTTTCTATGCCTTGTCGGATTCTTTCCTTGATTTCCTTTATTTCTTCATTCATTGCGTGGCCATCTCGTATCTCTTGTTCCAGCGTTGAGTAAAGTTCTACCACCTCCATCTCGTTCAAGAACCCGATATGTAACGCAGCTCGGGTGGCAGCTCCTGAACCGTGAGTTGGTGACATGCTCCTTTTTGGCTCAACATATCAGCTACTACATTGGCCTTTCTACAGTGATAGTTGATCCCAACATCATAATCCTTGATGAGTTCCAACCATCGACGTTGCCTCAAATTCATATCCGTTTGCGTGAATATATACTTGAGGCTCTTATGATCCGTGTAGATCTCACATTGGTGACCAAGGATGTAATGCCTCCAAATCTTCAAGGCATGTACCATGGCTGCAAGTTCCAGGTCGTGTGTGGGGTAATTCAGCTCATGTTTCTTTAGTTGTCTCGATGCATATTCTACCACTTGTCCTCCTTGCATTAGCACACATCCAATCCCTTGTCTTGATGTGTCATAATATATATCGAAACTCTTGCTCACGTCCGGCAATACTAAAACTGGCGCTGTTGTTAATCTCTTCTTGAGCTCCTCAAAGTTGTCTTAACATGTTGGTGTCCACTAGAATGCTTTCCCTTTCATGAGCAATTCAGTCATAGGCTTCACTATTTTGGAGAAATCCTTGATTAACCGGCGGTAGTATCCAGCCATCCCAAGGAAATTCTGAATATCCCTCACATTCTGCGGCTGGTTCCACTTCAAAACATCTCTCACTTTTCCGAGATCAACCGATACTCCTCCTTCGGATATAATGTGGCCTAGGAACGATATCTCCGTTAGCCAAAACTGACACTTGCTGAACTTAGCATACAAATGATGCTCTCGCAGTTTCTGTAATGTTTATCTCGAGTGTTCTTCATGTTCTTCCTCGCTTTTTGAATACACCATGATGTCGTCGATGAAAACCACGACGAACTTGTCTAAGTACTCCATGAAGACCTTATTCATGAGGTACATAAAGTATGCGGGTGCATTCGTTAGCCCAAAAGACATAACGGTATACTCATATGAACCATACCGTGTTTGAAATGCAGTCTTGGGTATGTCGGAGGGCTTAATCTTCAGCCGGAAGTATCCCGACCGATGATCAATCTTGGAGAAAATTCGGGCACCTTTCATTTGATCGAACAGGTCCTCTATGCGGGGCAGCGGGTATTTATTCTTAATCGTCACTTCGTTGAGAGACCTATAGTCCAAGCACATCCTTTGAGTTCAATCTTTCTTGTCTACGAAGAGCATGAGGGCTCCCCACAGTGACGAGATTGGGCATATAAAACTCTTATCTAGCTGCTCCTGAATTTGCTTCTTGAGCTCCACTAATTCATTAGCAGTCATGTTGCCCATGAAAAACATGCCATGTTGCCCATAACAGCAGGAATGTTGGGGTGAGGCTGGTTTTGAGCATAGGCACCCATGTTGGGACGCGGCACAGGAGGCATAGGCATATCAGGTGCTTGCATAAAAGGACATTGCTGCAGCGGCTGATTAGGGCAAGGTGGATTTGCAGGGCAGAAAGTAGAAGCAGACGAGCCATAATGTGGTGCAGCTGGTGGCATAAAGCAGGGACGTACATTGCTCCCTTATGGATGTCCTTGATATGGCATTTTCCTCTTGCCCTCTTGCTCAATCTCACGGATATTACTCTCAACCACTATAGCTTTGTCAACGAGCTTTTGGAAGTTTGCATAATCATTGTTGAGCAGCTGAACTTGAATTTCATTGTTCAATCCTCTCATGAACAAGTATTGCTTTCTGTGATCTGAGTTGACATCTTCTGGAGCATATCTTGACAGCTGCGTGAAGTTGTTGAGGTACTCATTCACGCTCTTCCTTCCTTAGTGGAGACTTTCAAACTCTTCTCTTTTAAGCATCATGACTCCTGTAGGGACATAATGAGTGCGGAAACTCTCCTTGAATTTAGCCCAAGTAATAGTCTCCTGGTTGACATGAGCATTGCAAAGAGTGTCCCACCAATCAGCGGCTGCTCACATAAGTTGGTGCCATGCGAAGAGAACTTTCTCCCGATCATTGCACTGAACAATAGCAAGCTTCTATTCCATAGACTTCAGCCAATCATCAGCCTCCATAGGATCATTGGCTTGTGCAAAAGTAGGTGGCCTTGTCCTCATGAATTCTCCCAATCTGTTGTGAGCCGGCGGTGGTGGCGGTGGTGGCGGTGGGGGTGCAGGAACGGGGCTAGGATTGTTGTTGTTGTTGGCCTGCAGCTGTCCCAATGTTTGTATCATCGTTTGCATGATCTGGTTCTGCATAGCCATCAACCGTTCAAGGTTGCTTGCATCAGCCCCGAGGTTGGCATTTTCAGGAACTTCAATATTGCCATCCTCCTGTGGTTTGTTGTTACCACGAGCGTTCCTCCTTTGGCAGTTGGGGTTTTCCCTCACCATCTGTGAGAGAGAGTAGAGTAGGAAATAGAAATTTACATTGATCTCCCCAACTATATGCATCAAGGTGTATGAACTAAGCAACTTCTTTTATTAATTTTAGCCTATATGAGGATGTGAACAAGTGCCGAAGCATCTCACATCTCTCCACTATGTGTGGATGTAGACATTTGCCGAAGCGTCCCACAACTCACATCAGCACACAATCACAAGTAATCATCACAAAAGTTCAGCACACCACTCTTATTCTAGCCTACTACGTATAAGTATTTCTATTACAACTATATTCAGTGGGAAACCTAAACTTAATCGTGAGGACCGGTGTTGTTCTCGCCGTGTGACGGGGGTGGTCCATACATGGGCGCACGCCATGGTGAGTCGGCAGTCCATGTAGGGATAGATGATATTGGTGCTCCATTTGCTCCCGCGTTGGCACGAGTCTCCTCCTGTTTTTCCACCAAGTACAGCTTCTTGGGTAACGGATCTCTTCCTGTGCGCTTGCATAGCGGTTTACTAACTCCACAAGAAACTTCTGAGACTTGTCAGCAGTTTGTGGGTTGAAAAGAGCTCCTTCATGGGGTCCAATGATCTCCCTTGTACCACTCTTTCGGTACGGGTGCAGCCCAAAAGTGGTGTTCTCAAGCTGCTCACGAAAGGCGTAGCACAGTCCAGTGAGTGCATCCCATGCGGCATCATCAATAGCTTCTCCCCTTGTAGCTCTCCATGTGGGTGCAAAGTGCCTAGTGAAAACTCTACGGTTAGATAGGATAGTTACCTCAGCCTTCCACTCTTCATGTCCGAGACGAGGGACTTTCTTGAGAAGATATTCCGGGTATAGGTTGCAGCAATCCAAAAAAATTTTGAGCTCCTTGGATATGTGTCCTCCTTCCATTCCGTCAGACCGGAATTCATGAACTGAATGGTTGGCCCATTCATCACCTTCATTCTCGGTCTCAGCAAGGGGTGTCTCCTCCTCAGATTCATCTCCTCCCGACATAGCTTCATGAGGCTCCACGGGGTGTAGGCCCACGTGAAAGTCCTCCTGAGGTGCGTACTAATGTCGTTACTGTGGATCATCTTCCATGTCGTCTCCAAATGGTTCTAGCTCCTCCGGGTTCTCTTCCTCATGCATAGGGCTATTGACTTCATCTTCGTCATGAGGTTCCATCTTCACCTCTTCCCAATATGGTCCATCGGACACCTCAATGGGGTTAAGTGCACTACCCGTGGTGGTGGACGAGTCCTTATGCGTGCTATGCTCCTAATCACCGGCATTTATAAATAAGACATGAGAAACTTTAGAGAGGGAAGAAATAACTCCAAAACTTCAGAATCTATGAAGTAAGAAAACAAAAGTGTTGCTGTCCAAAAGAAGAGAAAAAGAGGGGCTGAAATTAGCACTTTGAAGTGGCTGAATTGACAATTAAAGTGCAGCAGCAAGCATTTTTTGAAAATAACAGTTTAGAGGGGTGTTCCTATGTGTTTAAGTACTTTATTACAATGACTCAATGTCTCACTCATGAATATCTAACTTATTCTTACAGCGGAAGACTCTAAACGATAGCGGAAATAACTAAAGACAGCAGGCTCCAACTCCAACTCCACAGGCATGCTAACGGTAGTGCGCACGCCTAGTACTCCACATGTTCCTCGAAATACTCTTCTCCTGTAGCTGATGTATATGTGGGAATGCAAGGGTGAGTACATTCCGTACTCAGCAAGTGCGGGAAAAGTATGACATGTAGCTTACAACAAGGTAGGGAATAAAAAGGCTCATTGCAGCAAGCAAATTTTATTTCATAAACATGGTAAAAACAGTAACTATCTCTAGGTGAAATTTATCCCACCATAATCAAGTAATTCAGCAACATTCTCTCATCATAATTCACCATCTATCTAGTTTCATCCAGCCATTAATCTTTCTCAAGTTCATCTCATACTCATAAATATTCATAACCATCTCATATTCATATAGCCAAAACCAATTTCATTGTCATGACCCATAACAGTCCCGAAACCAATTCCAATGACCATACCCGAATAACCATCCCATATTTTGCCTCTAATCATGGAAGTTGGCTAGGTGTTTGTGACCGGAAGCACGACTATCATGATAGTTTTACGCTCTGTAGAGTTGGCACCACTTTACCCACAAGTTTGTGATTTCGTCACCCGTCGGCGACTAGAAAGAACCTCCATTATACCAGTACACAACCGTCGGTGTATGGCCAAGAGATCACAAAATAGCCTTTACAAAGGGACTACTAGGATGTACGGACCCACTGAGGTTTCACCGGCAGGCTCGAATCTCCATTCTCCCACCCATGGGCCCCCTCTTGTGCCTTGCAGTTCCCAGGGAAGTCCCTCTCAACTCCAATTCCCTGCACCATCCAACAGTCCATAACAAGCTAGCAACACACCTAATTAGTCAGCTAAGCTGCACCCATATTTGGCCTTGTGGTGGCACTACTTTCCTGGCATGTGCTCGCATGAACCGGTCCTTAGATCTACGGCAAGTAAACCACCATCTCATTTAGCAACATCCACGAACCAAGCTTGCCTAGATCTCCCCAATTCCATGCTCATTAACATCATCAAGTTCTCATCATGTTAAATCCTATGAGTGCAGTAGCTAATAAGTTTTATTTTAGCTTCCCGTATCCCGTAAGTTAAGTGAAGCAAAAAGGAAAAACGACCATACCCGACTCATCAACTTTCCCAGCGACAAGGATGGTTAACAAAACTAGTAAACTCCTATAAAAGGGTGTCCCATCAAGTTGACACAAGCATACACGTTTTCGCAAACAAAATAGTTTCAAAACATGGGATCAACATGGGGTAGATGAATGCAAATCCTATAGTGCAGCTTTATAGAACCAGTTTGTACGTGTTCTTGCATGTTTTAATGGCTTTCATGGGGTTTTATGATGAACAAGGGTGTAGGGATCAAGTGTGGACGTGGTGATGATCTTGACATAAGATCTAGATCAATTCCACCATAAAAAATCGATCAAAACACGATCTGTCCACATGCAAAAGTTTCTGCTCGAAGGGGCAAAGAAAATAGATGCGTAGAAACAGCGGCGACCTCGTAAGATGGGTAATGAAGACCTACCTCACTTCCTCCTTGTGGCAGGGCCTTCCTCCTAGCAACGGCAGCAGCGGGGGATTTTTCTGTGGGGAATTATGGTATGGCAGACCGTCGGGCTTCTTCTCCGGCGACGGTAGGACGTGACGGGGCTCAACGGCGGGTCTCGATGACGGGACTCGACGGTGAGGCTCGATGGCGGGGCTCGACGGCGGGGCTCGACGATGGGACTCGATGGCGGCCAAACTCCGGCAAGGGGGGGCTGTGGCCAAAGGTGTAGGGGGGGCTGGGGGGTTGTATTTATAAGGGAGAAAAAGAATAGTCCTAATCAAGTTGGGACTCAACCAAAGACTCCTAGAAAGATGGGACTCATCCCAAAGAGTCCTAGGGGTTTCCCCCCTCTAGGGTTGTGGCCAATTTGGGGGCAAATCCCCCCAAATGTGGGGGAAATTCCCCCTTTGGGGAATTTTGGGGAAGATTTGGAATTTTGGGAAAATTTAAAATGGCTCAATTCAGCTATCTTATTTCCATTTCTCTCCATTTCTATGTCCCTTTCTCCATTTCTATATTCCCTTCTCCATTTCTATATTCCTTTCTCAATTTCTATGGTTCTTTCTCCATTTCTATGGTTCTTTCTCCATTTCTACTTCTTTTTAAATGCTTCTCTCCATGAAAAATGTATGCAATGCATGGTAGTGAAATTGAGGTGTTACAATAACCACGTACAAATAGTGTTTAAGTACTTTATTACAATGACTCAATGCCTCACTCATGAATATCCAACTTATTTAGCAGCGGAAGACTTTAAACGACAGCGGAAAATCACTAAAGACAGCAGGCTCCAACTTCAAGTCCACCGGCATGTTGACGGTAGTGTGCACGCCTAGTACTCCACATGTTCCTCAAAGTACTCTTCTCCTGTAGCTGATCTATATTTGGGAATGCAAGGGTGAGTACATGTCGTACTCAGCAAGTGCGGGAAAAGTATGACATGTAGCTTACAACAAGGTAGGCAATAAAAAGGTTCATTGCAGCAAGCAAATTTTATTTCACAAACACATTAAAAACAACAACTGTATCTAGGTGAGTTTAATCCCATCATAACCAAGTATTTCATCAACATTCCTTCATCATAATTCACCATTTATCAAGTCTCAACCAGCCGTTAATCTTTCTCAAGTTCACCTCATACTCATAAATATTCATAACCATCTCATTTCATTGTCATGACTCAAAACAGTCCCAAAACCAATACCAATGACCATACCATAACCATACCCGAATAAACATCCCAAGTTTTGCCTCTAATCATGGAAGTTGGCCAAGTTCTTGTAACCGAAAGCACGTCTATCATGATAGTTTTACACTCTGCAGAGGTGGCACCACTTTACCCACTAGTTCGTGATTTTGTCACCGGTCGGCGACTAGAAAGAACCTCCATTATACCAGTACACAACCGTCAGTGTATGGCCAAGAGATCACAAAATAGCCTTTACAAAGGGG
Source organism: Neostapfia colusana (assembly GCA_030760725.1). Classification (NCBI taxonomy): domain Eukaryota; kingdom Viridiplantae; phylum Streptophyta; class Magnoliopsida; order Poales; family Poaceae; genus Neostapfia; species Neostapfia colusana. Next base: position 69,131,702 of record JASWHV010000017.1, read on the forward strand.
ATACTAGGATGTACGGACCCACTGAAGTTTCACCGGCAGGCTCGAATCTCCATTCTCCCACCCACGGCAGTTCCCAGGGCAGTCCTTCTCGACTCCCATTCCCCGTGCCATCCAACGGTCCATAACAAGCTAGCAACACACCTAATTAGTCAGCTAAGCCACACCCATATTTGGCTTTATGGTGGCACTGTTTTCCTGGCATGTGCTCGCATGAACCGGTCCTTAGATCTACGGCAAGCAAACCACCATCTCATGCAGCAACATCCACGAACCAAGCTCATCTAGATCTCCCTGATTCCATGCTCATCAATATCATTAAGTTCTCATCATGTTAAATCCTGTGAGTGCAGTAGTTAACAAGTTTTATTTCAGCTTCCCGTATCCCGTAAGTTAAGTGAAGCAAAAAGGAAAAACGACCATAACCGAGTCATCAACTTTCCCGGCGACAAGGATGGTTAACAAAACTATTAAACTCCTATAAAAAGGGTGTCCCATCAAGTTGACTCAAGCATATGAGTTTTCGCAAGCAAAACATTTTCGAAAACATGGGATCAATATGGTCAAGGGGCACCTGACTTTCTCCCGTGGCTCGTGTTGCTCAAGCGTATCGAAGTCTTGGTGTTGTAGATCCTCGTAGATGGCCTCTTAAGCTTGTCCTTCTACTCACGACCATGCACATACAAAATTTACAGCAATCCATTGTCATGCACAAACTTTACTCAAGATGCAATGAGGTGACTGAATGTAATTCCTATGGTGCAGTTTTATAAAACCAGTTTCTACATGTTCTTGCATGTTTTAATGGGCTTCCATGGGGTTTTATGGTGATCAAGGTTGCTGGGATCAAGTGTGGACGTGGTGATGATCTCAACACAAGATGTAGATCAATTCCACCGTCAAAAATCGACCAAAACATGATCTATCCACACGCAGAAGTTTCTGCTTGAAGGCGGTGAAGAAAACGGATGCGTAGAAACAGCGGCGACGTCGTAAGAGGGGTAATGAAGACCTACCTCACTTCTTCCTTGCGGCAGGGAAGAACGTCGGGCTTCTTCTTTGGCGACGGCGAGGCGTCACGGGGCTCGACGGCGGCCAAATTCCGGCAAGGGGGGAACTCGATGACTTGGGGCAGCAGGGGGCGGTAGCCAAAAAAAAGATATGGTGCGGCTAGGGGGGTGGGGGTTATATTTATAAAGGAAAAAAGAGTCCTAGGGGTGGAAACAAAGAGTCCTAGAAGTATGGGACTCAACCAAAGAGTCTCAGGGGTGGAAACAAAGAGTCTTAAAGGTAGGGGTCTCAACCAAAGAGTCCAACGGGTGGGGGACAAAGAGTCCTAGAGGTGGGGGACTTAACTAAAGAGTCCTGAAGATGGGGGTCTTAACCAAAGAGTCCTAAAGGTGGGGGACTAGGGTTACCCCCTCAAGGGCTGCAGCCAAGGGGGAGGTGGCCCTATTAGGGTTTCTCCCCCCTAATTTGGTGTGGCCAATTTGGGGGAAAATTCCCGCCAAATGTGGGGGAAATTCCCCCTAGGGGAATTTTGGGGAATTTGGGGAAAATTAGAAAAAATTGGGAAGAATTTGGGATTTTTTGGGAAGGGGGAAACTTGGGGAAAAATTGGGGTGGCTCAATTTGGCTATTTTATCTTTATTACTTTCCATTTCTATATTCCTTTCTCCATTTCTTCTTCTTTTAAATGCTCCTCTAAATGAAAAATGTATGCAATGCGTGGTAGTGAAATTAAGGGTGTTACATCTCTTCCATCATTATTTGCACAACACCATCAAGGCCACAATGGCACTTAGGCCACTCTTCTTTGGTACTATCATAAGAACGAAGAGGATCAAACAAACCAAAATCACTCTTGCTTAGAACCGAAAACTTGTCGAGTGGTAGTTCATACCACTCAGGACCACCCACTAAATAGTCCTGACGCACAGCTCTAATGTTTCCCACTCCTATCCTGTCACGACCTCTGCTCGCCATTGTTTCTTGCTCTATTCTGTCACTCTCAGTTAATGACTCTCACGACGGTGCGGCCATTATAGGCCGTCTGTCATTGACCGCGTGGATGACTTGTTCACTATGTGGATGTCTCGTCCACGGTGTGGAGGACTCGTCCACCTCGTTGACGACTCTCCACGTCCGTCCAACCTGCCCGTGACAAATGAGTCTACGTTTGCCTGAGGATTTTTTGCAACTCTGAGGAGACTAAAGTATTGTACAACAAGTAGACGTAAAAATAAATTAACATCTGAAATATCGTACATTAAGTTAAACAAGATACACATGATTTAGTACATCAACACCTAGCGCGCTTTACACACCCCCCTAGAAGCCCTCCGCGCCACTCGAACGTGGTTAGCATCATATGTCAGCGGGTCAGGCGGGTTCCTGGCCCTAGGTGCTCCTGTCTGTAAAAGCCCAAGAAGTCACTTGCTAGAGTCTTCATCAAATTCCCATACAACAGCTTGTTTTGTGAATAGCTCATGAATATTTGTGAAGTGCGAGTAAACACAATCAAGAGGGTGATTAGAGGAAAGACCCATAACTCCAAAAGTAGGAGCTCACACACATAAACATGAGAGAATGGGTTTCCCATTAGGCCCTAAACACTCTTGGGGATGCTCATGCCAAGTCTCATGCAAATCCAAATCAGTTTGAGGCACTTTTGGAGACATTTGTAAAAAGGGCTTATTTGAATGCAAATTCAAATTTCAGCTACTTTCATCACTTGAATCCAAAAGTTGACTTCATATTCAAACTCAGCACATTTTTCTGAGTTAGTCCACCAATTTTCATCCCCATTGGATTTCATCTTGTCGGGAGTTAATTTGAGCAAATTCAAACCCAATTTGAATCTCAACCTCACATATGCTCAAATTCCTTCAAACCCAATATCAATTTGAATCATTCAAATTCAGAGACCCAAAAATGTTGTTTGATCAAATTACCAGGGACAAGGGGGTCACATTATTTAAGAGCAGTAGGAATTTATTTTTTGAGGACAATTTGGAGCTGTGGGCCCCCTCTGTCAGCCACACAAAGCTCTAAACCGACTGAACCCCGGGTGTTCTCTACGTTCATGCACTCAGTGGGAGCGGGCGCCAAGACTTCGCGTCGAAGTTGACCGAGCAGCACCGGGCAGCTCCTGGTTCAACGGGGAAACGTGGTACACCAGGTGTTGCGCCCTCCATGCCTCCGGGTTGGCTATATAAGGGGTCGAGTCGGCCGGCGAGCATTCTTTTCGCGCACACCCGAGACCTACCACGCACCAGCTCAAACATCGCCGCCGTGGAACGGTCGAAACTGAGGTTCTCTGCCCTCGACGTCCATATCAAAGCTGAGCGCTAGCTTGCCCTCGAGCTCACCACGCAAACCGTTTCAAGGTTCGGCCTTCGTGCATAGAGAATTTCCCAGTTTAGGATTGGGAGCTCATTTCGGGACCCGATTAGGTTTAGGAGAAATTCGGGAGGATCATCGCGTGGGAGGGCAAATAGAGTTTAGAAATTGCATCTAGAGGTTCTTGCGCCCCTCCTCGATCAAAAACCGGAAAGAAACCACCACTGGAACCCTAGGTTCACTGAGGACTAGCTCGGCGGAAGAGGGGGTCACCGGTGAGGTCCGGTTTGCCGGCTGTTTAGGTCCTAACCAAGATCATGCCGAGCTTCCCGAGGCTTTCCTGGACGTGGTGACGCGATTAGCGCGCAAAGGGGGTGGTCGGAAGGATGGGAACGCGTTGCCAAAGTTGCACAGGGGCATAGCGCTCGTTGCTGGCGACCTACGGCGGTTAGCCAGTGGCGGAATGGTGTCCAGCGTGTTCAGCGTCCAAAGTTACGTAGGGGCGGCGAGTTTCACCGTTGCCGGCTAGCTAGGTCGCCGGGAACGCTGACCCTGCCAGAGCTCCGGCAGCTCGGGGCTGTGGCGTCGCGAGGTAGACGAAGGGTGCGGGTCCCATGTGTTAGTCACCACGCTAAGCTCACACGGTTAGTTTAATTTAAATGGGCGGGCCCCGCTGTCAGTCACTGTTTAGGCGCGGGAGGTGATTTTCTTTAGAAAAATAATTCAGGAATCAGCCCAAACTTTAGAAATTCATAACTCTGTGTAGAAGTGTTCAAATTCAGTGAACCAAATTTTGTTGGATTCATCTCTTCGAGTACAATCCAGCAAAACAAGTTTCAGCTTATGAAACTTATTTTTTTCAGAATTAATTCTTTAAATTTAAACTATTGGGAATTTTATCTGGAGATTCTTTTATGGAGAATTCTAAAAATTGGCTAGGATGTTCATTTGAAAATCCTTGAGTCACAGGAAAAATTTCAGATCCATCCAAGTTTATTTAGTTCCCCTAATAGTGTGATTAGGAGAACTGCCCTGAGAAAATGGAAAATATACAGAAACATTTTTTTAGATTTTCTCAAATCTTGTTTAGGGCAAACTTCCTCTAGGACTCTTTAAATGACATGAAAACCAATTCCATTAGAACCATCTCAAATTCTTGTTTCTAGAACGTAATGGTTTGAGCCATGAAAATCCGTGGAAATACTTAGAGGCTCTAGGAATGACCAAATAAACTTTTATTTGTACAGAACTCAAATGAACTTTGTTTCAAATGACACTTGGTCGAGTCTCTGGTTAGGACCTTACCAAGCCACTGTAAAATTTTCAGAGCCAAAGGAGATGTCTAGATAGAGTTATAGTCTTTACATCCTCAATATAACACATTGCATTTAAATTTGACATATCGTTAATTTACTTACGTGTAGTCGCTGAAGGCGAGGAGACCCCGGAAGTGTTGGACTTCCTACTTCTGGATGAGATGCTAACATCTAACCAGCAACAACAAGGCAATCCCCGCTTTGTATTTAACAAGTTTACAAAGTTTTGCATTATATACACATAGCTTGAGGTATATTTGTGCATTAGGTGTAGGATGGATGAAACCCCAAGTGCATAACCAGATTATTCCTACAAGAGTGAGGGTACTGTCTAAGCCCTCGAGTAGTCAGGTTGTGCTTAATGTTCATAGAACTTCGGTACAAGTTGAGTAGTTGGAATCTACTCGCGAGTCTAGGCTTTGAGACACACGGGATTGGTTCGAGTGATGTGAGATCACTTTAGTAAGAAGATGAGACTAGGCAGGTGCCAGGGCGCAGCAAGTGGAAGTCTTGTGGGCACAGCCCTGTCCGTGTCGATTGACGACCGATCCGTGTGCGGCCCCGCTGAATAAGTTTTGAACGTACTGAAGGCATATCGGATATATGGGCCCCAATAAACTGATGTAACCTATACCTCCGGGCGTCGAGGCATAACGCACCAATTTATAGGTGTAGGTTGAGGGCAGCAAGGTGGAAATCCACTAACGGACATAGAGAGATGCTCCGTGTAGGTAACCTCCTGTCCGTTTGGGTGCGACCGGTTCGACGTTTGGGCTGTTTGGTGAAAGGTTGTTCCGTACAACATCGAGTGAGCGTGCTGTGCAGCTCCATGGGTGGGCGTATGTGACTTGCTATTCAGGTATCCCTGCAGGTGTATATCGAGTCGATTTGGCATCCCTCGCGGTTATGAGTACCACTTGTTCACTGCGTCGTGATGTAGATAAATTATGGAACATTGTGATGCAATTCTGCTGATATGTATAAATTGTATTGCTACTTGTGTGCCACCAAATATCTCTTACTAAATTTCAGATTCATGAACTGTTAACTTGTGGTTAAAAGATGAATTAAGGATGAACTTGTAGGCGTGTCATTTTCTGCAATGTGCCATCCCATGTTGGTTATGAACTGCATGTAGAGTTTCATGTATAGGTGAGTCGGTTAAGACTTACTGAGCCATCGTGCTCACAGTTGCTGCTATTGAGTGTTTGCAGGTGAGGACTACCCCACGGACCCGGGGTACGAGTCCAACGGCGAGGTCTACCCTCCGTCGGGGACCACGGCTGAGTGGGAGCCGTACACGCCGCGCTGAGCTACGGAGTGGAGCTAGTGTGGGTTGTCCATAGGGCTGGACAACCGACTTTTGCTAGTTAGGTGGGCGTGAGTTGTATAAATTTAGCTTCCGCTGTTGTAAACTCTATACTTAGTTGTAAACTGAAGGTTTGTACTACTCTGTACATATTCAGTTGTGTTTCTATGTAATACAATGTTTGCCTTATGATGCATGCTGTCGGGTGTCGGATCGTGCGGCACCACCCTTTGAGATCCTGGGCGTACGGATTTCGGTCCGTTACAGGCTGACATCAGAGCTGCTTAGGGGACAACACACTAATTAAGGACTGTATTACGGGAAAACTTAGGATTACGGTGAGGATTCGCTAGTATGCCCAAGTAAGGACTATATTAGTATAGTTACTTAAAGTGGCATGACTAACATATGTGTTATAATTCTGAATTTTGATTATGTAACGACACATCTACACTCAGGTAAGCATGGTAAAGAACGCCACTGAAAACGGTTCAATTTCTGTTAGCTCCCCTGACAAGGAATATGGTTCAGGGATAGGTCTTACAGCTTGGTGTGAGACGTTAATATGAAACTCTTGAACTCTTCATGTTCCTGAGTTCATATGAAACGCTGGTCCCTAGCGTGCATTAGGCAAGAAAGTGGAGACCCCATCGTGTGGTTGGTGACACGATAGTGTGTTCTTTTGGAAATAGCCTAGGTGGACATACGCAGCGCTTGCCATCGGTGTGCCCTGCAGGGCAGTAGGTGGTATCTATTGGGGTGATAAAATTCCCAACCGTGACGACCCGTTCGCGCTCTACTCGGTTTCCCCGTCGTGTGGTGTGAAAACACGATCATGTACCTTGAGACGTGGCTTAACTCAAGGACGGCCGTATGGCAATGATACAGGCGTATGTATTTAATTTTAAATATGGACCTGCATGAAATGACAACAACCATTGAGTGCATCACTATTGAGTGTTCTTCTGCAGGTACTAATCACGTATGTATCCCGTGTAGTACACGTGTGCGAGAGACCGTTTAGTGCCACAATTGAGACGTATATGCCGGTATAATCCGGTTAGGATTTTCCTTTTTGTGAGGAACGTAGTACCGACATGTAGTAGGCATTTGCATTAAAGTTAATGGTAACAAGGAACTAAAATAACCAATTTCAACAGTTAGGACCCTGGTTGGGTAGAAAAATTCAATAGTTGATTGGTTTAGTTCAAAGGGATTGACAAACAGAGTGCTCTGTTTTGGCAGCAAGATTGCTGAACTTTAACAGAGCATAACTCACAGGTTACTTAGCCAATGGAGGTGAGGGATATAGTTCTGGAAAATTGTTTAAGTACTCTACAACTTTGTTTTAGACTTCCAGAGCAGAATCACACCTTAAACTGGTTGAAATTCCAGATGATTGTAAACTGTCCAGAACCAGGACAGGTTCAAAAACTCTCTGGACTGTTCTGTTTTTCAAGCATAACTTCCTGTAAAAAATCTAAAATTATCATAAAATACGTTTTTGGAAATTTTAGGAGATGTTTTACATCTTTGTAACTCAAAGGTTCTGCAATTTCAGGACGGAATTCAGTGGAATTTATAATTGAAAACAGCAACTTCCAAAGGAGGTGCTGTTGAAATTCTTCCAGAAATTCTGTTGACTTTGAGTTATCATAACTTTTTAACCAGATCTGATATGGTGGCAAATAAATACTAGTTGGAAATATACTGAAGTTAACTTTAGCTTTGGTGTTCAACTTGAGTTATGAAAATGCAATGTACCAGGTCAAAATCTGGGATATGTAGAAACTGGTCATTCTGGCAGAGGGATGGACAGTTAAACTCATTTGAGAGATTGTGTACCCTAGGGGGGTTTGATTACTTCCAATGGGGTAGCAAATACCTATGAATTGTTATCTTCAACTAGTGAAAGGTTTGAGTATATTTCCTACTCAAGGTTCTTTTGCTAGAGACCATGTTTATGTCGTATTGAAGACAAAGGGTAGTATACGTGATGACAAAGCGATATTAACGTCTCGTAGTGACCAAATCTAGTTGAAATGAACTTCCAAAGAGGAAGTCCATCAAGTTGGATTTAACTAGTTTGTATTTGGTCTGGTAATGGTGTAGCTTGTGCAAAGTTATTACATTATCTATTACGAGATGTATTGCATATTTACTGTCATTATGTCTTTACGCCTATTTTATTGGACTACATGAAGTATGTTGTGGGACTGATTTTATTGTTGTATGGTTGCAGATGGTTCGTACTTGGACCACACATGAGGCCGGTGGCTCTAGTCAGCAAGGGGGTGATGACTCCCAACCACCTGCCTATTACAACACCCCGCAGCAACAACCACCACCGCCACCTCCGCTTTCATGAGTACGCATCTTCCGGTGTTCACTAAAGCGGTAGAACCACTGGAGGCCGACAACTGGCTGCGGACGATCGAGTCCAAGTTCAGGCTGCTGCAATGCACGGAGCGGCAGAAGACTCTCTTCGTGGCGCAGCAGCTACACGGTGCCGCCGGTGCATGGTGGGTGAACTATGTGGCCTCACTACCTGCTGGCCACGCCGTGGAATGGGGAGAATTCTGGGAGGCGTTCCGCGCCTATCATATCCCTTCCAGGATAATGAAGAGGAAGTTCCAAGAATTCTTGGAGCTAAAGCAAGGAGGGAGGAGTGCCCACGACTACTCCCGTGTGTTCAATCATCTGGTGCAGTACGCGCCAGATTATGTCTCCACTGAGGAGAGGAAGCGAGAGCAGTTCTATCGGGGGTTAAATCCCGAGATGAAGATGCATCTCGTACAATGCAATCGCGGCACTTTTAACGACCTCGTCAACGCCACAATCATGCAAGAAGATGCTCAGCGGGAATTGGCGGCTGAGCAGTGAAAGCGCAGCGCTCCACCCAGCAGCGGGGGTGGAGCTCCTAAAAAATACCGCATGGTGTATCGGACACCATCCGGTCAGCAGTGGCATCCACCAGCGCGACCTCAGCAGTTCGGGGGTCGTTGTTTCCAGCCACCTCCGTTCTGACCGCCGATGCCACCACCGCGACCGCAACAGCAGCAGCAGATGGTACCCCGGGCGTTTCCACCGCCACAACGCGCCCCGGGTTTCCGTCCGCCGATCAGCGGAGGACCGCCTCGCTACACCTGCTACACGTGTGGCCAGGCGGGCCATTTCTCGAAGGACTGTCCTCAGGGGCAGCAAAGAAGCTGGCAAGCCCAATATCAGGGCGGTGCTCGAGGCCGACCTCCGGTCAAGAAGGGAGGTCAGCGAACCGGGGGCGTTCGCAACCTCGACAATGAGGATGCCCTGGAGGGGGAAAACGTGCTGGCGGGTAGCGGGTACGTTCACTCTCAACGATCAAGCCGTCATCATTTTATTTGATTCTGGTGCAACCCACAACTTCATAAGTGCATCATATGTGGTTAAGCATCAACTGGAAGTCTTTCCAACCGAGTGCTCTTATATGATCTGTTCACCGTGAGGGAAGATTTCAGCAACTATGATGATTCCGAAAGCATCACTGTGCTTAGGTGGGAAGATATATCCCACTACTATGATTATTCTTGAGGGGCAGAAGATTGATACAATCTTAGGGATGTCATGGCTAAGTTACCATGGCACTGTCCTAGAAACATTATCACAGACGGTTCAACTCAACTCCCCACTACACCGTACGCAGTCCCTCATACTAGACAATCCAGTCCCGGAAGTTTCAGCCGCCTATAATACTGAAGCTTCCAAGTTAGAGGACATCCCTGTAGTCCGAGAGTATCCCGACGTGTTCCCGGATGATCTCCCGGGCATGCCACCGGAACGGGATGTGGAATTCAAGATAGAACTTGCACCCGGGACTACACCAACATCGTGGAGACCGTATAAAATAGCTCCGAACGAGCTGGCTGAGTTGAAAGAACAACTCAATGATTTGTTGAGCAAGGGTTTCATTAGGCCGAGTTCCTCGCCTTGGGGTTGCTCGGCGCTGTTCATCAAGAAGAAGGATGAAACCTTGAGGATGTGTGTGGATTACTGGCCGCTCAACGCTGTCACCATCAAGAAAAAATATCCACTGCCCCGCATTGACATCCTGTTTGATCAGCTTGTGGGTGCAAGTGTGTTCTCCAAGATGGACCTTCGCTCCGGATATCATCAAATAAAAATCTGGGCGCAGGATATCCCGAAGACGGCATTCTCGATGAGATATGGACTATATGAATATCTCGTCATGTCTTTTGGTCTCAGTAACGCTCCGGCGCATTTCATGTATCTTATGAACTCGGTGTTCATGCCGGAGCTGGACATGTTCGTTGTGGTATTCATTGATGATATCTTGGTTTACTCCAAGACAGAAGCAGAACACGTCGAATACTTGAGAATCGTTCTTCAACGATTGCGGGACCATAAGCTCTATGCCAAGTTCAGCAAATGTGAGTTTTGGATCAGCCAAGTGCCATTTTTGTGACATATCATCTAAGCGGAAGGCATTGCGGTTGATCCAAGCAAAATTGAACAAGTGCTGAAATGGAAAGCCTCCACTTCTGTCCATGAAGTCAGAAGCTTCCTCGGTTTAGCGGGATATTACCGGAGATTCATTCAAAGCTTCTCCAAGTTTGCTAAGCCGATGACAGAAATATTGAAGAAAGGAACAAAATATATTTGGAACTCATCATGTGAAGGAGCGTTTCAAGCATTGGTGAAGCATCTCACAACAACCCTGGTCTTAGCTCAACCGGATACGACCAATCCCTTCGACGTGTATTGTGATGTGTCCGGTATCGGGCTCGGCTGTGTGTTGATGCAAGAAGGATGTGTGGTCACGTATGGCTCACGCCAACTTCGAAACCATGAGAAGCACTATCCGACTCATGATATTGAGCTCGCTGATGTGGTTTTGGCGCTGAAAATGTGGAGGCACTATCTCCTAGGGAATTTGGTGCATCTCTACACCGACCACAAGAGCTTGAAGTATATCTTCACCCAGAAGGAGCTGAATAAGAGGCAAATGAGGTGGTTAGAACTAATCAAATATTATGATATTAATATTCATTACCACCCCGGCAAGGCGAATGTGGTTGCCAACGCGCTGAGTCGGAAATCACATATCCATAACCTTACCATTACACCGATGGAAGAGGAAGAGCCGAGTTTATACTTGGTTCCTTATGGATCATTCTACAACCTTGCTCTCATCCCAACCATTAGGGAGGATATCATTGCAGCTCTGAAAGTTGATAAGGGCATGGCACATCTTCGGAGACGGATAGACAGCGGGGATATCAAATGTTTCCGGAAAGATGACGAGGGAACGCTGTGGTTCAATGACCGCATAGTCGTACCCCGGAATATGGAGCTGAGGAAGAAGATCCTTGATGAGGCTCACTTGTCTAAATTCTCCATTCATACGGGCAGCAAAAAAATGTACCAAGATTTGAAAAGAAAATTTAGGTGGACACGGATGAAGTGGGAAGTGGCTAAATACATATCCGAGTGTGATACATGTAGACGAGTGAAAGCGGATCACATGAGAAAATTAGGGCTGTTACAACCCCTGAAAATTCTAGCATGGAAGTGGGAAGATGTGAGCATGGATTTCATTGTGGGATTACCCCTGACTTCCAACAAGCATGATTTCATTTGGGTAATCATTGACCGATTAACCAAGTCGGCTCACTTCATTCCCGTGCATACACGTTACCATGCCAGCAAGTATGCGGAGTTGTACATTGCAAGAATCCTATGCTTGCATGGAGTACCCAAGACCATAATCTCAGATTGAGGAGCACTGTTTGTAGCTCGTTCTGGGAGCAGTTGCACGCTGCATTGGGTACTAAACTGATTAGAAGCTCCGCTTATCACCCTCAGACAGATGGGCAAACTGAGAGGGTGAACCAAGTATTAGAATACATGTTGAGAGCGTGTGCCATCCACCACGGTAGAAACTAGGATGATCATCTACGTTGGCAGAATTCTCGTACAACAATGGCTATCAAGCGAGTATCCAGATGGCACCATATGAGGCTCTCTACGGTCGCAAGTGCCGCACCCCATTGAACTGGTGCGAGTCTGGTGAATGGGTCACGTTCGGGATTGATGTGGTGAACGACGCCGAAGAGCGCATTCAGATCATTCAAGCCAACTTGAAGGCCGCCCAATCCTGGCAGAAAAGTTACACTCCGCTACACTTTGATGTCGGGGAACACGTATACCTCCGTGTATCTCCAATGAAAGGCGTGCACCGATTCAGCGTGAAGGGGAAACTCACTCCCCAATTTATTGGACCCTATGCTATCACCGAGAAGTGTGGACCAGTGGCGTATAGACTGGAGCTACCGGCATCTCTCGCTGGTGTTCACGACGTTTTCCATGTTTCACAACTACGAAAATGTCTGAAGTATACGTCTGCTGTCCCCACCGAAGACATTGGCGAGCTGCAACAGGATTTGATGTATGCTGAATATCTGGTGGCAATTATTGATGAGAAGGCTCGGACCACGCGTAAACGAACGCTGTGATTCTACAAGATACTGTGGAGCAACCACACCGCTGAAGAAGCGACGTGGGAGAGCGAGGAGTTCCTTTGCTCAAACTACCCGGACTTCATGGCGTCTCATCACGGGTAAGTTCCTATTACATCGTCGTATCTTCCTTTATAATCTCGGGACGAGATTCTTTTAAGGGGAGAGGGATGTAAAAGCCCAAGAAGTCACTTGCTAGAGTATTCATCAAATTCCCATACAATAGCTTGTTTTGTGAATAGCTTATGAACATTTGTGAAGAGCAAGTAAACACAATCAAGAGGGTGATTAGAGGAAAGACCCATAACTCCAAAAAGTAGGAGCTCACACACATAAACATGAGAGGATGGATTTCCCATTAGGCCCTAAACAATCTTGGGGATGCTCATGCCAAGTCTCATGCAAATCCAAATCAGTTTGAGGCACTTTTGGAGACATTTATAATAAGGGCTGATTTGAATGCAAATTCAAATTTCAGCTACTTTCATCACTTGAATTCAAAAGTTGACTTCATATTCAAACTCAGCACATTTTTCTGAGTTAGTCCACCAATTTTCATCCCCATTGGAGTTCATCATGTTGGGAGTTAATTTGAGCAAATTCAAACCCAATTTGAATCTCAACCTCACATATGCTCAAATTCCTTCAAACCCAATATCAATTTGAATCATTCAAATTCAGAGACCCAAAAATGTTGTTTGATCAAATTACCAGGGACAAGGGGTCACATTATTTAAGAGCAGTAGGAATTTAATTTTTAGGACAATTTGGAGCTGTGGGACCCCTCTGTCAGCCACACAAAGCTCTAAACCGACTGAACCCTGGGTGTTCTCTGCGTTCACGCACTCAGTGGGAGCGTGCACCAAGAATTCGCGTCGAAGTCGACTGAGCAGCGCCGGCCAGCTCCTGGTTCGACGGGGAAACGTGGTACACCAGGTGTTGCGCCCTCCATGCCTCCGGATTGGCTATATAAGGGGTCGATTCGGCCGGCGAGCATCCTTTCCACGCACACCCGAGACCTACCACACACCAGCTCGAACATCGCCGCCGTGGAACGGCCGAAGCCGAGGTTCTCTGCCCTCGACATCCATATCAAAGCTGAGCGCTAGCTTGTCATCAAGCTCACCGCGCAAACCGTTTCAAGGTTCGACCTTCGTGCACAGAGAATTTCCCAGTTTAGGATTGGGAGCTCATTTCGGGACCCGATTAGGTTTAGGAGAAATTCGGGAGGATCATCGCGTGGGAGGGCAAACAGAGTTTAGAAATTGCATATAGAGGTTCTTGCACCCCTCCTCGATAAAAAAACCAGAAATAAACCACTGCCGGAACCCTAGGTTCACCGAGGAACAACTCGGTGGAAGAGGGGGTCGCCGGTGCGGTCCGGTTTGCCGGCTATTTAGGTCCCAACCAAGATCATGCCGAGCTTCCCTGGATGTGGTGACGCGATTAGCGCGCGAAGTGAGTGGTCGGAAGGACGGGAACGCGTTGCCAAAGTTGCACAGGGGCATAGCGCTCGTCGCTAGCGAGCTACGGCGGTTAGCCGGTGGCGGCATGGTGTCCAGCATGTTCAGCGTCCAAAGTTACGTAGGGGCGGCGAGTTTCACCGTCGCCGGCGAGCTAGGTCGCCGGAAACGCCGACCTCGCCGGAGCTCCGGCAGCTCGGGGCGGCGGCGTCATGAGGTAGACGAAGGGCGCGGGTCCCATGTGTCAGTCACCGCGCTAAGCGCGCGCCGGTTAGTTTAATTTAAATGGGCGGGCCCCGCTGTCAGTCACTGTTTAGGCGCGGGAGGTGATTTTCTTTAGGAAAATAATTCAGGAATCAGCCCAAACTTTAGAAATTCTTAACCCTGTGTAGAAGTGTCCAAATTCAGTGAACCAAATTTTGTTGGATTCTTCTCTTTGAGTACTATCCAGCAAAACAATTTTCAGCTTATGAAACTTATTATTTTTCCAGAATTAATTCCCTAAATTTTCAAATGTTGGGAATTTTATATGGAGAATTCTTTTATGGAAAGTTCTGAAATTTGGCTAGGATGTTCATTTGAAAATGCTTGAGTCACAGGAAAAATTTCAGATCCATCGAAGTTCATTTAGTTCCCCTAATAGTGTGACTAGGTGAACTGCCCTGAGAAAATGGAAAAGTATACAGAAACATTTTTCAGATTTTCTCAAATCTTGTTTAGGGCAAACTTCCTCTAGGATTCTTCAAATGACCAATTCCATTAGAACCATCTCAAACTCTAGTTTCCATAAAGTAATGGTTTGAGCCATGAAAATCCCTGGAAATCCTTAGAGGCTCTAGTAATAACCAAATAAACTTTTATTTGTACAGAACTCAAATGAACTTTGTTTCAAATGAAACTTGGTCGAGTCTCTTGTTAGGACCTTACCCACTGTAAAATTTCCATTGCCAAAGGAGATGTCTAGATAGAGTTATAGTCTTTACATCCTCAATATAACACATTGCATTTAAGTTGACATATCGTTAATTTACTTACGTGTAGTCGCTGAAGGCGAGGAGACCCCGGAAGTGTTGGACTTCCTACTTCCGGACGAGACGCTAACATCTTACCAGCAGCAACAAGGCAAGCCCCGGTTTACATTTAACAAGTTTACAAAGTTTTGCTTTATATACACATAGCTTGAGATATATTTGTGCATTAGGTGTAGGATGGATGAAACCCCAAGTGCATAACCAGATTATTCCTCCAAGAGTGAGGGTATTGTCTAAGTCCTCGAGTAGTCAGGCTGTGCTTAATGTTCATAGAACTTCGGTACAAGTCGAGTAGTTGGAATCTACTCACGAGTCTAGGCTTCGGGACACACGGGATTGGTTCGAGTGATGTGACATCACTTTAGTAAGAATATGAGACTAGGCAGAGGCTAGGGCGCAGCAAGAGGAAGTCTTATGGGCGCAGCCCTGTCCGTGTTGATTGATGACCGATCTGTGTGTGGCCCCGCTGAACAAGTTTTGAACGTACCGAAGGCATATCAAATATATGGGCCCCGATAAACCGATGCAACCTATACCTCCGGGCGTCGAGGCATAACGCACCGATTTATAGGTGTAGGTTAGGCAGCAAGGTGGAAATCCGCTAACGGGCATAGAGAGATGCTCCGTGCAGGGAACCTCCTGTCCGTTTGGGTGCAACCGGTTTGACGTTTGGGCTGTTTGGTGAAAGGTTGTCCTGTACGACATCGAGTGAGCGTGCTGTGCAGCTCCACGGGTGGGCGTACGTGACGTGCTATTCGGGTATCCCTGCAGGTGTATATCAAGTCGATTCGCCGTCCCTCACGGTTATGAGTACCGCTTGTTCACTGTGTCTGACGTAGATAAATTATGGAATATTGTGATGCAATTCTGCTGATATGTATAAATTGTATTGCTACATGTGTGCCACCAAATATCGCTTACTAAATTTCAGATTCATGAACTGCTAACTTGTGGCTAAAAGATGAATTAAGGATGAACTTGTAGGCGTGTCCTTTGCTGCAATGTGCCATCCCATGTTGGTTATGAACTGCATGTAGAGTTTCATGTATAGGTGAGTCGGTTAAGACATGCTGCGCCATCGTACTCACGGTTGCTGCTATTGAGTGTTTGCAGGTGAGAACTACCCCACGGACTCGGGGTATGAGTCCACCGGCGAGGGCTACCCTCCGTCGGGGACCACGGCTGAGTGGGAGCCGTACACGCCGCGCTGAGCTGCGGAGTGGAGCTAGTGTGGGTTGTCCATAGGGATGGACAACCGACTTTTGCTAATTAGGTGGCCGTGAGTTGTATAAATTTAGCTTCTGCTGTTGTAAACTCTATACTTAGTTGCAAACTGAAGGTTTCTACTACTTTGTACATATTCTGTTGTGTTTCTATGTAATACAATGTTTGCCTTATGATGTGTGCTGTCGGGTGTCGCATCATGTGGCACCACCCTCGGAGATCCTGGGCGTACGGATTTCGGTCCGTTACACTATCGGCATCGCGTCCTGCATTGGCTGCGTCAGCTTTGGAGCTCCTTGTGTCTAAGGAAGTGTGTCCGCCATAGCATTGGCAACATACCCTTCCCAGTCGAAGGAGACTTCCAAATCATGTTGTGTCGCATCAGAACCGTAAGACGGGTCCTCGAAACCTACAAAATTTATTGTTTGTCAGATTTATAAATAATTAATAATGTTAATAATATTTATGAAACTTACATGTACCACTGTATCAGTTGGATGTCCCAAAAATGTCATCCGGACGCATTGGACGAACGTAAGACGTTGACGACACTCTAGAGATAATAGTTTACATTAGTACATTCAACATTTTAGTAAAAGTAAAAGGTCTTCATATATCTTACCTGCTGTCTCAACAAACATTGGTGGTGGAATTGTCGTCGTTGGAACGAATATCGGCTTCTGTACGGAGGAGTCTTGATGACAAGACTTTGTGCACGACAGAGCCATGTTCTTTAAGGCGTTCATAATGTATCTGTCCATCTTCTTCCAAGCTGGCGCCATCTCATCTTGGGGGATATGCAACCCTAGCTTCGTCTTTTGGGTCATTGCCCTAGCATCGATCTGCGCACTCCGAAGCACCTTAACATGCAGACAAATAAAATTTAAATAATATGTGTTACAACGAAACTTACGTAATTTGAAAAAAAGTAATACCAAACTTACCGCAACTAAGGTGTTACAATCCCTGTGCCTAGGATACGTGTCAGAAGAAGACGCAACGTGTACCTCCGGCTCTGCTGGTACGTACGTGATCCTCGTACGTGTACAAGTCACTTGCCTTCCTAGATACTCCGCGTATGACTCCGCGGTGAACGAAAATGCACCCGCGATGATGTCAAGAGCTGCCTCTGCCCACTGTTGTACCCAAGTTTCCATATGAGGCCAGAACACGGCTGTAGATAAGCCCTTGCGTGTGTGCCTGCGTGCAACATATAACATTATTGAGCCATTTAAAGTTAATGCACATTAGATATACAAATGTCAAAAACAAGTTACGTGTGTGCAGTAGGCGGAACCGTGAAGCCCCTAGTAACTGGAAAGACCTGCTGCCGCCCAAATTGCCACATAACCCGGTGAGGGAATTACTCCTCCACGCAGATGTCATACACGAGAGCCTTCCGTGTCCACCACACGTTCGCATCTCTCGTGCACAACGACGACAATTTGGCGGGTGTGTGATGCTCCACAGTCTCGTAGGAGTACGTAGTCCATATGACGTCACCGTCCGCCTGTAGGCGATCAAACGACATCATGTACTCCGTGTAACCCCTATGCACTGTATCGTCTCCCCAGGTACGCTGCAAACAAAAATCATTATAATGAAGCAAATACCTTGCGTAAGATTGAACATATATAATAGAATTTCAATTACCCTGCGCCAAGTCGACAATGTGCCCAATGTTGGTCTGTCCTCCTCGGTGTTCTCGTACAAGGTGTCGCCGTAGGGGGTGACGTCCAATACAGGCCAACCTATTGGGAACCGCTCGTATGCCCACAGGATCAGCAACAAAGGGCATCTAGTCAATATCCCATCCGCCGCGACCTAATTACAATGGAAATATTACAAGTAATATGATTAGGAGATGTCAATTTAACAAATGTTTAAAGATTTTACTGTTAGTAAATTACCTTTGTGCACGCCGTACACAGACCTCGACACGTAGCTGCTAGCACAGCTGAACCCCAACTATACTGTGGAACTACGTGGGGGGGGGACTATCCGCTATCTCTCTCATGAAGTATATAATACGTTTCTCGACCGTGTCCCCGTGTGAGTCTGTGACCATTATCCATCCAAAGAGCCACAGAAGGCACGCCTCCAAGTGTCTCAAGACAGTATAGTCATCCACATCTGGGTGGATGTTCTCGGGCTGAAACGAACGACAAACAATTTAGGTATTACTACAATTATTACTTATAAATGAATAATGTAAGTAAAAGTCAACGACACTTACCTCGTACTACTGCAACCAAGTCTTCGATGGACCGTGCACCTGTTTCTCTGGAGTCGGTCTTATCGGACCATTCCTCTTAGTGTACCTTGGGTGAAGGACGACACTAGAGAAACAAGCCTCTAGATCCTCACGCCATAAATCCGTGAAGTCTGGCCTGCATACTGTCTGCCCTGCGAGTGGAAGACCTAACAGGTAGGACACGTCCTGGAGCGTCACAGTCATCTCCCAACAAGGCATGTGGAAAGTGTGTGTCTCCGGTCTCCATTGTTCCACCAAGGCAGTAAGCAGAGAACGGTCGTAGGTTAGTCGCATGGACTTTTGTTTAGATCGTTCCATTATCTGAGGCGCCAACATCCTACACAGTGGTAGGATCCTTGCTGCACTCAAACTGTATTATAAAATAACAATTAATATGAAACCATCTAACAATATTTTAATTATTTATTTGAAAAACATACGTACCGGTCAATCCATCTGTCGTCCAGGTGTAACAGCTTCTTCTGCAGTCCCGGTCACAACGTGTTAAGTTCGACACCTCGAACACTGCTCAAGTATGAGCAGTGTCGAGCGTCGAACTGAGTGTCCAAGAGCTCTAGAGTGCCACGATCACCTGCAGCCATAACTGTAGGTTTACAATATATTAACTTGTTAGTCATTGAAATGTACAGTACAACGCTTGCTGGCAAATCAATCAACAAAATTTGTAGCTACGAAAAAATTGTTAACATATGTAATTTCTTAACTTAAGACAGTGTTCATTACAACATCCGTAATACATGATGCAGGTAAATTCAAAGATTACAGAAAACAAAATTGACTCAAAAGCAAATCATTGTTGATCCCATCATGAGCGACGACCACGAGGACGTCTCCCGTCACGTGGATTTCATGAAGGTCCCGCTTCAGCTGCTCCCGTAACATTACGCTGAATGCAATTCTTGTAACTATGGCCAAATATGTTACAGTTGCTATATCTAATTTGTAGTGACGATGAGCGCTCATCTATATCATTTCTTATATGTCTCGTTTTACACCGACTACGACTCTGCTTCAACCTCAAATAATCAGGACCTCTTTCAATTTCATGCCTTGGATCCTTGGTGAATGTACCAAAAATTCGATAACCAAATATCTCAGCATGTCAGGTTGTCTGCAAAGTCTCCTTAAAAAAGTATTGCGAGACATATATGGTTGCAGATAACTGACTCCGACTGCAGGCAACAATGACATGAGAACAAGGCCTATTTCTTATATGTCTCATTTTACGCTGACTATGACTCTGGTTCAACCTCAAATAGTCAGGACCTCTTTCAAATTCATGCCCTGGACCCTTGGTGAATGTACCAAAAATTCGATAACCAAATATCTCAGCATGTCAGGTTGTCTGCAAAGTCTCCTTAAAAAAGTATTGCGAGACATATATGGTTGCAGATAACTGACTCTGACTGCAGGCAACAATGACATGAGAACAAGGCCTTGGAGGAGCTTTGGCTCCATACAAGTACATATGGCCGATTTCTCATGAAGAACGCATTCGTGCACCGTCCGTCTATGTGTGGCACAACGTCTGCCTCTGTCCTTGCATGTGATCTCGAACCTGTTCTGTAAAGTCCCTGTTTGTTCCACACTATGTAAATGAGCCTTCTTAATGTTCTTGTCTATATAGTACATATGGCCTCCCTAGCTTATATAATCAGCGCTAAGGCTAATCCAATTCAAACTAGGACTCCGACTCCTACATGGATTCAAACTGTAACTTTCCAATACTGCTCAAGACTCTTCTATACGCAGATAGAAGCAATCTTAATACTTCCAAACACCTTAGAAATGTCCCAAACATTTATAAAACAACTCTATTTTATGCCTAACACGAAATCCTATTGTAACCAACTCGAAACTTTCCATAAATGAGCCATAACCGACTCAGCCGCAGCCTGAGTCCATAATCTAGCCGGTTGGACCTTTCGGACCAATTATTTATGTCCACATCTCTTCATCACGCGTTGGAACCATGTTGCCACGTTCATGCACTCCTTGCACACGTGCAAACACCTTCAAATGACGTCCACTATACCTTAATATGCATTGTTCTTGATCCAAACATGTTGCGCGACCTCCCGATCAACTCAACCACAATTCCTCCTGAACTTGGTTGTTGAACCTCATCTTCTCCCTAAGACTAGTTCAATGGATCCCGTCACCAGCCATATCTTGAAATTAAGCAACACCTGCACATGAATAAACAACCAATACTTCCGAGCACAAGTCCGCGACTTAACTCACGTTAGTTCTGAAAACCACAACACCTTACGTGAACACCTCACATAAGCATGTTGTAAACCATAGCAAAATGTTTACCACCATAGACAACCATAACACTTTAAAAACTTAGTAAAAGAATACTAAGAAAACTTTACATAGATGTAAAGCAAGTTCGAAACATTTGCATGGTAAAAACAGAACCATTGCGATTTAGCTCCGGACCTTGCCAAAGCTAACCGGACCTTGAGCCGGAGCTTACCAAAACTAGCATAACCTAGCACCGGAACTAACCAAACACATGTCGGATCTAGCCATAGCAAGTCGGACCTTATGTCGGATCTTGTCGGAGCTTGGACCTAACCTTGACAAAAAAGAGTGTTTTGGCATAACTCAAAACTTTTATCGTCATAGCCAATGTATTCAGCACACATAGATCTCACAATCTCCCCCTTGATGAATGCATTGGCAACACCACTTAAAATCCGAACATTGTATTATTCACATGAAAAGTTTTGTAAACAATCAAATGATAAAGAAATTTCGAAACAAAAATTTCTCCCCCTTTGTACATCAGAAATAAAATGATAAGAAAAAACAAAAATTCTCCCCCTGAGAAGAATCGTGCCAAAACACTTGTGAATCGTGCAATGTGTGATCACTTTCTCCCCCTTTGCCAATGTATTCAGCAAGGTTCAATAGAGAAATTTTAATTGTTATGAGCATATTTATAACATATACATATAAAACAAAGCTCATCCAAGCCATACTATCAAGTAACTTACACTGTCACATCAATGAGATACATAAAGTAGTGTAAGCCATGCTAGAGATCAAGTGTAATTTTCAATTTAAGCAAGTCATGATCTCACAAACTTAACTATGTCAAGACATGAAAGCATGACACTTGTTGCTGCATTTTTTTTCAAATCACAAATTTAGATCATATGACATTTGCAAGAGATTATATGCCGCATCAGCCTTATTCTAACAAACCAAGCCAAGCCTATGTCATTTGACAGACAGAAGGTTAAGGACATGGTTTTAGTCATACACAACATCTTCCAAGTTCATATCTAAGTGCAAAGATAAGCCATCTCAAAAGAAGAAGTACGATGCATGCATATTCTCTTGATCTTTTTCTCAATTTTTCAGTTGAATATAAAAGCTCAACATGTGAATAGTTGATTGATTATTTTTTAATTATTAAAAGCACTTGTGAGCATGCAACAAGTTTAAAACAGCAAGAAGGTTTGATCATGACCAGATTAGTGTAAATAATTATTCCAATTACTAGTCATGGCAAAAACTACAATATGTATAACATGAGTAATGTAGTAAGAACTTTCAGCATATAAAAGGAATCACAATGCTCATATTATTTTAAATTCAGATTCACACAGACTTCCCAAGTTTCAAAACTCCCCCTCAAATTAAGCCATGAGGATGCATAACCCCTATTTCACTACGAATGAAACAAAAATGAGTGAAATCCAAAGGTTTTGTAAAAATGTCAGCCAATTGTTGTTCGGTATCTACATGATGAAGCACAATGTTTCCTTTTTCAACATTATCACGGAAAAAGTGATACGTAATGTCAATGTGCTTTGTTCTTGAATTTTGCACGGGGTTTTTAGCAATGCAAATGGCACTAGTGTTATCACAAAATAGTGAAACACTATCTAGATCAACCCATAGTCCTTAAGTGTTTGAACAATCCAAAGAATTTGTGAGCAAGCGCTAGCAGCAGCTACATATTCAGATTCGGCTGTGGATTGTGCAACTGAATTTTGTTTTCTAGAGGACCAAGCAACAAGTGAATTATCAAGAAAATGACAAGCACCCGAAGTACTTTTCTCATCAATTCTACAACCCCCAAAATCAGCATCCAAAAAAGCTTTCAAAGTAACGGTTGAGGAAGAAGGAAGAAAATTCCCAAATTCTTGAGTTCCATGTAAGTACCTGAGAGTTCTTTGGACGGCTTGACGATGTAAAGCACGTGGGGAAGCTTGAAATCATGCACAAAGACATATGCTGAATTATATGTTCGGTCTTGATGTCGTGAGGTACAAAAGTGATCCAATCATACTTGTATATTCCTTTTGATCCACGGGTTCATCATCTTCATCAAGTTCAAGTGTCGTTGCTGTACCCATTGGTGTCCAAAATGACTTCCTTTTGTCCATGTTGAAGCGCTTAAGAAGGTCTCTTGTATACTTTATTTTATGCACAAAAGTACCCTCCTTGGTTTGCTTGATTTGCAACCCTAAAAAGTATGTGAGTTCTCCCATCATACTCATCTCAAATTCTGAACTCATCATAGCTGAAAACTTGGACACAAGATCATGAGAAGCACAACCAAAGATAATATCATCCACATACACTTGAATGAATAATGAGTCATTGCCATGCTTAAGCACAAAAAGAGTTTTATCAACCTTGCCCATGGTAAACCCCTTTTCAAGTAAGAATGTTTTTAACCTATCATACCATGCTCTAGGGGCTTGTTTAAGACCATACAAGGCTTTGGAAAGATTGTAAACATGATTAGGAAAATTTAAATTTTCAAAACCCGGTGGTTGCTTGACATAACCCTCCTCATCTATGTAGCCATTAAGAAAAGCACTTTTAACATCCATTTGTTATAACTTGAAACCTTTAGATGCAGCAAATGCTAATAAAACTCTTATGGCTTCTAATCTAGCAACAAGAGCAAAAGTTTCATCAAAATCCAGTCCTTCAACTTGTGTGAAACCTTGAGCAACCAACTTAGCCTTATTCCTAACCACAACCCCATCCTCACTTTGCTTATTTTTAAACACCCATTTAGTCCCGATTAGAGTGTGACCTTGAAGTGGAGGTACAAGTTTCCAAACATTATTTCTTTCAAAATTTTCTAACTCTTCTTGCATGGCAATAATCCAAGATTCATTAGTGAGTGCGTGTGATATATCTTTGGTGACACGACCCCACGATCTTGTCGAGCCAGGATCACGCTGAGGGGTGCTGCGTTGCACAGCACCGGATAACACACATCAAAGGTACAAAGCGGAAGCAAAGTTTTATTACATAAACAGGTTTATGAACACTTTTACAACAAAATATGTTCAGTCTACACTCACGGGCGTAGACTACGCATCGAGTTCACGTTCAGCCCGTGAACGTGTCCCTGCTAGCACGCACACACACGAACACGGCGGCGTGCACGACTCCCACTCGACGGGGTTCCCCTCCTGGGGTTCTGTCTCCTCCTCGGGAGTCCCTTCCTCATAGACCCCTGCGAAAGCTTCAAACACAAGCAGTGAGCACGATGACTCAGCAAGTCTGATCCGTCTCTCCTATACATGAAACTCTACATGATGGGTATTGGTTACATGAGGTAAAATAAGTTGCAAAGGACTCGCCTAATTAGTGGAACCTTACTTTCAAGTTTTAGCAGAAGGTTGTGGAGAACCTTACGCTAAGGCACATGAGAGAACCGCAATCAAACAAGAAACATATTTCTCTCATGTACTTTGCCCACAGTTGAAAAGAACTTTAATTAGCTCTAAACTATCACAAGACATTAAAAAGCAAAGTATAACTTTCAAATCAGCAAACTTTTAACATGTATCTAGCTTGTTCTTTCTATGTCACGGTAAAGTGAACAAGTGGTACTCACTGACCGCGAGGGACGGTGATTATAATCGATTTACACCTGCAGGGTTACCCGAATAACCCGTCACGTACGCCGGTACTCGATGTTGCCTACAGAAACCATCACGGACGTCATACACAGCCACCTTTCACCCGTCAGCCAAATATTGAACCGGTCCTATCGTCCCGAGCAAGAGGTCTCTGCATACGCATCCACAGTGCTGCTAGCCGATTTACACCTCGAGCTCTCAACCTACCCTCTGAACGACAGGCAATGCCTCAATACCCAGCTACCTGAGTTACATCGGTTTCCCGGTTCCCATATAGCCGGTAGGTCTTTGGTACTGTTCTAGCTTGTTCAACAGGCCCGCACATGGCTCGGTCCTCAATTGACACAAGCGGAGCTATAGCACCCAGGCCCCAAAGTCCTGCTGCCCTTACTCTCCGCTCGGTCTCATTTTTCTTGCCATGTGTTCCATTTGCTATCTTTACCCGAGTCGAGTGCCTCTAGCCTATCCTCGCGAGTAGTTCCAACTACTCGACCTGTACCGAATCCTACACTATCTTAGTATTGCAGTAGCTAAACGGGGTTTTCAATCCTATCCCAACCCATGGTTTTCTTGGTTATGCAATTGGGTTTCAAACAAGACTCTAATGCAAGAAATAAGTGGGTGCTCAAAGTAAATTCTCAAAACAGTAAAAATTTGTAAAACGGGTTAATGCAAACCGGAGCTTGCCTTGCTGCTCTTGGTCATAGGCTAGCTGCTCTTCCGGAGTGACGAAGTCTAAGACTTCGGGTTCCTCCTCAACCTTAGCGACTACATGAGATAACATAAATATGTATCAATTTAAATGCATTTGAATTGAATTTAACTTATGAAGACTATAAGTCTTACTAGATCGACCCAATGACTCTGAAATTCTTACTGTGGTTTGGTTACAACCTAAACAGAGACTTGGCCAAGTTTTATTTGCAGCAAAGCTCATTTGAGCTCTCCACAAATAATTATGTACTTGACCTTAATTGGAGCTTCTAGGATGTTCTAGGGATTTTCATGGAGCAAGCCATGACTTTCTGAAAACTAGATTTTCAGAGGGTTCTAATGGAGTTGGTTTCACTTAATTTGAAGGTCCCTAGCTAAAGATATGATCTAAACAATTTCATAGAAATTCTGAAAATGTTTCTGGACATTTTCTATTTTCTCTGGAACAGGTTTATTAATCACCCCGTTAGGTGGATCAAATGAGCTCAAATGAATCTGAAATTTTTATGGTAGCTCGTGGATACTTTGGTGGACATCCCAGCAATATTTCAGAATTTTCCTCCAAAGGGTTCTCCAGTTAAAATTCTAACCAGTTTGAAGTTTGAAGAATTAATTCTGGAGAAATAAGGATTTTCATGAAGTGAAACTTGATTTGATAGAAAGTACTCAGAGAGCTGAATCCAACAAAATTTGGTTCACTCGATTCGGAGCTTCCTAGCCAAAGTTGTGTAGGTTTGAAGTTTGAACTAAAACTGATAATCGGGAAATGTTTAAAACACTGCACGTGGGTCCTATGCACAGTGTTTTCGTCTACCTCCCGCTAGCGCCCGAGCGAGCGATGTCCAGCGCCGGTGGCGGTTTGTTCTCGGCCGCTACTGCCTAATTTTCGACGTGGTTTCTTCCTACGTGATCCTTGGAGCACGGCGCACACGCCGGGCACCTTCTCGGACCTCGACATCGCCGGAAACCTAGTCGGCGACGGTGGAGGCGGAAGATGAGCTCGGGTCCGATGGTTCTACCTCATCTCGTCGGTGAACACGATCAACCAATGGGTCGCAAAGCACCACTGGGGCACGAGGAAGCTATCCCTGCCCTCCTCTTGGCCGGAGATCACCGGGAAAGTAGACTTCACCGGCGACCCGAGCCGTTTTCACCGGCGATGGCCAAATTCCGGTGCTCTGCTCACTGGGTTGATCATCACTGCTAGGATTTGGATGAGGTGACCGTGAGGTGCTACTCTAGCTTCAGCTCGACAAGGATTTCCGGTGATCAAGTGATCGAGGTGAATTTTGAGTTTTGGTTCTCGGTGTTCTTTCCGGCGATCATCGGGAAAGTTGAAATTCCGGCTAACCAGTGCTAAGAGGGACCTAGGGAATTCGGGGAGAGCTACTAGACTTGGATGCTAACCTCAGAGACACGTTGGTCGCGCTGGAGAAGCTTTGCGTTGCTCGGGCGACGGCGTCGAGTCGGAGGAGCTCTCGGGTTGACAGAGCACCGAAAGATCGGCTCGGACAAGCTACACCGAAGCTTAGCACGAGCCGCTGAGGGCTGTAACACGTTGAGCAAGGACCGGCGGTGCCGTTTGTGGCCTCAGCTCATGGTGGAAGGGACTGTGCTGGCTGGTCGATGGTGAGGTGATGCGGCGGAGCTGTGCAGCGATCAGCTCGATGTTTTCAGTGCTGGAAACGTCGAGGCAGTGGAAAAATGAGCTGCTGCCGGCGGCAGATCGCAGCTAAATAGCTGGGGACGTTGGTTTGGGGCGGTGATTAGCGACCAGGAGGTGGCAGCGGTGGGAAAACGCCGTGGCGCTCGCGTGGTCGCGCGCAGGAACCGATCTGCGGTGACTTCAGTCGGTTTGAACACTGGTGAGGTTGACATGTGAGTCCCACCCCGGTTTTAACCTCTGAAATTGAATTTTCCCCACTGCTCTAAACAGTAGAGACCGAATTAACCTTGGTCATTTGAATTATCTACCCTTTGGCAATTTGAATTGGATAGAATTCAAATTGGGGTTTGTTTAAATCTGTTTTCAGCACATATGCAGTTTGAAATTTAAATAAAGTTTGAATTTGCTAACTTAGCTCATGTCAAGATCAACTCCAAATCGAGTGAAAATTGGTGTGTGAGCTCATAAAAATGTGCTGAGTAATAATATGCCTCCCACTTTTGAATTCATGGGATGGAAACAGTTTGAATTTGAGTTCAAACCACCATCTTTCTATTTATACCCAAAAAGACTTCGAAAAGGTTTTGAATTTGGGTGAAATTTGGCATGGACATTCCTAGCAAGGTGTAGGAGTTTTTCATATGCCTAGCCCCTATATGATGAATGTGGGAAATACCACTTTTGCATTTTATGAGTTTATTCTCTAATGAGCATGTTGATGGTGTTTACTTGCTCTTCAAATGTATTCATCAAGTTACTTCAAATGAAGTGTGTGTGTGGTGATGAACACTTTGATTATGTGCCAAAAACTTAGGCCCTTACATTTGGGTTCAAAAGAAGCAACAAATGCAGAATTAGCATGAGAGTTTGGATCACAAAACCTGTACCGTGTGACTTGTTCGTGCAAGCTTCCAATCATTTGTTGTGGAGGATGACTTTTTAGGACCAGGAGGGGAGTAGACACTTCACAAGCTCCTTCTTCTTCATGTTCATCACAAATTGAAGAACTTGTGACTTGAGGACGATCTGGACCAGCAATGGTGGTCGTTGGTGCTGGATGTGAATCAAAATTAGGAGCTGGAACAATGTCATTAGCTCCTAAATTTTCAGGCAGCAGCATCACTTCTTCATCGTCTTTGATGAAAATACTCTCCCCCTGCGGATATGGGTCTGGTCCTGCAATATTAGAGCTAGTACGTGGGCTAACTTCATCAAAAGAAACCTCACAAGTGTCCACAATTTTGTTAGTGTCATGTAAAAGCACACAATAGCCTCTAGTATGAGATGGCTAATCAAGAAGCATGCCATCAATGGATCTAGGTTCAAATTTACCAAGATTACCATGTTTCTTAACAAAGCATTTGCAACCAAAGACCCAAAAGTGTGTGATACTAGGCCTATGTCCAAACCAAAGTTCATATGGTGTTTTACCTAGCTTAGCACGCAAGAAAACACGATTTGAGACATAACAAGCAGTTGCAATTGCATCAGCCCTTCTAGGAGTATGATATTCATCAAGCATAGTCCTAGCCATCTCAACTAAGGTTCTGTTCTTTCTCTCTACAACACCATTTTGTTGACGTACATATGGTGAAGAAAATTGATGATCTATTCCATTTTCAGCACAAAAGTGATCAAACGATTGATTTTTAAATTATGTTCCGTTATCACTTCTAATTGCTTTTAAAGATCCTGGGTGATCAATTGATAATCTAAGAAATAAGGTTCTAAAGTGACTTAAAGTTTCATTGTTAGATGCCATAAAATAAACCCAAGAGTATCTAGAATAGTCATCAACAATCACAAGAACATACCATTTAGCTCCGAAGGATTGAACATGTGAAGGTCCTACGGTGTCAAGGTGCAAAAGTTGACCCGGTTCAGTTGTCATGGTCATTGTGAGAGGAGCATGTGATCCTACAACCATCTTAGCATGTCTACAAGAAGAGCACACAATTTCTTTGTTCCCTTTAAGCTTAGGCAGCCCACGTATGCAATCAAGAGCACTAACACGTGTGAGATGATCAAAGCCTATGTGACCAAGTCTACGATGCGAAAAATATAAGTCTTTTGAATCATTAGCAACTAGACATCTATGCTTAGAGGATGACATATCAAAATCATATTTAAAAACTCTTCCAAACCGAGACATATTAAAAATGAGCTCACTATTTGTATCTACAACCTTGCAACAATTTTTAGTGAAAATAATTTCCAGATTTTTATCTAGCGATTGTGAAACAGAAAGCAAGTTGTATTTCAAATTTTTAACAAGTGCCACATCTTTTAAAGTGTAGTGATTATTTACTCTAACCGACCCTTAGCAATTATAGGAGTTGAAGAATTACCGGTAAAAGTAACATTTTCTACATGTGACACAAAAGAGAGGGAGGAGAACCATTATTTGTTACCGGTCATGTGGCGTGAGCATCCTGAATCCACAATCCAAATGTTCTCCTTCCTCAAGGGTGTAACTTACATAGAATTACAATACGTTGATGACTCAATACTGGGTTTAGTCAAAAAGCATTTAGGAATCCAGTACTGAGTCACACGACGTCCAGCAGAAGTAACACGCAAAGGCTGAGATAAGACAACAGGTTTATGAGCCAAAGTTTGAGGATTTTTGTACCCAACTACTGACCTACGAGGTGTTACATGAGTAGCACTAAAAACAGTAGGTCCGGAAGCAAACTTTGCATGTTTTTGACTCATTACAGCAGGTTGCATATTCCTAACATTCGGTTCAGCACACGCAACAGGTTTTGCACAGTTGTTATGTATAGCAGTCATTCTTCCTTTTTCTGTTGCTTAGCTAGTCTATAACAAAAATCTATGACATGACCATCTCTACCACAGTAGGTACAATGAAATTTAACTTTATGTTCATGTCTAGATGAGCAGACAACATGTTTATTTGAACCCAAATGAGACAACACTCCTGCAGATTTAAAAAAACCACTTCTTTTTATTTAGGAACTGTTTTAATCAAACCACTTCCTAATGACTTTACAATTTTAGGTGGATGTTCTTTAGCATGAGCATGGGAATCGAAACCTAAACCAGTTTTATCATTGCAAGATTTAGAAGAATTCAACAGCAAGTTCAGATTCTTATTCCCATTATAAAACCGCTCTAGTGTCATATTCATGTCATCAAGTTTCTTAGACGAGTCTGGGCAGTTTTGATATGCAGTTTTTCCTTTTAGTTTGCAATTGGAACAATACTTAACTTCATGAGAACGTAAAGCATTGTTCAATATAGAAATTTCATTCATAGCATCTTGTAGTTTCTTATTAAGATCATCACAAGTAGAACAATACAAATCAATTGTAGAACAGTTTTTATCATTAAGTGCAGCAAGCTCTCTGTTCTTTTCAATCTCTAACTCAAGTTTATCAAGTGTGGAGGTATGAGCACTTCTTAGAGAGGACAATTGTTCATATATTAAATCACATGAGGAACAAGAATCATCACTAGGAATCAAAGATTTCAAATGATTAATTTCAGATTCTAGTGACTCAATTTTAACAGCATTGTCTCTAAGCTTTTTGTATATTTTCTTAACTATAACAGTGGCATGAGAAATAGCATCACACATTTCTTCGCAAGTAGGACATACCTCTTCATTGTCGCTGTTGTGTTCTGCCTCCTCCATACTTGAACTTGACTTGCCCGCCATGAAGCATAAGTTTGCCAAATCATCTTCATCTTCATCACTTCCAATGTCCACATCGCTCGAGCCAAGTTCTTGAAGTGCGGAGATAAAACTATTTACTAATTGGCATGCTATAAAACCCTTCTTCTTTTTCTTATCGTTTGTAGAGGAGTGCTTCGTCCTAGTTTGCTTTTCATCACGGGAAGTAGGACCTGAAAGGTTAGGGCAAACCGTATGAAAATGTCCTGTCTTAACACATTTGAAGCATCGTTGAGGTCCGGCACTTCCTCTCCTTCTAGTTCTCACATTTTGCAATGCTTTTGAGAACCGAGTAGAGATGAGTGCAAGTTCTTCCTCTAGAAACTCTTCAATCTATTCAAGGTTAGAGAGGACAACAAAGAAAGTGTACCACAAGATGAAGATTGACTAGAGCTAGGTATGCCACATTGTGAAACAAATGCAAGAGACTTGTTGGGGTTCTTACGTGATATTATGTCAATTTCATTAGTTTTTAACTTAGAATATAGCACATATAATGTAAGTGTACTCATGACAGTAGATTCATGAATAGATGTAACTTTCATCTCCCAAATTGACATGTCTAATGCACTTAGTAATTGCCTAGCATTTTCAACATCTAAAAAATTAACGTTGACACTACGCAAGTTGCTGAGAATTTTATTGAAGCGAGCAAAGAGGTCATCGATTGACTCACCGGGTTGCATATCGAAGTGCATGCATTCTTTCTTGAACATATCTTATCTTACCTCCTTGATCGTGTTGGATTCTTCGTGGTAGTCACAAAGTGCTTTCCACACATCGTATACAGATCGGAGGTGTGCAACACGGTCGAAGTCACTTTGAATTAATCCTTGTATGATCAAGTTCCATGCTTAGTTGTTGTTGTCGACATCTCTCATGTTCGTAGCCATGACTTGATTGTTTGTAGGCATGTCATAAGGCTTGTACACCTTTTCTCATATTGCGAAGCCTTGCGCTTGGATGAAAGCCTCCATACGTGCCTTCCAAACCTGAAAATCAATGCCACTGAACACACAAGGTTTTGCGGAGTATTTATCCATGATGATTAGTCAAAACACGTGCAAATCACAAAGATTAGAGCACCGTGGCTCTTATACCAATTGCAGGATCGAAGAGCACGTGAAAAAATACCAGAGGGGTGGTGAATGGTAGATTTAAACTTTTTAGCAGAAGCAACAAAAAAACCCCTTGGCAGAAAATCGATCTGTTAAAGAAACCGTGCATGCGACTGATCTAAACGTGTTCATGTAAAGGCCTCAGTTTTTGACACATTCAAAGTGTTCATCACCACACACACACACCTCATTTGAAGATAGTTGATGAACACATCCGAAGAGCAAGTAACCATTATCAACATGCTCATTAGAGAATAAAGTCACAAAATGCAAAAGTGGTATTTCTCCCATGCATCATCTAGGGGCTGGGCATATGAAAACTCCTACACCTTGCTAGGAATGTCCATGCCAAGTTTTACCCAAATTCAAAACCTTTTTGAGGTCCTTTTGGGTATAGCTAGAAAGAGGGTAGTTTGAACCCAATTTCAAATTCAAACTGTTTTTATCCCATGAATTCAAAAGTGGGAGGCACATTCTTACTCAGCACATTTTTGTGAGCTCACACACCAATTTCCACTCCATTTGGAGTTGATCTTGACATGAGCTAAGTGTAGCAAATTCAAACTTTATTTGAATTTCAAACTGAACATGTGCTGAAATTTAGTCAAACAAAACCCAATTTGAATTCTAACCAATTCAAATGGCTCAGGGGTGAATGATTCAAATCAACATGGGCATTTTAGGATTACTGTTTACAACAGTGATATGGAGTTAATTTCAGAGGTTAAAAAGGAGAGTGGGACCCACTTGTCAGCCACTGAAGTTAACTCAGCCGACTGAACACTGCACTCGGGTTCTTGCGCTGAACCGAGCTGCCGCCACGGCGAAGAAACGGCGAGGCAACCAGCTGCTTGCTGATCTCAGCTGCTGAACCGACTCTCGGGGCCTTTATCTACGCGCCCGAGCGGTCACTGGTGCATCTCACCGCTGCCCCGTCGCGTTCCCACCCAGAAAGCTGAAACTCCTCGCCGGTCGGTTGAGCTCTCGGTCCCTCATCGCCCGGCCGATCCAGTGATCCTCCCGGTGATCTGAGACCAGCACCGGGTGTGCCAAGTCTTCCTGGACACCCTCGCGCCAGTTCCAGGCCCGGAGCAGTCCTCCCCGAGCTCCACCGCGATGATCTTCTCTCTGCCGGTTCAGCTCGAGCCGCCACCGCGGGAACAATCCGTCCGGCCACCACAGCCTACCGTTCGCCGAGCTGTGAACAGAAAAAAGGTTCGCCTTCGGCCTCTCCTTCATTTCCGCAAGCTCCGGCGGCATGACATAGACTGCTCACGCCGGAATTTCATGATTTCGCCACGGTGTGCAAAAAGGGAGTCTGAAAACCGATCCGCGAAATTCGTAATCCACACTGCACCGCTCATACTATCGTGGAGGGGATCACTTCTAGGTGCCCGTACGAGTCCATAGAAGCAGGTACCACGAAGAACCGTTGAGGGAAACCGCTGTTCTTCGAGTTTTAGTTAAAGTCCCGATTTCCGGCCTAGGTCGCACGATGACAGCCCAACACAGCCCTTTCCGAGCTCCGGGGAGCTCATGTCGACCTTTCCTAAGGTCCACTGATGCTTCACGACCGTATGCTCGAACGATTGGGGTGCTAGGGAGGTCGGTCGACACGGCTTAAGTCCTCCCGAGGCTGCCGCTCGTCGCCGACCAGGTGCCGACCATTTTCATGACGAACTGAGCCCGGAATCATGTTCCCCGAGTGGAAGTAGGCAGGGGCGGCCAGAATCATGAAGTTTGGAGCACCACAGAGGCTGCCGGCGAGCTCTCCGGCGAGGTGTCGCGGCGGCAGAGCGCGGGCGGCGAGAGGTAGACGAAGGGGTGGACCCTGGCTGTCAGCAGCTCGGATTTTAAATCGGGATCAGTCTGCGGCTCGTATCCGGTGTGCTGACGCGCAAAAAACTCCGTGGACCCCGGTGTGTCGTCGCTCCCGTGACCAACACGTGTCCCCGTGGACCCACCGGTAGATTTAAACTTTTCCCCGACTTTCAGATTGCATTCAAACTTCAAATCCTCATAACTTGGGCTAGGAAACTCCAAATTGAGTGAACCAAATTTTGTTAGATTCAGCTCTCTGAGTACTTTCCATCAAATCAAGTTTCACTTCATGGAAATCCTTATTTCTCCAGAATTAATTCCTCAAAGTTTAAACTGTTTGGAATTTTAGCTGGAGAATCCTTTGGAGGAAAATTCTGAAATTTTGCTGGGATGTTCACCAAAATATCCCTGAACAACCATAAAAATTTCAGATCCATTTGAGCTCATTTGATCCACCTCATGGCGTGATTAATAAAACTGTTCCAGAGAAAATAGAAAATGTTCAGAAACATTTTCAGAATTTCATCTGAAATTGTTTAGCTCATATCTTTAGCTAGGAACCTTCAAATTAAGTGAGACCAACTCCATTAGAACCCTCTGAAAATCCAGTTTTCAGAAAGTTATGGCTTGTTCCATGAAAATCCCTAGAACATCCTAAGAGTTCCAATTAAGATCAAGGATATAACTAATTGTGGAGGGCTCAAATTAGCTTTGCTGCAACTAAAACTTGACTAAGTCTCTGTTTAGGTTGTAACCAAGCCACAGTAAAAATTTTAGGGTCAGGGGGTCTGTATAGTGAGACTTATAAGGTTCACAAGTTTAATTCAAATCAAATGCATTTAAATTAACACATATACTTGTATCTCATGTAGTCGCTAAGGTCGAGGAGGAATCCGAAGTCCTAGACTTCGTTACTTTGGAGGAGCAGCTAGCCTACGACCAAGAGCAGCAAGGCAAGCTCCAGTTTGCATTTGCCTTTTTATAAAGTTTTATTGTTTTGAGCACTTACTAGAGTATCAGTATTTCTTGCACTAGAGTCTTGTTTGAAAACCCAAATGCATAGCCAAGAAAGCCATGGGTTGGGATTTGGATTGAAAACCCCGTTATCTACTGCAATGCTAAGATAGTGTAGGATTTGGTACAAGTTGAGTAGTTGGAACTACTCACGAGCATAGGCTAGAGCACTCGACTCAGGTAGAGATAGCACATGATACACATGGCAAGAAAAATGAGACCGAGCGGAGAGTAAGGGCAGAAGGACTTTGGGGCCTGTGTGCTATAGCTCCACTTGTGTCGATTGAGGACCGAGTCGTGTGCGGGCCTGTTGAACAAGCTAGAACAGTACCGAAGACCTACCGGCTATATGCGAACCGGGAAACCGATGTAATTCGGGTAGCTGGGTATTGAGGCATTGCCCGTCATTCAGAGGGTAGGTTGAGAGCTTGAGGTGTAAATTGGCTGACGGCACTGAGATGCGCGTGCAGAGACCTCTTGCTCGGGACGATGGGACCGGTTCAATATTTGGCTAACGGGCGAAAGGTGGTTGCGTACGACGTCCGTGATGGTTGCTGTAGGCAACATCGAGTACGGGCGTACGTGACGGGTTATTCGGGTAACCCTGCAGTGTGTAAATCGATTATAATCGCCGTCTCTCGTGGTCAGTGAGTACCACTTGTTCACTGTACCATGACGTAGAAAGAACAGGCTAGTTACATATTAAAATGTTGCTGATTGAAAGATGGACTTTGATTGTTAATGATTTGTTGTAGTTTAGAGCTAATTAAAGTTCCTTTCAACTTTGGGCAAAGTACATGAGAGAAATGCGTTTCTTGTTTTATTGCGGCTCTCTCATGTGCCTTAGCGTAAGGTTCTCCACAACCTGCTGCTAAAACTTGAAAGTAAGGTTCCACTAATTAGGCGAGTCCATGCAAATGATTTTACTTCATGTAACCCAACACCCCTCATGTAGAAGTTTCATGTTTAGGAGAGACGGTTAGTCTTGCTGAGCCTTGGTGCTCACTGCTTGTGTTTGAAGCTTTTGCAGGGTTCTATGAGGAAGGGACTCCCGAGGAGGAGACGGAACCCCAGGAGGGGAACCCCGTCGAGTGGGAGTCGTGCACGCCGCCGTGTTAGTGTGTGTGCGTGCTAGCGGGGACACGTTCACGGGCTGAACGTGAACTCGATGCGTAGTCTACGCCCGTGAGTGTAGACTGAACATATTTTGTTGTAAAAATTTTCATAAACCTGTTTATGTAATAAAACTTTGCTTCTGCTTTGTACCTTTGATGTGTGTTATCCGGTGTTGTGCAACGCAGCACCCCTCAGCCTGATCCTGGCTCGACAAGACCGTGGGTTCGTGTCAGTTCAACCATGACAAAAGTGGTATATATTATATATAATCAAGTCACAAAGACCAACAACAAGAATCACGGAAATCTGTCAAAAATAACTCAAGTTATGATCGAAAGATCAAACGAGGGTCAATCTGTTCTACTCGAGTAAAAACCAGATCTGCAACACTGCAAAGAAACTAGTGTAGATAAGAAACTACAAATCCAATGAACATGAAATTTTCACATATGATATATAATCAAGTTGTGAAGACAACCCAAAAAGAATCACATCAATTGGATCTGTAAAACTCGAGTTATGATCAAAACACCAAAGCACTGTCGTGCTGTCCAGAAACTCGACGAGAAAGACTTGACAAAAATAAGTCGGACGAACAAGGCACAAAAGCTCCTCTAAATTACAAATTTTTTTGATCAAAACGTAAGAGGAACAGCCCAAAGTCGTGCACACCACGAGCCTTGGCCTCCCTTGCTTATATAACCAGCCCTAAGGCCAACCCAATTCAAACTAGGACTCCTACTCCTACTTGGATTCAGACTGTAACTTTCCAATACTGCTCAAGACTCTTCTATATGTAGATCGAAGCAATCTTCAGACTTCCAAACACCTTAGGAACGTCCTAAACATTCCTAAAAGAACTCTACTTCATGCCTAACACGAAATCCTATTATAACCAACTTGAAACTTTCCATAAATGAGCCATAACCGACTCAGCCACAGCTTGAGTCCATAATCCAGCCGGTTGGACCTTTCCGACCAATTCTTTACGTTCACATTTCTTTATCACACCTTAGAATCATGTTGCCACGTCCATGCACCCCTTACACACGTGCAAACACCTTCCAACGACGTCCACGATACCTTCATATGCATTGTTCTTGATCCAAACATGCTGCGCGACCTCCCGATCAACTCAACCACAATTCCTCCCGAACTTAGTTGTTGAACCTCATCTTCTCCCTAAGACTAGTTCAATGGATCCCGTCACCAGCCATATCTTGAACTCAAGCAACACCTGCACATGAATAAACGACCAATACTTCCAAGCACAAGTCTGCGACTTGACTCACGCTAGTTCCGAAAACCACAACACCTTACGTGAACACCTCACATAAGCATGTTGCAAACCATAGCAAAATGTTAACCACCATAAACAGCCATAACACTTCAAAAATTTAGTAAAAGAATACTAAGCAAACTTTCCATAGATGTAAAGAAAGTTCGAAAAATTTGCATGGTCAAAACAGAACCATTGCGATTTAGCTCTGAACCTTGCCAAAGCTAACCAAACCTTGAGCCGGAGCTTACCAAAGCTAGCAGAACCTAGCACCGGAACTAACCAAACACATGTCAGACCTATCCATAGCGAGTCGGACCTTACGTCGGATCTTGTCGGAGCTCAGACCTAGAGTTGGACCTTGACAAAAAGAGTGTTTTGGTAGAATTCAAAACTTTTATCGTCATAGCCAATGTATTCAGCACATATAGGCCTCACAGGCGGCCCCCAACAGTATAAGACTTGAGCTCCGGAGCCCTCAGGAGGTGCCAACTTTGGGGGTCCGAGAGTGTCCCTCTGGGAAAGCTGGTGCCCTAGGATCAACCCTTCAGACCGAAACCCTATGGCCTGCATAGACACTAGGAAAAGGGGTAACCGTGCCATGTAGTTGTAATTTCCCTGCTCGATGGCCCCATTATGGCTTATGGTCCTATGCTACTCTATGGGACCTGGGCAATTCAGTGTAGTAGCGTCCGGACCCTGGTTACCTTCCTGTCTGGGGTGGTGTACCATCACCCCCCCCGTACTTGGATGCTGCACTGGCAGAGGCAGGATGCGCACGCTTAGGGCACAGGACCAGTCTAAGCAGGCTACACACCCTGGACCTCCCGTTGGCCAGACACGCCGAAGACGGGAGGCGTCCGCCTAGCACCACCGGACCCAAGCAGGAACGTAACCAGAGGGTCCAGAGACAATACAGGTGCCTCAGGTATTTCCGCCTAGTAACTGGACAGCATAAATTTGGCCAAGAGCGAGACAGAGAAATCTGACTATGTACATGTCGTGGGGTGCGCAAAAGTATACGCAAGCTTTGAAAGGAAAGCTGTAAAAATGTAGATGTGCATAAGGTAAGGCAGGAGAGTGTAAGATCCAGAACGACTTAGCTGACACGGGCAGCCTTCTGTCGATGTCCCAAGCTTGTTCCTCTGGGCCCTTAGAAGTGTAAGGACCCAGGGTACTCCGGCAGTGTGGATACCACTCCTTCCGGATCCCTGGCGGTGCAAGGACATGAGGGGAGCTCAGCCCTTGTCTTCAGCTTGCCGTAGCTGGCGCTCCAAGCCTTCCGTTCGCTGCTAGAGTTGGTCTGACGTCCTGCCCGCATGGTTCACCATGATGGCCCCCTGGTAGGTGTGGCCACTTAGTGGGGGCGCACCTACCAAGTAGACTGGATGAGGCAGAGCGTCAGCGTCGGATCCTGAGGGGGTTCGGAATGCCACGGACCTATTCATACCTGCAAGCATGATAGGAAAAAAGGAGTAGTCGTGCTCTTTGGTCAATTTTCCTCGTTTGGTAGCATTACTGTGACTCACGGCCCTCAGCCAAGCTACGGGGCTTGGATAATTCGATGTGGTCGTCCAGGATGTGGTTGAAACCATGCTCAGGGGTATGAGCTGTCTGGTTCCCCAGTCCTGAGCCGTAGCGCTGAGGAGGCAGGATATGTACGCTATGGCTGCGGTACCAGTCATAGCAGGCAACACACCCTGGACCCCCCGCTGGCGTAAGCCTTTCAGGGGAGGGCCATTCAGCGCCATAAGGCCCCCGAGCAATGAGACAACCACCAGATCCTGGTACGTCACAGGTACCTCAAGTAGACCCGCCTACGGGAGGATAGCACAACTCCTGCTACGATGGAACGCAAAAAAAGTGACTGGCCACACGACCGGAGCAGTATGGAAAGAAAACATGAGAAGGTTATTGGGGCGATGTCCATGGTCCAGTCACCCATCTTGTCTGTAGTCATGCTCTTTCTAGCCCCCGAGTACTCAGTCGTCGCGCTGAGGAGGCAGGATATGTACACTACGGATGTGATACCACTCATAGCAGGCTACACACTGGACGTCCCCCTGGCATTAATATTTCAGCGAGGAAACCTTCCAGCAGCACGGGTTATAGGACAAGTGTGTAGAGCAGGCTCCGGACATGTCGCCTATAGTTGATATGCATGAGCTCGCATAAACTGTAAATAGAGTGCACAGGACATGATACATTTTTTCTTATTTTTGGCTTCCTTCGGGCGATAGGAGGCAACATGCTGTGTAAGAAGGCAGCGACCCGCCCCGGATAACAAGAGTAGCTGGACCCTTCCGGGGCTTTAGCTGTTCTAAGCACTATTCCTAGTCTCTATAACACCCTTACAATAAAGAGAAAAAGAAAAAACATCCTACCACTGCACTAAGGGTGGAACTTACTAAGGTGTCCTATGTCCGGCGGTCTGGGTAGAGATACCCACACCCTACAGCCAGGCGGTGTACCTGGGGCGGCATGCTTGTACTAGTCGGGAGGGAACCTCCTAGCTGGGGGGAGGCTTGTCACCCCTCCTCGAGAGAGCATTGGCTGAGGCATCAGGTAGCCTCACATTGAGCTTCCTACCCTTCGTGGTATGTCTGGGCGTCGAGTGAGCCCTTATGACGAAGTGGGGAACGCCTAGTTAGGCATGGAGCGTCTTGCGCCGCTCGTTGTGGTTAGAGTTGGAGCTCTCTCCTTGGTCATAGATGACCTTCAACGCCCGCTTGGCGTCTTGGAACTCCATCACCTGGTCGGTTCTGACCTCTGGCCAGCCTTTTGCTTACCCTCCCGCTTGCGAAAGGGTGCACCATCTTGGCGCTGCTGCTGGAGCTCTCGGAAGGGCTCCACCAGCCTCTGGATCTCCCCGCACTCTCTGGTGCTGTGCCGGTTGGTGTCGTGGACCGGGCACCTCTGGGCAACATTGTCGCTGCCGGACGGCTGACACGGGCACTTGTCGGTGCGTGGCCCCCGGCCCCCTGCAGCTACTACTGCTGCTGCAGCGTGGCCCCCAGCCAGCAGCTTGTCCTTGCCGCCGGTCTTCTTCTTCTTGCCTCTAGAGCTCTCCCTAGAGGACTCACCCCCCTTGCTGGGCGGCGTGTGCCAGTTGCGGCCCTCCGCAGCCCTGGCACACTTGTCTGCCAAACTGAAGAGCTCGGAGACGTCCTGCACGTCGTGCGTGGCCAACTTCTCGAGCATCTTCTTGTCGTGGATGCCCTGTTGGAAGGCGACGACAACAGAGGCATTGGAGATTTGGGGGATGGTGTTCCTAACCTGGGAGAAACGCTGGATGAAGGAGCGCAGCGACTCTCCCTGTTGCTGTTGCAAGGTATGGAGGTTGGCCTCCGAGCCCGGTCGGATGTAAGAACTCCCGAAGTTGGCCGTAAACTGTCGGCAAAACTCCTCCTAGGAGGTTATACACTCCTGGGGTAAGTTCATGAGCCATGAGCAGGCCAACCCGGGCAAGGCCACGTGGAAGTAGTTGGCCATAATGGCCACTTCCCCTCCTGTAGCTAGGATGGCGGTGGATTAAATCTACAGGAACTTGACAGGGTTACTGTCCCATTGAACTTCTCTGGCAAGTGCGGCCGGAACCTGCGCGGCCACACTGCCATACGAAGATGTGGAGCCGGAACCATGCAGCCTCCCACTGAGACTGGGGAGACGGAGATCTGGCCTGCGTAGTTGGGGCGCATGGTACCCGAGGTACCATACTCCTCCCCGAGGCTACGACGCCACTCGTGCTGTCGCTCGATGGTGACGCGGCCATCTTTCTGGCGGTGGCGGTGGTCCAGCTCGCCTTTGAGGTCTGTGGTGGGGAGACTGGAGGTCGCCGTCGAGTGGGTTGTCGCTGTCCTGTAATCCCTTGCGAGGGCACAGGGCGGCAGCTGCGCCGTTTCCGGCCGCCGTCTCTGGTGGCACGACGAGTTGAGCGCAGCGACGATTAGGTGGTCGACGTCATTGCGCCACTGCTCAGCAGCGGACGGGAAAGCTCCCGCGCACAGGTGGTTGTGAAGGAGTGCACGGGCTGCTAGCAGCACGATCTCCTGGCTGGCCTCGGTCGGCGCTTGCGACGCTGTCGCAACAGGCTGCCAGAAGGGAACTGGC
This sequence comes from Neostapfia colusana, assembly GCA_030760725.1. NCBI lineage: Eukaryota > Viridiplantae > Streptophyta > Magnoliopsida > Poales > Poaceae > Neostapfia > Neostapfia colusana. The sequence goes on from JASWHV010000017.1 coordinate 69,172,615, forward strand.
ACCGTCGCCGTAGGGACTGGGGCTGGCGCAGACGGTCCCGCTCTGGGACCAGAGGACGCTTCCTGCTCGCTCTGCCGCTGGCAGCGTGAGGGGCAGGAAGATCCTTCGACAGTTTGCATGTTCACCATTGTAGGATTCACGGACAGATTCAAGAACCAAAAGCCCCCTACCTGGCGCGCCAAATGTCGAAGTGTTTTTTTGCGACACTTCCCCCGGTCTGCTCGGAAGCAGCCCGCGGAGGTTCTTTTTTCGGAGGGGCTAGTGGATCTCAAAGGTCGGAGCACAATGGCGAGAGGAACATGAGGATTTACGTGGTTTGGGCCGTCGGAGCGTAAAACCCTACGTCCTCTCCACTTTGCCGTTGGGGACCATGTTTATGTCAGTGTGTCTCAGATGAAGGGAGTTCATCGTTTTGGAGTAAAGGGCAAACTTGCGCCGCGACTCATCGGTCCGTTCACCGTCATTGAAAAATGCGGACCCATGGTCTATCGCCTGGAGTTATCGGTGTCGCTCGCAGGAGTTCACAACGTCTTCCACATCTCTCAGCTGAGGAAGTGCCTCAAACCCTCGGCTGAAATCCACACTGAAGACATAGAAGTTCTTCAACTGGACCTCACGTACACGGAGTATCTGATCCGGATTATCGATGAAATGACTCGCGCCACAAGAAACCGGACCTTATGGTTCTACAAGGTCTTGTGGAGTAACCATACCGCTGATGAGGCGACATGGGAAAGCGAGGACTATCTACGAACAAATTATCCGAACTTGCTATCATCGTATACCCGGTAAAATTTCCCACCTTTGCTTTTCTTTTGGAATCTCGGGACGAGATTGCTTTTAAGGGGGGAGTGATGTAAAATCCCCAAAAAGTGGTAGCAAGAATTTCAACACATTTACACTTAGAAAAAATGAGGAGAATTAAAACTTTGAATGATAACGGTGTGAGTTCAAAGGGATGATTCAAACCTCCCAAAAGCTTCCAACATGGAGATCTAAATTCATAACTTGGGTCTTCATATTTCAAATATTCAACCCTCCAACTTTCAGCTCATTTGGAGGGGTTCTAATATTTGTTTGGGATTAAAAGAGGAAGCCCTCTAATCTGAATTTAAAATTCAGTTTCAAATCCCAACTTCCTCAATTTGCAAATTTGGTTCCAAAAATGTGTTATCCACATTTGAATTAGCAGCCATGCCAAAATTCAGGAATAATTGAGTTGGTTTGCTATGCTTTTGGAACAATGCAAATAAATAATTCAAATTCCATTTCAAATTCAATTAACCAAAATCAATTCAAATTCCACACTAGAATTCAAATCAGTGGGAATTCAAATTTTCAAACCATAACTTTGAGGTGAAGCAAAGCCTTTAATTTTGAGTAGCTGTGGTAAAAAGATCTGTGGAAAAAAAGGATAAAGAAATGAGGGGGTGGGACCCCTTTGTCAGCCACACACTCTTCACAACCGATTGTTTCTTTCCTTCGGGTGATCACCACGCGCCACCGAGCTGCGCTGCTTCGACTGAGCTGCTTGCCTCGCGTGCTCCCGAAGTAAGCTCATGCGTGGGTGATCAAATCGGCAGCACAAGTGCATTTCTTCTCTTCTCTACGTTTCACCGAAGCTGCCCTCAGCTGCTCGAGCGCCCACCGAAGAAAAACACAGCGTGCCCCCTCTGTGCTCATCGTTCAAAAGCCTCCCGCCATCCCTAGCACCGGTTGACCCCCCTAGGAGCTGCACCGGTGACTCCTCGACGTGTTCCACCACTCCTAAGCTCGTGCCCGGCCTTCCCCGATCGGTGCCAACCAGTTTTTCCTCCGGCAAAACAGAGCCGACATCGCACCTCACTGTTCCTCATCTTCCAGCCGGTCCAGCGCCTCTCCCGCACAAGCAACACCTCCCTAAGGTGCGCCAAGGTGTGTAGATCATGTTCCCATAGTCCCCTTGCTCGTTCCCACTGCCGGCCCCCCGGAATTTGTGTTTTGGCGCCGGTACATGTGAAGAACCGATCAAAACTAAATCAGGAAATTCTCGCCACACGCTTGATCATCCGTTGTACAATTGAACCCTCAGCTACTAGAGCTCCTTGTTCCCTCTCACACCAAAGACCGAAGAAAACCGTCCATCCCATGCCCCGGGCGACGAGAATTCGCCGCCGGCGGCAAAAACGGGTCAGTCCTCCGGTGAACCCCCTTTTCCCGCCGTTTGCTGCAAGGTTTGGCATGCGTTCCATGTTCCCCGACCACTAGGGATGCTTTAGGGCAACTTATCTCGTCGGGAGAAGCTTGGGACACGCCGGAACGTGTCGATGCCGTGCCACCGAGTGCCGCCGCCGATGCCAACCTGCTTCCGGCTGTTTTCATGAGGTGAGACCTTGCCCGGCAGCCGCGCCACATTCCCACGGTCGTGTAGGGCGAAACCGGAGCAAAACTGGTGGAGAATTGAGGGATAATGAGCCGACCATGATCTGTGCCGGTGTGCACGCGCGTTCTCTGGCTGGAGGTTGAAGAAACATCTGACCGTGGGCCCCACCTTTGAGTTCTCTGTGTAAACTTCAAACAGAAAGTTATTCAAATTTGAAAAATCCATAACTTTGTGTAGAGAACTCCAAAATGGGTGAGACCAATTTTGTTAGAATCCTCATAATGACTATTTCACAGAGGAAAAAAATTCTTGCCATGAAAATGCACAGGAATTTCTGTAGAATTGTTTTTACTAAATCCTTTAGAGATTTATTCCAGGAACAATTCTGTATGAAACATTCCCAAATTTGGGCAGTAAATACTTTTCCTAGTTACTTAGCTCCAGTAAAAATTTGAGAGTCATTGGAGTTCATTTGCTAGGATAAATTACCTTCCAAAGTTCAGCCTCTATTTGGAAATTCAAATTCTAAACAGAAACTTTTCAGAACTCCTGTCCAACTTCAAAAATTCATATATCCTTGTAGGTAACTTCAAAAATGGTGAAACAAATTTTGTTAGAACCATGGAGACTTACCCTAATAAGATCTTCCACTGTTAGACATGTTAAAACTCCAGATTTGGGCTCAAAATTCAGATAGTCCTTGTACTTGTGGGAATTTTGGAGACCACAAGGTGCAATGAAATTTCTCCAAATTTTGCTCAGATCATCCTTAGAGAGTCTAGCATCCATGGGAAAAATCCCAAAGCTAATTAACGAACCTAAATAGCAGTAGCTATGAGTAGAAGTTTACTTCTTATACTTCATTAGCACTTATACATATATTTTGCTACATTTCATATAGTGACCGAAGTTGAGAACGCACCGGAGCCGTTGGACGCCCTCCCATCTGAAGCTAACTTCTCCTTTGACTTGCAACCAGGCAAGCCTCGGTTTGCATTTAAATACCTTTTGCAAAGTTTTCATTTGTATCACTTATGTCCAGGATGAATGGTTGCATTAGAGTTAAGGTATTTGAAACCCCACTTGAATGACTTTAAATCCTATGAAGGGTTGGGTAGTTTACAAACTCACGAGTAGCGAATGCCATGCTAATATGCTTAGAATCTCGGTAGAGGTCGAGTAGTTGGAATCTACTCACGAGGTAAGGTTTTATCACACGGTATGGAAAATAGTAGAAAATGGCTTAAGAATGTGAAAATGAGAACCAACAGGGGGGATAGGAGGCAGTGAGCGGAGGTCTCACGTGCGTAGCCTTGTTGGTGTTGATTGAGGACCGAGTCGTGTGCGGGCCTAATGAACAAGTATCGAACAGTACCGGATGGCATACTGACATAAGCAGGAAACCGATGTAATTGGTTAACCTGGGTGCCGAGGCTTACCCAACCGTTTTATAGGAGTGGGTTGAGGGTGGCAAGGTGTAAATCTGCCGGTGGGCACAGTCACGCTCCACGTGGGGACCTCCTGCCTGTTACGGATGGACCGGTTCGGCATTTGGGTTTTCTTTGAAAGGTTGTTGCATACAACAGAGTAGGAAGGTGTGTGGCATCACACTTCTCAAAGTGGGTGTATGTGACGTGTTGTTTGGGTGTCTCCTGATTGCAATCACCGTCCCTCGCGGTTATTTGAGTACCGCTTGTTCACTGTTCTGTGACGTAGTAAGAAGTGAAAAAAGCCAGATGAATGATAATATGCTGTGATGAACTATTAATGTTTTGAAACCATGCCTGCTGTAGCTGTAGAACTAACTAAGTTTATCTTCCACTTTGGGCATCACCACATCGGAGGAAAGCATTTCATGTTTGATTGTGGACTTCCGATGTGAAGGCTGCCTAAGCTCATTAAACTGCTGCTATAAAACTGAATGTAAGGATTAACATGTAGGCGTGTCTTTATTGCAATGTCTTTATCCCATATTACTAATCCCTGCATGTAGAGTTTCATGATTAGGGTTGTCGGTTAAGCCTTGCTGAGCCATCGTGCTCACGGTTGCAATATTTGAGCTGTGTGCAGGTGAGAGCTATGAGTAGGGGTCCGAGGACGACGCGGTTCCCCCGTCGGGGTACACGGCCGAGCTGGAGCCCTGCACGCCGCCGTGACCTTCGTTTGAGTGCTGCTAGTGTGTAGCGTCCCCGGGCTGGACAGCTATACTTTTTGCTTAGTTAGTATGAGAGTTTGGCATGTATAATACTTCCGCTGTACAGTAAGTTTGTAAAAGACTTCCGCAGTTTTTATACCAAATAAAAGTTTGTATGTTGTTCTTAATCTTTCCTTGAGTGCTGTTGGGTGCCGCATCGCACAACACCACCCTATGCGATCCCGGAGTGAGTGAACCACGGGGTGTTCCCCACAGACGTGGTATCGGGAGTGCTTGTTATATTGCTCACGCGTGTGAGTGTGTGAGTTGGCTGGGTTTAGAACCCTTTGCCTAGAGACTGCCCCGGTCCTTTTATAGCCCAAGACCGGAGTAGTTACAAGGTGGCCCAGGGCCCGACAGGTGGCCCCGCGGCTATCTGTCTCCTATACATGAGCTATAGGCATTTACAGCTATATGCATTGCCACCGTTGGTGGAGTTAGGGTGTAACGCCTGATACGCTGAGCACCTATGACCGGGTGGCCGGTGATGATGAATCCCCCGTCTTGTCGCCGCGTCTCCTCGCACTGCTAGGCGGCTCTAGGCCATTGGGCGGCACTGTTGTGCCGTCACGCCTCGCCGCCCTGTCTTTCACCGTAATGGTGCACAAACGTGGAACGGAGGCGTGCGCCCTGCGCCATGCTTCTGCGGAAGGCGCGAGCCTTTAATGCTCATCCTGACAGCGTACCTTCCTCTTTACTCTTTGGCCATCTGCCCGTTGCTCGTCAATGTGACATCCAGGCGGCTGACCCCCAGAGCACGCGTCTCCACCGGAGCTGCCTTACGGAGTAGTGGGTGGTCCGGAGTCGTTGGACATGTGGCAGCACCGGGGCCCTCCCATGCTGGAGGTTGGGCCTTGGGCCGCATGACACGTGGCACATACGAAGACTTCCTTGGAGGGAAGGTACACTTGGAGTCGTAGCCAACGTGGCAACACCGAAGCCCTCCCATGCTGGAGGTCGGAGCCGGAGCCGCAAAACATGTGGCACCTCCGGAGCTCTCTCCAGCGGAGGGTGTGCTCGGAGGTTTCGGGCATGTGGCAGCACCGGAGCCCTCCCTGGCGGAAGGCCGGGTCCGGCACCACTAGACGCGTGGCAGCCCCCGAGACACCCTCGGTCGGTAATCATGCTCAGGGCCTGAGGACATGTGGCAACCCCGGGACCGCCCGTGGGACCCAGGGCACATGACTTACGCCAGGGCCCACCTAAGCTGGAAAGGCGGGTGCCAGGCTGTTTTTTATCCAGGTACAGACAACATTCTTTAGGGGCAGCTTGAAATCTAGCACACATACACACACTAAGAATGATATCGGGCCTAGATGCATAAAGATAAAGCAAAGAGGCTATCATGGAGTGATATACCTTTTGGTCCACGCTAGCTCCATCTTCTTTAAGGTCAAGATGTCCATTTGTTCCCATGGGTGTTTTGATGGGTTTGGCCTTGTCCATGTCAAATTTCTTGAGTATGTCTTGAGTATACTTGGTTTGACTTATGAATGTGCCATCCTTGAGTTGCTTGACTTGAAATCCAAAGAAAAACTTCAACTCTCCCATCATGGACATTTCGAACCTACCCGTCATTTTATTGCTAAACTCATCACAAAATGATTTGTTAGTAGAGCCAAATATGATGTCATCAACATATATTTGGGATACAAATAGGTCATCATCAAAATTCTTTGTGAATAGTGTAAAATCAGCTTTTCCTATCCTAAATACATTTTTAATAAGAAAGTCTGTAAGGCACTCATACGAAGCTCTACGAGCTTGTTTGAGGCCATAGAGAGCTTTGTGCAACTTGTAAACATGGTTAGGATATTCTTGATCTTCAAATCCCGAGGGTTGCTCCACACATACTTCCTCCTTGATTGGTCCGTTTAGGAAGGCACTTTTCACATCCATTTGATAGAGGTTAAAATCAGGGTGAGTAGCATAGGCTAATAAAATACGAATTGATTCAAGCCTAGCTAGAGGAGCAAAGGTTTCATCGAAATTCAAACCTTCCACTTGTGAATATCCTTTGGCCACAAGTCTTGCTTTGTCCCTTGTTACCACTCCATGTTCATCTTGCTTGTTTCAGAACACCCACTTGGTACCTACAGTGTTGGCTTTTGGTCTCTTCACCAATTCCCAAACTTCGTTCCTCTTGAAGTTGTTTAATTCTTCTTGCATGGACACCACCCAATCCGGATCTTGTAGTTCTTCCTCCACCCTTAGGGGTTCCAAAGAAGAAACAAACGAGTGATGTTCACAAAAGTTCGCTACACGGGATCGAGTGGTTACCCCTCTAGTGATATCACCAAGAATGTTGTCGACGGGGTGATCACGTTGAACGCCTTGGTAGACCCTTGGATGTGGTAATTGGGGTCTTGGGTCAATTTCTTCTTCATAATCGGCCCCCCTTGATCAATGCCATCATCTTGATCTTGATCAACTTGGTCTTGAGAGTCTTGTGGTTGATCATGAGCTTGATCTTGTACTTGTATTGGAGGAGCAGCTTGTGTTGAGGATTGATCCGCTTGACTTTGATTTTTCTCTTGTGGGTGTACATCACCAACGGTCATCCTACTTATTGCTATGCAAGGAGCTTCCTCTTCATCTAGCTTGGATTGGTCAACTTGATCTACTTGGGAGCCATTAGTTTCATCAAACACTACATCACGTGCTATTTCAACACAACCGGAGTTTTTGTTGAAAACACGGTATGCAAAAGTGTTTGAGTCATAACCAAGCAAGAATCCTTCATCGGATTTAGATGCAAACTTTGAAGTTCTAGGTTTCTTATTAAGAATGAAACATTTGCTACCAAAGACTCTAAAATATCAAACATTGGGCTTGTTACCAGTTAGAAGTTCATATGGCATTTTCTTCGAGAGTCGATGAAGAGAAAGCCGGTTTGTGGCATGACAAGCGGTGTTAACTACTTCAGCCTAAAACTGGTCCAAAGTCTTGTATTCATCAAGCATGGTTCTCGCCATCTCTATGAGTGTGCGGTTCTTCCTTTCGAAGACTCCATTTTGTTGAGGAGAGTATGGAGCTGAAAATTCATGCTTGATTCCTTCCTCATCGAGATACTCCTCCACTTGTGTATTCTTGAATTTGGTGCCATTGTCACTTCTGATCTTCTTGATTCTTAAGGAGAATTCATTTTGAGCTCTCCTTAAAAATTTCTTGAATAGTCCTTGTTTTTCGCTTTTTTCATATAAAAAGAACACCCAAGTAAATCGAGAATAATCGTCAACTATAATGAGACCGTATTTGTTACCGCCTCTGCTTATATAAGCAATGGGACCAAAAAGGTCCATATGAAGTAGCTCCAAGGGTCTTGTGGTAGTCATCACATTCTTTGCGGGATCAGGTGCTTCAACTTGCTTACCGGCTTGGCAAGCGCTACAAGGCCTATCTTTCTCAAACATGACATTTGTTAGTCCTAATATGTGATCACCTTTTAGAAGTTTTTGCAAGTTCTTCATACCAACATGGGCAAGTCTCCTATGCCACAACCAACCCATGTTTGTTTTTGCAATTAGGCATGTGCCAAGTTGAGCATTATCCATGGAAAAATCCACAAGATATAGCTTTCCCATAAGCACACCCTTAAATGCAATTGAGTTATCGCTTCTTCTAAAGACGGTCACACCTTCATTGGTGAACATGCAGTTGTACCCTTTTTCACAAAGTTGTGAAACAGATAATAAATTATAATCAAGTGAATCGACATGCAAGACATGAGAAATTGAGTGTTGAGAAGAGAGAGCTATTTTAACAATGCCAAGTACTTTTCCTTGACTATTGTCTCCAAAGGAAATGCTTTCACTTGGATCATCATTTTCTTCATATGCGATGAACATCTTCTTCTCTCCGGTCATGTGGTTTGTACATCCACTATCAAGTACCCATTTTGATCCACCGGAGGAGTATGCCTACAAAACAGATTATGCCTTGGTTTTAGGTACCCAAGCTTGTTTGGGTCCTCTCATGTTAGTCACAAGAGTTTTGGGCACCCGCACACAAGTTTTTGATTTCTTGTGGCGCAGCCTAACATATTTAGCAACAACTCTACCACATTTGTTTCTCATAAGAACGTAAGTAGCATCGAAATCATGAAATGGCATACTTGGAGCTAAAACATCATTTACATAATAGGAATTGTTTGAGTGCACATAATTAGATGATCCTTTCTTACCAGAAATAATGTGTTCCTTGTTGTCCTTAATAGTTCTAGCATTTTCTTTTCCACCTCTAACAAATCCAAGACCATCTTTAATTAAAGGGGATATAGAGTTCAAAAATGCACTTCTAGCATAATCACGTTTTTCTTTGTCAAACACTTCCCTTTTAGTTTGAGATTTTCCTTGGGCTGCACTAAGTTGTTCCTTTAGGTTGGTTATCAATTTTGCACACTTGCAGCCTTTTGTAGTTGATTGCTTAGCTAATTTAGGTGAATCTCTAAAGAATGGATTGCTAGACTTAAAAGACTCAAATTTTACTTCAAGTGATTTGTGAGTTTTTGACAGACTCTCAAATTCGTCTTAAAGCGTCACATTTGAGCTTTTGAGACTTGAACAAGTCTCTTTGCATGATGCAAGTTCTAATTCTAACATTCTACATTTTTCTTTTTCAAGTTCTAGGAGTTCCTCTAGTTCACGTTTTTTCTCCTTTTCAACAATAAGTAATCCTTCTTGCTTATCAAGAATTGTCTCCATATCAACTACTTGATTCATGAGGTTTTCCATTCTAGCAATAGTCCTTTTACTCATGCCTTTAAACATGAATTCTACATCACTACCACTACTATCATAAGGACTATCACTAGCAATAGACTTAGTGGAGGATTTTGGGGTTACGTTGCACTTTGTCTCCTTGGCCATGAGACAAGTGTGTTTTTCCTTCCTCCAATCACCTCTGTTGGGCAAGAGCATCTTCTTGCTTGAGGACTTGTCAATGGTAATGTTTGCCACTCCTTCATCTTGGGACGATGAGGTTTCGTCATTTGAGTCCCATTCTTCTCCTATGTGAGTAGCTCCATGGAAGTTCTTCTTCTTGAAGAATTTCTTGTCTTTAGCTTCTTTCTTCTTTTTCTTGTCTTCATCGTCTTCCTTCTCATGAGGACAGTTTGCAATGTAGTGGCCATACTTGCCACAATTGTAGCAAGCTCGCTTTGTCTTTGACCTTGTCTTGTCCTTGGTTTTGCTCTCATAGCTTGAGTTCTTCTTTCTCATCATTCTTTTGAATTTCCTTATGAAAAGGGCCATTTCTTCATCATCCATAGATCCCTCATCATCACTTCCCTCACTTGAGCTCTCTTCTTGCACTTCTTTGCCCTTTGACTTCTTGGATGCCTTGAGTGCAATATCATGTCTCTTGGAAGAAATGATCTTGTGCAGATCATGTATATGTTTGGCCTCTTTTTCCATCATCTCATGGTTGACGAATTTTCCAAGGACTTCATCGGGAGTCATAGATTCAAAGTGAGGGTTCTCCCAAATCAAAGTGCAAAGAGTGAGGTTACGCACCGTGAATGCCCTTATCATCCTTTTGACCACTTCATGGTCAGTCCACTTCTTGCACCCATAAGCTCTACTCTTGTTGATTAGTATCTTGAGCCGGTTGTACATCTGTTGCGTAGTCTCATTGTCATCAATAACAAATCTTCCAAGCTCCCCATCAATCATCTCAATTTTGGCCTCACAGATGGATTTTGTGCCTTCACGTGCCACCTTGAGAGTGTCCCAAATGTCCTTGGCAATTTCCAACCCACCCACCTTGTGAAACTCTTCTTTTGACAACGATGAGATGATGACAGCTGCAGCTTGAGCGTTGCAATGAATTTGTTGTTCTTTCTCCAGATTGAGCTCTTCGTCATCCTCTGGAATTTCTACTCCTGTACAACCTCATGTTATGCCTCCACATCATGTAGTTTGTACCATCAAGATGAGGAGGCTTTCCAACAGGGATGGAAAGAAAATTTGCATTGTTATTTAAACGTTCATAGTTAAAAGGATATCGGGAGTAGTCCTTGGACTCCTCCTCTATCTTCTTCTTCTTCTCTTTCTTCTTATCGTCTTTTCTCTTCTTCAGCAACGTCATGAGACGTTCCACTTCTTGGTCTTCATCACTTGAGGTGACGGGACATCTTCTTCGACCTGCATGTTTCTTGCTCATGAAAGGAGTGACGGAATTTACTTCATCATCACTATCACTCGTGTGAGAGTGATGTGAGTCGTTCTTCTCGCCGTTTCCTCTAGAGCCTAGATTCTTGCCCTCGTAGTAGGTGCTTGTCTCCCCCATGACCTCTTCGAGCGGTTAAGCACTTAAATGAAGAGTTAGGCTCTGATATCAATTGAAAGTTGTCTAGAGGGGGGGGGGTGAATAGGCTAATTAAAATTTAAAACACAATTATGAACTGACTTGCTCTGAACTCCTCTGACATTTCCGGCCCTAAACAGAAGGTGCATCTCCGAACTCCTCTGAGATGTCTGACCTTCTGGACTTAGGAAATTCCAGAAACCCTATACGTCAGACATATCCAAAAATCATCGGATATGTCCGACCTTGAACAGAAGGTGCATCTCCGAACTTCTCTAACATGTCCGACCTTCTGGACTTAGGGAATTCTAGAAACTCTACACTTCGGACATGTCTGAATTTCTTCGGATATGTCCGACCCTAAACAGAAGGTACATCTCCAAACTTCTCTAACATGTCTGACCTTTTGGACTCAGGGAATTTCATAAACTCAAGACTTTGGATATGTCCGAATTTCTTCGGATATGTGCGACCCCAAATAGAAGGTACTTCTACGAAACCTTCGGACATGTCCGAGTCTATACAGAGAGTACTTTCCCGAATCTCTCTGACATGTTTGAGGTTTTTGACCTAACAACTCTCTTCTACACTAAGGGTCATTTTTGTGGGATCGAGCTTGCTTTTCTTTCCTGTGTGTCGTGTCCCTCTTAATAGTGCGGTGTTCCTACACTCAAGAAAAATAGAAACCCCCTAACTCTATTGTGCAGTTATATGTCGTCTTCTCCATTTCCGTTTTTGAAAAGCCCTCAATCTCTTATTGCCATCCAACCTATCTGCACACATGCTCATTTAAATTCATTGGCATTTTAATTGTTCGTCATCAATCCTCCAAAACCCACATAGGGACCGAGATGCACTTTCACTTTCCGAGCTTTGGAGTAGCCTATTGTATACTTAAAATCTTGCTCAATTGTGTTGATGATATATTTTGGCTTAAAATAAATATTATCAACCACATGAGCATACATGTGATTTGCAACAAACTGCGATGTAAACGCAGTTATTGCATTTATCAAGATGTTGCAACTCACACGCATGATCAATCACAATAGAACACTTCCAAAGGCTACTCCATTTCTCTGCATATCCGCGAACACGAAAGGGGCAAGTTATTGATAAACATCCGACATCATAAAGTTTCTTCATGGATCGGGAAACCTTAAATGATCTCTTCACTAAAAGGGACCAGTATTTAACAGCATCTTGCATTGCTTCTTTACTTTTGAAAAGAGAACCCACTGTTATTATATTGCCATGGTAATGCAATGACAAATGATACCCTTCAGTAACTCTTAAGTTTTCAGAATTTGGATTACTCCAATCGGCAGGGACTCGAGGTTGATCTTCATTCCGGATGAATCATATTCAGGAGCATTACTATAATCTGTATCCTCATCAACCATCTGCTGAACTATGTGTACAATATACTCTCCTTCATCTGCTTGACTCGTCACCTCACTAACAGTAGTATGTGTCACGTCATTATCATTTTCTTCTTCAGCATCACCACCATCATTATCATCCTCATCATCAACTTTCTCCTGTGTCTCAGCAACTACCTCCTTTGCTTCAACCCTAACGAGAAGTATCAAAGGCCACTCATATTGTAGAGCCTTTGCAACGTAAGTACTCCAAACAGGTCTTCCCTTAAGTGGCAGTAGTTCCTAAAGTATCCCTCCCTTGCACGGCTGATAACTTCATTTATCCTCAACTCATATTGATCATTCGTCAATTTAAAAACCTTCCACAATCATCTATAAACACCCATAAATGTTCATTCCGTTGGACTAGGTATTCCCCGATTTATAAAAGAGAGTCTTGATAGATCTACCCCACTTGAATTATAATAAATTTATCCATCTCCATAAAATATCTGAAATTCTATTTTGTCTGAGGTTCCTAACATACGAAGAATCTATTTAATATATGGAATTAAAGCGTTTTGTAAATGAAATTGAATAATTATAAACATATAAGTGTAAATACATGAAGTATAGAAATTTAAAAACATAAATATAAATACTCAAAATGAAATCTAAATATAGAAATGCAAATAACTTTGTATTTAAAATTAACATACATAAGTAGTAATATAGAAATATAAATATAGAAAATAAACACTGATATGTAATACAAGAAATATAAAAACAGACTTATGGGGGTGTTTTTGTGACTTTTCCTAATTTTTCTTTGTGCTTGAATGCTGAAACAATAAAGCTCACGGGGTTATATGTAAAAACTAGGTGCTCAGGGGTGTTTATAATTAGAAAACTATTCCTAGGGCCTAATCATCATTTATAGTGATTACTAGGGGCTAAATGCTAAAACCGAGAGTAATAGGTGTCTAAAAACAATTCTACGCTGATTTTCCTAATTTCTAGATAGTTCGACGTTATTTCTACAAAAACTAGGTGCCGATTTCGATGGTACAAAAGAATTAGGGGGTTTTGCGAAAAAGGATTCAACGGGAGCCATTGGATTCTCCATCTACAGCCGGATTTCTATGAAACCGAACTGGTATACTCGTTCTAACCATGACCATCCATTCCACATCTAGCGGTTTGTATTTAAAAGTCCCAATGAATATGCGCGCCCTATTCTAAGCCGTCGACGCGCGATCCTATGGCCAGGGTTATCAGGCCGAAACAAAATTCATGCTAAATAAAAAGTAACCTAAAAAGATACTAAAAAACTAACCTATGACTAAATTAAAACTAACGTAAACACTAAACCCTAACCTAAATCTTATACTAATTTGAAACTAACCTAAACCCTAAACCCTAACCTAAATCTTATACTAAATTAAAACTAACCTAAACCCTAAACTCTAACCTAAACCTTATACAATACAGTTTAATCTACAATTAATCAAAGAAATGATAATTAACATTGCTAAACATATTTATAAAATTATACCTTCTTCTTCTTTTTCTTTTTTCTTTTCTTTTCTTTTCTTTTCTTTCCTTCTCTTCTCTTCTCTTCTCTTCTCTTCTCTTCTCTTCTCTTCTCTTCTCTTCTCTTCTCTTCTCTTCTCTTCTCTTCTCTTCTCTTCTCTTCTCTTCTCTTCTCTTCTGTTCTCTTCTCTTCTCTTCTCTTCTCTTCTCTTCTCTTCTCTTCTCTTCTCTTCTCTTCTCTTCTCTTCTCTTCTCTCTTCCCTCTTCTCTTCTTGACTTGGGTGGAGAGGAGTGTGGGGAGGCAGCCGGGGTGGCGCGACTTATATAAAAAGATTGTCGTCCACCTGGTGTACGATTCGTCCACCACGTGGACGATAGGACACGTCGGTCCAACGGCCACGGCCGACGTGGCGGCCACGTGGGAGGTTATCGTCCACGCCGTGGACGATTCCCCCCTGCCGTCCACGTCATGGACGATTCCTTGTGCACGTGGACAAATCGTCCACGCGGTGGACGATAGGAGGCTATTTTGCTAAAAAGTTTTTTGCAGGCTATTAATATTAAATGTTTAAATAATGGTGCTAAACTAAAATATCCACTTATAGTCATGCATGTGTGATCATATGTTAAATCACGAGAGACTAGAATTATAGATAATGCAAGATCCACATATTAGCTAAATACTCTTTGTGATAGGAGTAGAGAGATCATCTATTTAAATGATAGTTGAGTCTTTCATGATCCATAATTATATTGCGTAATAGATCACAGGTTGATTGTTAGCATGTTAGCACCATAAAAAACATCTACTATCCCATTTATTTTAACTTCTAATACTGTTTGGCGTTGCATTTTTAATAATGAATTTTAGAGCATTTGTTAAACTATTTTTTAGAATAAACTAAAAGTTTAACATAAATACAAGCTAATTTTTCAACAAGTAGAAATTGTGACACCTCGTGGTGTCTCTAACAGGAAAACATGTCAGATATCATATGTCATGGCTTGAAGGTCCCAAATTTCATTAAATCAATTTTAATCCAATTCATGACAAATTTAATCTTATGAAAGAATTCCAAAATTTCAAACATAAGAGTACCCTAGAAAATAATTTGTTTGAATACGGAACCAAGATAAGATTTTTGGTGAAAGTTTTCAAATTTTATGGAAATCCTAACTATTTTAAATAATTCAATCACACATTAACAGTTCTCTACTTTAAAAAATTATAATTCACACTATGTAAAGAAGTTTAAACTTCAACTCCAACGAACATGTGCTTCACATATCAAACTACCATCACACCAAACTTGGTAAATTTTGAAGGACGAATTTGCTTCAAAAATAAATAAAAAATTTGAAGGTTGAGAACTATTTATTCGAGCCAAAAGAAGAGAGTTAAGTGTTACATTGTAGAAAAATTAAGTCCTTGTGGGACCCGCAGACAAGGATGACAAATAGGTTACCAGGATAGTGAAGTGTTTCTCTACCATTGTAGCCATGCCTAAGATAGTTTGTTCTTCAGATTTGTTGTATTTATTTGTTAATACCTTGTCATAATGATCTAGTTTTAAAATTCGTATAAACTTGCTTTGCATGGAAAAATCCTCATTCTTGGTAGAAGTGATCCTTGCTTCATCATAGATCTGCATCAAATCTATCATACATAGTTTTTTTTGTCAAACTTTAATAAAATTTCATTGTTAAGAACACTTATTGTAGGATCAAACCATACGAGATCAAGTACCACAGGAGGGGTGAATGATAGATAAAACAAAAAATTAAGTGACAGATTTAACCCCTTAACAAAAAATCGATCTACTGCAAAAAACAAGCTTGTACATGTCTGATAGAACTCTACAAGAATGAAACACTATGCTTATTAAACTCCACATAAGAATAATATGAGCATAGTACAACAACAACAACAACCGAGCCTTTATCCCAAGCATGTTAGGGTCGGCTAGACATGAAACCCAATATCAATAAATAAAAGAGAGGAAGAGATATAAGAACAAGAAAAAAAGCAAAAGAAAAAAGAAAAAAAAAGAAGAAAAAAGAGAAAAAAGAAAAAAGAGAAAAAGAAAGAAAAAAAGAAAAAGGAACAAGACTAAGGTTCTGGCACATGAATTGCTACTTTTCATGCGGTCCTATCATGAGCTAAGTCTCTGGATATATTCCAATCTCTCAAATCTCATTTTACCGCCTCCTCCCAGGTCAACCTTGGTCCTCCTCTACCCCTCCTAATATTTTCTCTACCTCTTAAAATCTCACTGTTAACTGGTGCTTCTGGAGGCCTCCGCTGGATATGTCCAAACCACCTAAGTCGATGTTGGACTAACTTCTCTTCAATCGGCGCCACCCCTACCTTATCACGAATCGCCTCATTCCTTATTTGGTCTCTTATCGTGTGCCCGCACATCCACTGTAGCATGCGTATCTCTGCGACACTCATTTGTTGGACATGTTGCCGTTTAGTTGGCTAACATTCCGCCCCATAAAGCATTGCGGGTCTGATTACCGTCCTATAGAACTTCCATTTTAGCTTTTGTGGGACCTTCCTATCACATAGGATTCCAGAGGCTTGTCGCCATTTCATCCACCCTGCCTTGATCTTGTGGCAAACATCCTCATCAATATCGCCATTGCTTTGTAACATTGATCCAAAGTATCGGAAAGAGTCCCTTCTAGGTACTATTTATCCTTGTAGACTAACATTTCCCTCTTCACGAGCAACACCACTAAAGTCACACCTCATATCCTCGGTCTTGGTCCTACTAAGTCTAAACCCCTTGGACTCTAAGGTTTGTCTCCATAACTCTAATTTCTTATCAACACCATCCCTAGTTTCATCTACCAGCACTACATTATCGGCAAAGAGCATGCACCAAGGGATATCCCCTTGTATATCCTTCGACACCTCATCCATCACCAAGGAAAAGATGTATGGGCTCAAAGCTGATCCTTGATGTAGTCCTACCGTGATAGGAAATGCATCAGTCTCACTATCAGTTACGCGCACACTTGTCCTAACATTATTGTACATATCCTTGATAAGGGTAATGTACTTTGTTGGAACTTTATGTTTCTCTAGTGGACACCACATGACTGACCTTGGTATCTTGTCGTACGCCTTCTCCAAATCAATGAATACCATATGCAAGTCCTTCTTCTGCTCCCTATATCTCTCCATAAGGTGACGAAGCAAGAAAATCGCCTCCATTGTAGACCTCCCAGACATAAAACCAAACTGGTTTTTAGTGACATTGGTCACTTTCCTCAGGCGGTGTTCAATCACTCTCTCCCAAAGCTTCATAGTATGACTCATAATCTTAATCCCTCGATACTTAGTACAACTTTGAATATCTCCTTTATTTTTGAAGATAAGTACTAATATACTTTTCCTCCATTCTTCAGGCATCTTGTTTGACTGAAAAATGTGGATGAATAGCTTTGTGAGCCATACTATTGGCACGTCCCCAAGTCATCTCCACACCTCAATAGGGACGTCATCAGGGCCGAGAGCCTTTCCTCCTTTCATCCGTTTTAAGGCCTCCTTAACCTCAAACTCTTGTATCCTCCGCACAAACCGCCTGTTGGAGTCATCAAAGGAGTCATCCAACTCAACCATAGTGCTCCCATCCCATCATTGAATAGCCCATTAAAGTAATCCCGCCATCTATTCTTAATCTCTTCATCCTTCACTAGAAAGCGGTCAGTCTCATCTTTGATGCATTTAACTTGATTGAAATCCCTCATATTTCTCTCGTGGATTCTTGCTATCTTGTATATGTCCTTTTCACCTTCTTTTGTCTCTAGTCTCTCATATAACTCATCATAGGCCTGTCCTCTTGCCTTACTCACAGCCCGCCTTGCATTTTTCTTGGCCTCTTTGTACTTAAGCATGTTGCTTGCGCTTATATCATTATGCCAACTCTTGAAACACTCCTTCTCCTTAATGGCTTTTTGTACATCCTCATTCCACCACCAAGTGTCTTTATCTACAAGTTTCCTTCCTTTTGTCACACCGAATACCTCACTAGCTACCTTCCTAATGCAAGTTGCCATCTTCACCCACATACTATCTGCATCTCCATTTTCTGCCTAGGGTCCTTCTGTGATCACCCTATTTTAAAGGATTCTTGTGATTCTCCTTTCAACTTCCACCACTTTGTTCTTGTGATTTTGACATCTTTGTCCCGCAAAGAACATGTATAGAAGTGAAAGTCAACTACCACAAGCTTATGTTGTGTCACAACACACTCCCCGGGGATCACCTTACAATCTAGATACTCCCGTCTATCCCTTCTCCTAGTGAGGACAAAGTCAACTTGGCTAGAGTGTTGGGGACTACTAAAGGTCACTAGGTGAGATTGCCTCTTCCTAAAGAGGGTGTTAGCTACCAACAGATCATAGGCTACGGCAAAGTCTAGGATTTCCTTACCCTCTTGATTTCTATCGCCGCATCCAAAGCCTCCAAGTACTCCCTAAAATCCTAGGTTAGTTGCACCCACATGACCATTGAGATCTCCTCCTATGAGAAGTTTCTCGGTTATCGGTACACTACTAACCATATCCTCCAAGTCCTCCCAAAATTGCCTCTTAGCACTCATGTTGAGCCCAACTTGTGGGGCATAAGCACTAATGACGTTCAAGACAATGTCCCCACTTACTATCTTGATTAAGATGATCCTATCCCCTCGTCTTCGAACATCCACTACTCCATCCTTAAGACTCTTATCTATTAGAACACCTACGCCATTTCTAATCTCAGCCGATCCAGAATACCAAAGCTCGAAACCTGTGTTCTCGACTTCTCTCGCCTTTTGACCCGCCCATCTAGTCTCTTGTACACAAAGGATATTTACTCGTCTCCTAATGCCAACATCTACTAACTCACGTAGCTTCCCCGTCAAGGATCCTACATTCCAACTACCCACCCGAAATCTATGTTCCTCGGCTAGCTTCCTTACGCATTGCACCCGTCGAGTAAGATGCAAAGACCCTTGCTCACTTATCACTACATCCGGGCATGATGTAGCGTGCCACTAAGGTGGTGGCGATCCGACCCTTGCTCATTTAACATCATATCCGGGTTATGATATGGCGCGCCACTAAAGCGGTGGCGACCCGACCCTTGCCCACTTAACACCATACCCGTGTTTCGATATGGCGCGTCGCTAAGAGGGTTACGCCCCAACGAATTTCTATTGGGTTTCATTTCCATGAGAATGGCTAGGTGTAGTTGTTGGCTCGCCAAGCCTATCACAACCCCTCCTCCTTTACCCGGGCTTGGGACCGGCTATGTTATTACAATATGGGCGGAGTTAATAATATGAGCATAGTGTTTAATTCATATATGATTTTGTGATTCTTTGTGCATGCTGAAAATTCTTACTACATTTGCTCATGCATATACATTTTGTAGTTTTTGTCCATCACTAGCATTGGAATAAATACTTCTACTAAAAATCTAGTCATGATCAAACTTTCTTGCTGTTTTGAACTTGTTGCATGATTACAAATGCTTTCAATCATAAAAAAACGTTAAGCATACAACATCTCACATGTTGAGTTTTTATGATCAAAGTGAAATCTGGAAAGAACAAGAGAGAATATGCATACAACACACTTCTACTTTTTAGATTGCTTATCATTGCACTTAGATATGAACATGAAAGGGGTTGTGTATGACTAAAACCATGTCCTTAAGCTTCTTAATGTCTCATGACATAGGCTTGACTTTGTCGGTTAGAATAATACTGATGTTACGTATAATCTCTTGCAAAATACTTGCAGTTTTTGCTATTGTAATGAAAAATAAAGGAAAATACAACAATATGTGTCATGATTTCAAGTTTCTAAATAGATTTAGTGAGATCATGGTTTACTTATATTGAATTACATTTGATCTCTAGCATAACTTACACTACTTTATGTATTTTATTGATGTGATTGTGTAAGTTGCTTGATAGTATGGCTTGGATGAGCTATGTTCTATATGTCTAGGTTATATTATGCTCCTAGCATATCTTAATTATCACCTTTGTAATCTTTATGAATCAATTGTCAAAGGGGGAGAAACTTTTGGTCACACATTGCACATTAGCAAGTGCTTTACACGTTCTATACAGGGGGAATAAACATCCATAGGGGGAGAATTTTTTAAGGGTGAGAGTTTCTTGACAAGGAGGGAGATATTTTTTTGGTCCAAACATTCCGTGAAATGTGAATGAGCCAATGTAAGGTTCTATCAGGTGTGGCCAATGCGTTCATCAAAGGAGAGATTGTGAGACCTAGATGCTGAATACATTGGCAAATGAGTGTTAAAGTTAGGTTTCATGTAAAGTTCTGGGAATACATGGCATTGGTTTTGACGTGTAGGCTTGTGTGGCTGAACATGGGATGTGTGGAGTAGGTGCGGTACTCATAGACTTAGTTTTTAGTATTCATACTATTATGTTTCTCGCGTTCATTTAATTCCAGCCGTCCTTCAATCGCGTTTTTTGTCATATCTTTCATTCTATCCATCCAATTGACTTGATTCTTTTTTGTGTTAGCTTCATGACTTGATTGTATATCATTTGTGAATAACTTAAAGTCATTGGAGTCACTGTTCACAAGTCACACACGAGTTTTGCAGCATTTCAGATTGGTTCTTCGCTCCGGTAGATCAGACTGACATTTGCTCACGTTTTTGTCATGACTTGAGTGTTACTCAACCTATTAATGTGAGTCTTGTTGCGTTGTCTTGCTAACTCGATTATATGCAATCTACAAAGTTTTTGTCACATTTTTCGTTGAAGAAACTACTAACACATACATGTTTTGCAGAATATCAGTTTTTTCTTGAGGGGTTGACTCTTTCACTGAAAATTTTATATCATCTATCATTCACCCTCCTCTGATCGTTGATCTCCCATCATTTGATCCTACACTAGGTGTGCTGAATACATTGGCAAAAGGTGTTGGAGTGAGTTTCATGTAATGTTTTCGCAATACACTTTGTGTTTGACGTGAGGTTTGACAGGGGATGTCTTAAGCTTGTCTTTGATGTGCAGGAGAGAATGTTTGGTGCTTATGTAATGAGTTTTTTTTATGTATTATGGTAATTTTGATGGTTTGAATATGACATGTTTGTGTGATGCTATTATGCAAAGTGTTGTCGTTTGGACTAATGAGATTCAAGTCTCAGACTTGTGCTCGCAAAGAATTGGTTGTTTTCACATGTGCAGGTGTTGCTTGAGGTCAATACATGGCTGGTGAAGGTGATTCTTGAACTAAACTTAGGGAGAAGTTGTGGTTCAACAACCAAATTCAAAAGGAATTGTGGTTGAGGCGATCAAAGATGTCATGCAACATGATTGGATCAAGAACAGTGCATATGAAGGTTACTGAGATGTGTCAAGTGTTGTTTTAAATGTGTGTGGAAGTTATGGGCACAAGTGCAAGGATGGCACGAAGTTGTGACGTGATTCTAACATGTTTGGACAATGAAAAGTGAAGGTTTAATGTGAGGACCTGGGGTCCCGACATTCTAGGACTCGCATTGGGTGATGTCGTGTGATGCGACACCCAACAACACCTACAAAAAGGAAGCCGTATTACTTAATATACGTGTTGAATTTACATGAGAGTCAAGTGTACAAAATAGTTTGCAATAAAATATGCTACAGCAGAAGTACTTTGTTCATAGCTCACGCTCTCAAGGCTAAGCTAAGAAAAATGAAACATTCAGCCCATGAACGATTGACACTAGCAGCACAGAGATATTCACGGCGGTGTGCAGGGCTTCCACTCAGCTGTGTACCCTGAAGGAGGTAATGCCTCATTACTGAACTTTCCTCATGTGCAGCATCATATTCATCATTACCTATAGCAACAACTTATATAGCAACCGTGAGCATAGTGGCTCAGCAAGACTTAACCGCCTTAACTAAGGAACTCTATATGCCGGAAATATGTAACATGGGGCAACATTTTGCATAAAAGGACACACCTACATGTGAGACCTTAATTTTCAGTTTGTAGCCACCAGTTAATGGTTCAAGAATCATAAACTTAGTTAGCACTATTTCTATGACATACAGGATGCGATAAAACTATTATTTAAAATATCATGATTCAAATGGATTCCAACTACAATTCTTTACTACGTCACGACTCAGTAAACAAGCAATACTCAATAACCACGAGGAACAGAGACTTGAATTCGTATACACCTGCAGGGGTACCCCAAAAGCACAACATGTACACCCACACTTGAAGCTGCAACGGCACACTTCACAAATGTTGTATGTGGCAACCTTTCATAAGTCAACAAAATGCCGAACCGGTCCTACCGTTACGGAGAGGAGGTCCCTACACTGACCACCCATCCGAGACGATTGCTCGTTAGCGTATTTACACCTTGCTGCCCTCAACCAAATCCTATAAGATGGTAGGTTATGCCTTGATGTTTAGCTGAACAAATTACATCGGTTTACCGGGTCCTAAATACCCAGTATGCCTTTTGTACATTCAAACTTGCTCGACAGGGTTGTACATGGCTCGGTCCTCAACTGACCTAAGCAGGGCTACGGCTCAAAGGCCTCTATGTCTTTCTGCTCCTAACCCCTGCCTGGCCTCAAATTTCCATTTAGTGAATCTTGTTCTCGAACTCGAACCCGTGTTGTCCATGTTTTGTATCTCGCAAGCAGATTTCAACTACTCGACTTCTAACAATCCTCTAAAACACTTTGCATAGCATAAGCAACACGAGGATTTAGCAGCTACCCAACACTCAATGGGATTTTCTGGTTGTGCATGAGGAGTGTCAATATATACTAGACCAAATGCACATCTCATCTACTAATCAAAAGTGTGTTATAAAGCAAAACCTTATAAACAGCTGTTAAATACAAACCAAGGCTTGTGTTGTTGCTGATCAGGATTAAAGTTAGTTTCCAGAGCAATGCTGTCAATGGGCTCCAGGGTCTCCTCGAGCTCGGTTACTAATCGAAACAAATAGAATGCAACTGATGTATTAGTACAGTATATAAGTGAAAAATTATGTGCATAACCGAATTCTATAGTCAATGAACTCCAATGCCCCTCAAATTTTTACAGTAGCTAACATAGGTCATAAATGCCAGCTAGCAAAGTTTCAGGAATTTCTAAGAAAGTATGTGTTTATACTAATTCCCTAAAGCTTTTCTCCTCTCTGGAATTCCAAAAAAAATTGGGCTTTGACATACAGCAAAGTAGGTTTTCCATATAGTGATGGTCTTAAGGAGTTCAACAAAATTTGTTTCACATTTTATAAGCTTCCTACAGAAAGTTATGGATTTACAAGTTTCACTATTTTTCTGAAATAGTTTCTGTTATTTTTATAAACCTAGAGAAAAAACACTCAATTAGACCAAGCTAAACCGACTCAATGGTCCTGAAATTTCTACTGGAGTCCTAAGGTACTAAAGGAAAACTTTGGCCAAGATTGGGATTTTCTATGAAGTAAATCTCCTGGAATCAATCCCCAAATATTTAGAATAATGGAATTATTGAGGACATTTCACTGACTTTCATACTCAATAAATTGTACTAGTGGACAGTACTGGTCATGAGGGTTCTAACAAAATTTGTTTGAGAATTTTTGAACAATCCTACAAGAAGTTATGATATTTCAAAGTTCAGCCTAAATCTGAAACTAAATTCCTATTGGAAAATCCACCGGGGCCCACTCATTTAAATCCAGCCACACGTACAAGTAACACGGGGCCCTCTCTCTCACCCACATTGAAATTCAATTTAAAATAGCAAACCAATTCCAAAAACGGTAAGAATTGGCAGGTAGGCTAAACTGAATATGAGGGATCCGTTGATACAATCAAATTTGAATTTTGACTAAGTGACTGTAGAATTCATAATTTGAATTTGAATCCTTCTTTATGTTGCATTGAATTTAAATGGTAAATTTGCTTTAAACTTTGTAAAACTTGGTGGGATGTATATCTTGGACATGAGTAACTTAATGGTGGGATCAAGTTTTGGATTTTTACCATCCTAAATAGAAAATTCAGATTTCAATTTGAACAACAATTTTATGGTTAAAAATTTAAATTCTTCCTCTAGGTACTTCCTTAGCTGAACTAAACCTGTTGAATTTTTGTGGATTTTACACCCCCAAGGATTACCAAAGAAGAGATGAAGTAGAGAAATTACAAGATATGAGATGTGAGCAAGAGATAATCTTCACTCAGCCATGTCACTTCCTCAGCGGTATGGTTACTCCATAAGACTTTATAAAACCATAATATCCGGTTTCTTGTGGTACGAGTCTTTTCATCGATAATCCAAACCGGATATTCAGCGTATGTGAGATCCGGTTGCAACTCTTCAATGTCCTCAGTGCAGACTGCAGCAATGAACTTGAGACATTTTCATAGTTGGGATACATGGAAAATGTCATGAATTCCAGCTAGGAATGTTAGTAACTCCAACCGATAAGCCACGAGTCCGAATTTCTCCGTGATAGTGAACGGAATGATAATTTGGGTAGCTAACTTTCCTTACTCTGAAGCGATAAATTGCATTCATCGGAGAGACATGGAGATATACTTGATTTCTGATGTCATCCACATTAGACAAGTTTGAGCTTGTTGAAGCGGAAGAGGGAACACTTGACTTGAGAGTTGCGAGTTGTGCCTCAAGATTCTTGTGAGCTTTGTTCAAACTCATAAGCTCATCTTAGAGCACAACATTCGAACTCTCGAGACACGTAGAGGTCTTCTTGCTTTCCGCAAGTTCAAGTGCCTTGTTCTTCTCCTTCTCAAGCTCGAGAAGCTTCTGAAGGCAAGATTCTTTTGCTTCTCCTTGACAAGCAAATCATCTTGTTTCTCAAGACGTTTCTCCTTGTCTAAGATTTCATCGGAGAGCTTTTTCATTTTAATTAAAGCACTTTTGCTCAAACCTTCAAACATGTACTCATTCTCACTAGAACTATCAGAGTTTTCATCTTTAATAGAACGCAAATAGTGTTTAGATTTAACCTTTCACTTTCCCTCCTTTGCCATGAGGCATGTGTGGCTTGAGATCTTCCACTCCCTCTTGTTTGGCAAGAGTCTTCTTCATTGTTGGCTTCTTGATGGCAACGGTTGCCACTTCCGTCTCATCATCAGAGAAAGACTCATCGTTGGAGTTCCACTCCTTGCCAACATGATCGTGTCCATGTGCCTTCTTCTTCTTGAACATTTTCCTCTCTTGAGGATTTTCATCCTTGTTCCTTTTTCTTCTTGTCTTCTTCCTTTTCGTACGGGCAATTAACAATGTAGTGCCCATACTCGCCACAGTTGTAGCAAGCTCTCTTGGTTCTTGACTTGCTTTTTCCCTTGCCCTTGCTCTCATAGTTTGACCCTCTTCTTTTATTCATCATTCTCTTGAATCTCTTGATGAAGAAGGCCAACTCCTCATCGTCCATGTTGGTGCTTTCTTGTTCACTTTCTTCATCATCGCTTGAAGCTTGTACCTCTTTGCCTTTGGACTTGGGTGAGGCTTTGAGAGCAACACCCTTCTTCTTAGAGGATGTGACCTTAGGAAGGTCGTTGACGTGGTATGCTTCCATCTCCATCTTCTCGTGGTTGATGATTCTGCCAAGCACCTCATCTGTAGTCATTTTGTGGAGATTTGGACTTTCATAGATGAGGGTGCAAAGCGTCATGTTGCGAGGCATGAAAGCTCTTATCATCCTTTTGACCACTTCATGGTCCGTCCACTTCTTGCATCCGTATGCCGACTCTTATTGATGAGGGTCTTGAGTCGGTTGTACATCTCTTGAGGGGTCTCGCCATCTTCCATGGCAAATCTTCCAAGCTCCCCCTCGATCATCTCAATCTTCGCTCCCCGCATGGAACGGTTGCCTTCATGTGCAGTTTTGGGTGTATCCCAAATTTCCTTGGATTGCTCCAACCCATCCACCTTGTTGAATTATTCTTGGCTCAAGGACGAGTTAAGCACGGCCACCGCTTGAGCATTGCGGCGGATTAGATGTTCTTGCTCCGGGGTAAGCTCTTCATCATCCACGAGGATATCTACACCTGTACAAATAATATGCCAAAGTGTAGGATTGAGAGAAAAAAGATGCAACTTCACGTTGTGCTTCCACATGGTATAGTTAGTGCCATCAAAATGTGGAGGTTTTCCTAAAGGAATAGACAAGTAGTTTGTATGAGAATTTAAGCAATCATATTAAAAGGATATCACGTGTAGTCCTCCTCGGGCTTCTTGAGTTTCTTCTCTTTCTCAACTCTTCTCTTCCTCCTTGATTCATATTTTCCTATTTGAAGAAGGTCCCCAAGACGCTTCAGTTCTTCATCTTCATCATCGGTCTCGATGTCAAAGGGAGGAGGCTTCAACTTGTCCTTGGTGGTGTTGACGGTCTTGTTGGGCGAGGACTTGAATCCTTGCTCGCCGTTGGCGCTGTTCTTGTGGGCAACCCCTTCTGGGATCCACACTCTAGAATACACATTGGGTGGTGCCGTGCGATGCGGCACCCAACAGCATACACAAAAAGAAACCACAAACATACAAAGTTTTATTTCTCAATATAGAGTCATTTACAACATAATGTACCATGAAGGTACACGCAGCGGAATATATATAGACACTTACTCTCGGTCCTAAATATGCAAAAGAGAAGACGTCCAGCCCGCGGACGCTTCTTACTAGCTTCCACAAAGATGAGTGCAAGGGCAAGGTTTCAGGTGAATCTCCGATGGCTCACCGAACAACCATCTTCATAGCAAATTTTATATAACCTGCAAAACACTAATAATGCAACCGTGAGCACGATGGCTCAGTAATACTTAACCGACACTCCTAAGCATGAAACTCTACATGCAGGGATTAATAATATAGGATAAATATGTTGCAATAAAGACACGCCTACATGTTAATCCTTACGTTCAGTTTTATAGCAGCAGGTTAATATGCCTTAGGCAGCTCTCACATCGGAAGTGCACAATCAAACAAGAAACGTTTTCCTCCGATGTGACTATGCCCAAAGTGGAAGATAAACTTAGTGAGCTCTACAACTATAGCATACATGGTTTGCAATACAATTTACTTAAGAACTTCACAACAACAATGATACATTTCACTTCATTTGGAAGTAATTACTACGTCACAACTCACTGAACAAGTGGTACTCATATAACCGGGAGGGACGGTGATTCGAATCACGACACACCCAGAACACACGATACATACTACTGTCTTGAAAGACTCACACAAGAGCTATTTCTTAAGTAGTATGCAGCAACCTTTCACCCGTCACTCCAATGCCGAACCAGTTCTGCCGACCCATCAGAAGGGCCACTACCCAGAACACGTCGAAGTTGCTCCGCTAGTGCGTTTACACCTCTGACACCAACCCCCAAAGGATGGCCGTATAAGTTTCGACACAAGAGTACCCAAGTTACATCGGTTTCCTAGACCCCATAATTCTAGTATGCATCCGGTACTGTTCAAACTTCATCAGCAGGGCGGCATACGCATCGGTCCTTAACCGACAGAAACAGAGCTACGACAACACAGGCCCAACATCCTGCTGCTCCTACTCTCTGCTCGGTCTCATTTTTCGTTCCAGGAATTTCATTCTCTAGAATCATACCCCGTTGAACCAAAATCCTAACCTCGCGAGGAGCTTCCAACTACCCGACTTGTACTGGATCCTATACAACTTAAGCCTAGCCGAAACTACACGAAGGTAACCTGTTCTACCATTTAACTCCAAGGGTTTGTGGGTCATGCATTTGGATTATCAATCACCTTGACCTAATGCACAATACATATTAGACCAATAAAAGTGATACAAAGTAAAATATAACTAAAAGCTATTAAATGCAAACCGGAGCTTGCCTTATGTTGCTGCAGGTTTAATCCTAACTTAAAGTCAGTAGCTTTGCGACAAGTAAAGCTTCAAGTTGCTGTTCTGAGTCGAATGCCTCGTCGAGCTCTTTTGTCATTTTTCCTACTGAGATGAATATGCACAAGTTCATATTGCAAATAAGGAATTATAAAACAAAAATGTTTTATGACTTGAAGATTTCAGATCAACTAAGAATCGAGATTTGGTTTTGGCTATGTGCTGGAACAGAGGGAA
Organism: Neostapfia colusana; assembly: GCA_030760725.1. Lineage (NCBI taxonomy): Eukaryota > Viridiplantae > Streptophyta > Magnoliopsida > Poales > Poaceae > Neostapfia > Neostapfia colusana. The sequence goes on from JASWHV010000017.1 coordinate 69,200,508, forward strand.
ACATGGATATGAGCCAGGGAAGTTTTTGGACTAAAGTTTAAAAAAACTAGATAATAGACATAAGGATGAAGCTAGAAAGAATTAGCAGAAAACTGGAGAAGATGACTGTGACGCCCCTGTTCCGAGAAAACCTCAGAACCGAGCTGATGCATATGTGTGCCCAAGATGTTCATCACACATACACATGTATTCCACATATGAGTTCAGAATATATATAACCACGAATGAATAGGGTTTTATTACATTGCCTCGTGAATTTCTAACTCATTCTAACAGCAGAAGTCTTTAATCTAGCAGCGGAAGTCTTCTAACTATTGCGGAAGCAACTAAACAGCAGCAGCGGCTCCATCTCCTACTCCACAGGCAAGTTGACGGTGGATCACACGCCTAGTACTCCACATGGTCCTCGAAGTACTCTTCTCCTGATGCTGATGATGAAGTAATAATGCAACTTTGAGTACATGACGTACTCAGCAAGTGCGGAAAAATATGATATGTAGCTTCCAACAAGGTAGGTATAAAAAGGCTCATTGCAGAAAGCAAAGTTTATTTCTCAAAACATGATAAAAACAGCAACTAGCTTAAAATGAATTTAATCCCAATCATGTAACCAATTAAAACATCAACATACCTCTTTCATGATTCACCACTTTTCATATCTCATTCGAACATTCCTCTTTCTCAACTTTCTCTTATGCTCATGAATACCATCTCGTATTCACTACCATCTCATCTCATATTCAATTCCATCTCATAACCGAAACCATCCTCATTACCAAGACTCAACAGTCTCAAAACCAAATCCTCAATGACCAAACCAATGATATCCCAATAACCAAACCGAACCATCCATCCCAATAACCATCCCATCTAATCATGTGAGTTGGCCAGGCGCTTGTGACCGGAAGCACGTCTATCATGATAGTTTTACACCCTGCAGTTTGCACCACTTTACCCACAAGTTTGTGATTTTGTCACCCGTCGGTGACTGCAGAACCTCCATTTTACCAGTACACAACCGTCGGTGTTGTAAAAGTCCCAAAAACGTGATTGCAAGGGAACGATGATTGAACGTCATTGTGTTTCTGTTCATGAAAAATGGACTTACAAAAACTTTCTTACATGGGATAGTACACATGAGGTGCAACCACATGGGTTCAAGCATGCCTTTGAAAGTGTTGGACCAAGGTGGAGTTAAACTCAGGTGTAAGCATACATGAACATGAGAAAGAACAAAAATAAGGTCTTTAGTCTCAAAGGCTCAGCTCAAATTGCCGCCAAACTTTTGTATACACATGGAGCCTCATACATTTGAATTGAGGAGAATGTGGTGGCAACTTTCTGATTTGAGGGTGAGCCAAAAGGGAATGGACTTTGATCATGTTGAGTTCATGCTGAATTCAAACATGTTAGACAAGGGAATGACTTGAGTTATGTCACATAAAATGTTAAACTCAAACATGTACATGTGGGAAGAGCAAAAATCTTCTTTAACTTCTGTTGAGCACATGTTAACCCGGGAAGGATTTCACTCCCAAAAAGCTAACTCATATGCACATTCTCTATGAGTAGGGGGGAGGAAAGTTTAAACCCCATTTTTGAACCCTTGCAAAGCATTCATGTTCAGATGGTCCAAAGGCCTATATGTGAGATGACCTTTGCAGTCCTCAGGTATTAAAGAGCTTAAGATCTAAATTTGGAGAAATTTTGAGCTCATATACCATGTGTTCAAGGCATTATTTGAGATCACCTTCAAACTCAAAGTTGAGGGGCTTAGTCAAACTGAACTTGTGAAGTTCAGATTAAGACTAAGGTTGATCAAGCATGGGCTAGAAGCAAACCAAAGTTTTCCACCCAAATTCAAATGGGTCTTCACAAAAGAAGACTTAAATATTCAGTTTGAATTAAATGGTTTACTTCAAGGCAAAGAAGGCCCTTTCCAAAAAAGGAAATTCAAACTGCTGTTTGAAATTTTGTTTTTGAAATGGCCAACTCAAAGATCAGAGGACATATTTGAATTCCTCAGGTCCAAATTATGAGGGAGACAAATTTTGAGAAAATTTGGAGGTGCTTTGATATGTATATCAAGGGGACTTGTAAATTTCCTCTAAATTTGAATTCAAATTTGAAACTGTGGCACAACTTGTCAAATTGTCAAATGACTTTCAAATTTGAGCCCCATATGAGTGAATTTTGCATTGTGCCAAAAGTTGGAAGATCTTTTGAGGACAGTAGAGGTGGACCCCACAGGTCAGTGAGCTAAACCAGAACTTAGGCACGAAGCAAGCCTCTGTCTCTGTGTTGCACCGGAGCAGCCACGAGAGCGCCGAACACCACGGAGGTGGAGATTTGCCGCCAGCTCCCAGCTGCTTGAGCAGCGCTGGAGAGCTACTCGTGGTCCTGCTGCACTTCGGCGTGATCTTTCCCCTCGCGACACCGAGCTACTCCCGTGTCCTTACCTCCTCGCGAGCAACCGACGAAAAAAATGCTGCCTCTAATCGGTCGATCCCCGGGAACCAACCAAACCCCACGCAACCACTCCGCTGAGCCGCAAAATGGTCCTGAGGGAGCTCCTCTCACGTCCTCGGCGCGAAAACAGCCGGGTTCCGGCCTCCCTCACCCTAGCATGGCTCGTTTCCGTGGCGACCCAACTCCAAAGCAGCTCGTCGTTCACGCGGGCAGCCCACTCCGTGGGTTTTCAAGCCCCAGCGAGGATGGCCATTGTGGCGGACCGGAATCCGCTAATCCAGGATCGCAGAGGGTGGTGCCGCGCGATGCGACACCCGACAGCACACGTCATAAGAACACATTATATTACATGGGAAAACAAACTGAATGTACAAAATAGTACACTTGTCAGTTACAAACTAGGGTCTTCATTTCACAGCGGAAGTTTCTTTTATACAACTCACGCCCGCCTATCTAGCAAAAGTGGTTGCCCAGCCCTAGGGCAACCCACACTAGCTGCACTCCTCAGCTCAGCGCGGCGTGTACGGCTCCCACTCAGCCGTGGTCCCCGACAGAGGGTAACCCTCGCCGGTGGACTCGTACTCCGAGTCCGTGGGTGGCTCCTCACCTGAAAAACACTTAAGCAGCAACCGTGAGCACGAAGGCTCAGCAAGGCTTAACCGACTCACCTACGCATGAAACTCTACATGAGGTGTACCATGACATAGGATAGCAATGTTGCAGCAAATGGACACGCCTACAAGTTCATCCTTAGTTCATCTTTTAGCAACAAGTTAACGGTTCATAAAGCTGAAATTTAGTGAGCAATATTTGGTGGCACACATGTAACAATACAATTATATCATTACAGCAATATTGAATTATAACATTCCATTCATTAATCTACGTTACAACGCAGTGAACAAGTGGTACTCGTCACCGTGAGGGACGGCAAATCGACTCGATATACACCTGCAGGGAAACCCAAAGAGCACGTCATGTACGCCCACCCGTGGAGCTGCACAGCACGCTCACTCGATGTCGTACGGGACAACCTTTCACCCAACAGCCCAAATGTCGAACCGGTCGCACCGAAACGAGCAGGAGGTTCCCCACACGGAGCATCTCTCTATGCCCGTTGGCAGATTTCCACCTTGCTGCCCTCAGCCTACACCTATAAATCGGTGCGTTATGCCTCGACGCCCGGAGGTTTAGGCTACATCGGTTTATCGGGGCCCATATATCCGATATGCCTTCGGTACGTTCAATACTTGTTCAGCAGGGCCACACACGGATCGGTCCTCAATCGACATGGGCAGGGCTGCACACACAAGACTCACTCTTGCTGCGCCCTAGTCCCTGTCTGGTCTCATTTTCATTACTAAAGTGATCTCTCATCACTCAACCGACCCCGTGTGTCCCAAGCCTATCTCGCGAGTAGATTCCAACTACTCGACTTGTACCGAAGTCCTATGACTTATTAAGCATAGCCTGTCTACTCAAGGTCCTTGACACTACCCTCACTCTTTTAGGAACCTTTGGTTATGCAAGTGGGGTTTCATTCATCCTATACCTAATGCACATACATACTTCATATGACACATGTAAACAAAGTAAGACTTATAAAAGGTTAATGCAAACCGGGGCTTGCCTTGTTGCTGCTGGTCAGTAGTTAGTTCTTCGTCCAGAAGAAGGAAATCCAGCACTTCCGGGGTCTCTTCTTCAATGGCTACACGTTGAATATAATACTACATGTAAATTTAAAAGCAATGTGTGAACTTAAATACATAATTGCTAATAACTCTAGCTAGCCCTCCCCTTTGGTTCTGAAATTTTTATGGTGGATTGTTAGGGGCATAACCAGAGTTGTGACCAAGTTTTATTTGAAACAAAGTTCAATTGAACCTTGTACAAATAAAAGCCTCTTTGGTCAATAATTGAGCCTCTAAGTAATTCCAGGGTTTTTCATGGCTCCCACCATTACTTTCTGGAAACTAGAATTTAGGATGGTTCTAATGGAGTTGGTTTCATGTCATTTGAAGAATTCTACAGAAAGTTATGTCCTAATTAAGATTTGAGAAAATCTGAAAAATGTTTCTGTACATTTTTCTATTTTCTCAGGGCAGTTCTCTTAATCACCCGATTTGGGTATCTAAATGAACTTGGATGAGTCTGAAAATTTTACTGGTATTTAGGGATTTCCAATGAACCTTTCAACCAAATTTCAGAATTTTTCATAAAGTAGTTCTCCAGATACAATTCCCAACAGTTTAAACTTTAGGGATTTAATTCTGGAAAACTATTCACTTTCATGAGCTTAATTTGGTATTGCTGGAAAGTGCTCAGAGAGCTGAATCCCACAAAATTTGGTTCACCCGATTTGGAGCTTTCTAGCCAAAGTTATGAGGATTTGAAGTTTGGAAGAATTCTGAAAATCGGGGGAGAAGTTTAAACTCTCGGGGCCCGCGGGGACACGTGTCGAGCGCGGAGGTGTCCGGCACACCGGGGATACCACACGTGTCGAGCGCGGAGGTGTCCGGCACACCGGAGCTCACAGGGTATTTGCGCGCCAGCACAGCCGATCCCTGGCCACACCCGATCCCGATTTAAATTCTTCAGCCGCTGACACGTGGGCCAGCCGGCTTCATCTTCCTCCCGCCGTTCTCTCGCGCCCGCGCCGCCGACCTCGCCGGAGCAGACTCGGGGCTCGCCGGCTCGCCGCTGCCGGACCTCCCATGGTCTGAAAATCACCGCCAGGGGGTTGTCGACGTCGAGGAACACGTCGGTTGTGACAGGTCGGGCTGGGGGTGACCGGAAATAGCTCGGCGACGTGCCGCGGCCTCGGTTGAGGTTCGACACCGTCGACCGTGGTTTCTAAACCCGCCAACACCTCGAACAAACGGCCCTACAGCATCAGTGTACCTCTAGGAAGCTCGACAAGGTGTCAAAAGGGTTCAGGGATGGCGGCAAGTCGGTCGGCACCGTGTGACCGATCGTGCCCGCCATGACCGCCCTCGATCGAGCTCGAAATTCGTCACTCCTAGACAGTTTCACGCTACGGATGCAGAAAAGAACTTGATTGCCGGCTAGTCCAGCATCCATGTGCAAGATTTGATGACCTCCGAAAGATCATAGAGCGAGAATTTAAAGAAACCGTACCGGAAGCTCGGTTTACGGTCGCCGGAGCAAAAACTGGAAATTCTCTGCAGATTCTTCACGGTTGGCTTCCAAACTTGGAGGAGAGCAGCACGGTGGTCGCGCGCTCCTGTTGCTTCTCTCGATGGACCGTGAAAACGCCTGTGGAACGCTGCCCACGGGCGCCTGACTCTCGGCTGAGGCTAGGTCACCGCGGTGGCGATCGTCTTTGGTCAAAGGAGGTCGGAGCTCGAGGTTTCTGGCATTGGAGAGGTGGAGTGCGAGCTCCGGTGGCTGTCTAGCAGCTCAGGGATGAAGGAGGAGATGGTTTTGCTGGTTTTCCCGATTGAGCAGAGAGCTGCGGCGAGAAACAATGCCGCCGCTCGGGTTTGCCCGCGAGAAGATAAAGCCGGCCGACTCCTGCTCGGCTGAGGCGGTGCCGGTCGCGCGGGGGCGCGAGCCAGCCGCCCTGGGCGCCAACGCGTGAAGAGGGAAGCAGCTGGTGGCACCGGTAGCTGCTCGGTGGCACAGCCGACAGCTGCTCGGCGGAATTTCCCACCGAGACTCTGACTTTGGGTGCAAGTTTCTCCTTCTTCCCTCTCTGACATGTGGGCCCCACCCGGGGTTTTAACCTCTGAAATTTACTCCTAATCACTGTTGTAAACAGTGAGACCCATAATACCCCTGGTGATTCAAATTATTCACCCCTGAGCCATTTGAATTGAATAGAATTCAAATTGGGTTCGGTTTGAGTGAATTTCAGCACAAGTTCAGTTTTAAATTCAAATAAAGTTTGAATTCGTCCCACTTAGCTCATGTCAAGATCAACTCCAAATGGAGTGAAAATTGGTGTGTGAGCTCACAAAAATGTGCTGAATAAGAATATGCCTCACATTTTTAAATTCATGGGATAAAAACAGTTTGAATTTGAATGTGGTTTCAAACTGTCCTCTTTCTATTTATACCCAAAATGACCTCAAAAAGGTTTTGAATTTGGGTGAAACTTGGCATGGACATCCTTAGCAATGTGTAGGAGTTTTTCCTAAGTCCAGCCCACCTATATCACATGTGGGAGATACCACTTTTGCAATATGTGAGTTTGTTCTCTAATGAGCATGTTGATGGTGGTTACATGCTCTTCATTTGTGTTCATCATCTTTCCTCAAATGAGGTGTGTGGTGTGGTGATGAACACTTAAAATGTGTGCCAAAACTGAGGCCCTTACAGCCATCGGGGCGTTGCTGGTCCCTGCTGCTTCCACCCAAACCATAAGGCAAGCCGTGAACCACCGAGCGAGAATTCGGAGAAACTTCGCCGGCGGCCACAGAACGACGTTCCGGTATGAATTCTCCAAATTTCCACTCCCTTCTCGTCTTTAGGTCACTAAACTGTGCTCAAAGAACCTAGACTCGGGGGCGACCCGATCCCCTCCCCAATCCTGGCTTGAAACCCCATATTAGCAGACCATTTTGAAGTTTCCGAGCGGCGATCATGGCGGGAACCGCCGGTCACACGGTGAACCCCCACTTGCCGCTGTTTCTGAGCCAGTTTGAGGCCGTGCCTAGTTAGCCTGACCTCCACTGCTGCTTTAAAGCGAGTCCGCCAAACTTTTAGGGGGCTAGGGTGCTCGTGCCACGGCGCCGAAGCTGTACCGAGGGGTGCGCACGTCGCCCACCGGTTTCCGGTCGCCGGCAGCCCCCGAATGCACCGCACCGTTGGATTCCTCATGGCTGAAAACCCCCAGGAGGCAAGTACCGAGCCGGGAGACGGCCGGGAAGCCGACTCCGGCGAGCTCCGACGAGTCTCCGGCGAGGGGGCGGCGCAGGAAAAAGGGAACGGCCCGAGGTTGAAGACGACCAGCCGGTCCCACATGTCAGTGGCGATATTTTAAATCTTCGATCCGCTGCGGCCCCGGGATCCGGTGTGGTGGCGCGGGAAGGGTCCTGTGGCCCCGTGTGGCTTAGCTCCGGCAACCGACACGTGTTGGATGGACCCACCGTCAGAGTTTGAACATTTCCCGGATTAATTTGAATTCCAGATTTGGTTCAAACTTTAGAACCCCATAACTTTTGCTAGGAAGCTCCAAATTTAGTGATTCGAATTGGGTTGGATTCAGGATAAAAAACCCTCCCCAAATATGCAACCCAATTTGTATGAAAAGCAATAGAAAATTCTGGAGTATTCTCTGAAGATTTTTAGCAAAAGATTTTTTGAGGGAGTTTGGTTCATCCAAAATTCCCCAAATTTTGCCAGAATATTCTTTAGGATATTTGGAGACTCCTGTAAAAGTTTCAGCTCATTTGGAATTGATTAGATAGGGTAATTATGATTTCAAGTTTCTGTATTCAAATGAATACAGAAACATTTTCAGAGAATTTCCAAAACTTGGGAATTCAGTTCTGGACATTCCTTAGCTTCAAAAATCCTAGGAAAATTCAGGCATACTCTCTGAACTATGCTTGAAATTGTAGTTCACTTAAATTTGCATGGAAGTGCAAATTTATTCAGAATTAATTCCTCTTTGCCTAAATGCTTAGGGAATTGTTCTGGGTGATCCACTTAGTGAAATATTCTGAATTTTGGTCCAGAGGACTTTCTTGAGACAGGGAACTCACAAGAAAATTTCCAGCTCCATTGGAGCCCTGGATCAGTAGTGTTCTGTTCAACCAATTAGGAAATCACCACCCAAGTGATGAACCTCACTTTTCACTTGATGATAGTGCTTAGACACACACCCAAACCACCACCCCCGGTGTCACTTTAAATTCTTAAACAGAGTTCCAGTTTTAAACTTGTCTTTAGCATTTGTGAGCAAAAGTTTTATAATTAAACATGTATACATATTCATAACGTGTAGTGCTTAGACGTGGAAAGTGAAGAAGGAGGAGTTGAGCTTGGAGCAAGAAGCAAGAAGGCAGTGATTCAGCTTCAAGGCAGCAACAACTAACTTCATATCATCTGACTTTAGTCACCTGCAAAACCAAGGCAAGCCCCGGTTTGCATTAAGTTGTTTTAAAGTTTTTCTTTTGTTCACTACAATTGGTCAAGTTTGTATGTGCATTAGGTCAAGGATGTTTTATACTCCACTTGCATAACCAAACATGAACCCTGAGGTCAAGGGTAGAATTGTGTCATTGCTGTAGAATAAGGCCATGCTAAATAGACTAGGGCATCCGGTAGAAGACGAGTAGTTGGAAACTACTCGCGATCTATAGTTTAGAATATCATAAGTGTGATTGGGAAGGGGAGCAAACTAAAGTTTACATTTCTAAAGATGAGACCGGGCAGAGGGGTTAGACAGCGACAAGACGAGGTCTTGGTCGAGTAGCTCTGCCCGTGTCGGTCAAGGACCGAAGCGTATGCGGCCCTGGGAGCAAGTATTGAGTTGTGTACCGGATGCTTACTGATATATGGGAACCAGGAAACCGATGTACCGGGTTCACTGGATTGTAGAGGCATACCACATCGTCTCGTTAGACCTATGAGCCCGAGACGGCGCGACCGGTTCTACAGTTTAGTGGCCTGAGAAAGGTTGCCACATACGACGTAATGAAGGACGCCAGAGTTGGGTCTTCAGAGGCGGGCGTATGTGTCGAGTTATCCGGGTAGTGTTTGATTCGAATCACCGTCCCTCTTGGTTATGAGTACCGCTTGCTCACTGCGCTGTGACGTAGTAATCAAGTTTTGTGGGAATAGTTTGCAAAGTTTTAAATGCTGTTATGCTAATTATAAATTGCATGAAAACCATGTTTGAAGTAGAGATAGAGCAAACTAAAGTTATTTTCCACCTTGGGACAAGTAACATTGGAATGAAGCGTTTCTTGTTTGATTGTGGAGTTCCAATGTTGCTGGGCGCAAGGTCACTACTATTATGGCTAAAAATTTGAAAGTTAAGGATAAAATCATAGGCGAGTCTTTTCGCAAATGACAGGGTTAAGTCTTAGGTTACTTTCATTTAGAGTTTCATGTCTTAGGAGAGACGGTTAAGTCTTACTGAGCCTTTGTGCTCACTCTTGCAATATAAGTGGTTTTGCAGGTAAACCTCGACGCTATAAAGAAGGTTGTCCGGTGAGACTCGGGAACTTCCGAGTCATGTCACACTTGGAGAACCTTGCCGCTGCCATGTCTGTGTGTTGCTAGCGAGAGGAGTCCGCGGGCTGGACCTCTTCTCAAGTACTTCTTAGATATTCAACGTGAGCTGTTTATAGACTTCCGCTGTATTTATTTTATGTAAATTATTTACAAAGAACAATTGTAAGCTTCCGCTTTTGATTTATGTAATACAGGATTCCTTATATGTGTGCTGTTCGGTGCCGCATAACACGGCATCACCCAATGCGATTCCCGGGCGAGGCGGCACAGCCTCGTGATGGAGGTCGGGCCCTGTCAGGTGTATGGCCAAGAGATCACAAAATAGCCTTTACAAAGGGGCTACTAGATGTATGGACTCACTAAGGTTTCACCAGCAGGCTAGAATCTCCATTCTCCCACCTACGGGCCCCCTCTTGTGCCATGCAGTTCCCAGGGCAGTCCTCTCTCGACTCCCATTCCCCGCGCCTTCCACGGTCCATAACAATCTAGCAACTTACCTAATTAGTCAGCTAAGCTGCACCCATATTTGGCCTTGTGGTGGCACTGTATTCCTGGCATGTGCTGGCATGAACCGGTCCTTAGATCTACGGCAAGTAACCACCATATCATTCTCCCACTTACACGAACCAGGCTTACCTAGATCTCCCTCCGATTCATGTTCATTAACATCAAGTTCTCATTATCATTATTATCATGAGTGCAGTAGCTAGACACATTCTATCGCTTCCATAACCCGTAGATTAGTGAAGCAAAAAGCAAAAAAAAACCCGACCATACCCGACTCATAAACTTCCCTAGCGTCAAGGGTGGTTAACAAAACTAGTAAACTCCTATAAAAGGGTTTCTCATCAAGTTGACTCAAGCATTCGCAGTTTTCACAAACAAAACATCTTTCAAAACATGGGATCAATATGGTCAAGGGGCACTTGCCTTGTTCCTGTGGCTTTTGTTGTTCACGGATCTCGAAGTCTTGTTGTTGTAGCTCGTCGTAGATAGCTCCCTGAGCTTGTCCTTCTCGGCTTTCCTCTTAGCAACGGCAGCAAAACAGATCGTCGGCTCTCCTCCGGCGATCGTGTCGGGGATCGTCGGCGGTTTCTCCGGTGGTTGTACTCCGGAGAAGGGGTTTAGCTCGGCGATTTTGGGGTTGGGGCCTCTAAGTTGTCGGCTTTGGAAAAGATGTTACGATCAAAGGGTGTTTCGGGTTCTATTTATAATCGGGAAAAGAAGAGTCCTAATCTGATTGGATTTCAAATAAGAGTCCTATTCAAATCATTTTTGAATTGTGACAACTTATCTCCAATCGATTTGGTGCGGTAACATCATGGAAATCGTGTCGGTTTCCTCCCGTATCGGGTATGCCCACGCGTACAGAAGAAAAACCGCTTAAAATCTCGTCACCTCCGTGGTGATGAGCTCCGGAGGCTCCACGTATCCAGCAGAGGCCGGGCCTCCCTTTTCCGCAGAGGCGGGCTCCGGTTGTGCCGCGTGTCAGGCGGGCGGAACCTCCCTCTTCCTCAGAGGTGAGCTCTGCGTGCGCCACGCGTCTAGCGGGCGGGACCTCCCTCTCTCCAGAAGTGAGCTCTGTGTGCTCCACGTGTCAGTTCCGGACCTCCCCTCTCTTCGGAGGTGAGTTCCGAGAGTGCCACGTGTCAGAGCCGGACCTCCCCTATCTTCGGAGGTGGGCTCCTAGAATGCCACGTGTCAGAGCCGGACCTCCCCTCTCTTCGGAGGTAGGCTCCGAGAATGTCACGTGTCCAGTAGCACTAGACTTTCTTTCTCCTCAGAGACGAGTTCCGATGTCGACACGTGTCCATCAGAGTCGGACCTCACGGAGGTGAGCTCCGGAGGTGACACGTGTCCGGTAGTGTCGGACCTCCCGGAAGTGAGTTCCGAAGGTGACACGTGTCCGGTAGTGTCGGACATCTCAGAGGTGAGCTTCCGAGAGCGACACGCATCCCGCAGGTTGGGCCATACTCCCCCACAGCGACTAGCTCCGGTGGCGACACGTGTCCTGCAGGGCTGGACTTGGCTCCTCTGCAGAGGCAAGCCCCGGAGGCGACACGCGTCCTGCAGGTCGGACCTTGCCTTTCCACAGAGGCTAGCTCCGAGCCTGCCACGTGTCTAGCGGTGCCGGACCTCTCCCCACTATGCAGGGATGAGCTCCAAACACGCCACGTGGTTAGCAGGTCGCGGGAAGTGTCTACAGCGCTCCTCGGCGAACTGGAACTGGCTCTTTTTAGCTATCTTTTTTATTCCTTCTATATTTCTACTTATTTTAAAATGTTTCTCTACATGAAATATGAATGCATGCATGTTATGAAATTGAGGGTGTTACAATGACCTCAACTTGCTCCAAAATTTTTACAGTGGTCCATAGATCATACAGTGGTATGGCTTGCAAAAGTTCAGACAAAGTTGATATAAGATGTGGCCTAAGGAATTTTCTTAGCTATTTGACTTCTCTGAATTCCTATGGCAATTCTAGGGTCTTGGAATGAACAAATTTTGGTTTTTCAGAAACTTGGGAGTCTTATGAGTCCATAGGATTTGATTTTCACCATTTTTGGAGCTTCCTACACAGAGATATGGAATTTACAAGATTGGGCTAAAGCTGGAAAATTGATTTTGTTATTTTTCCTAATTTTCAGAGACACACAAGATTGAATCATCATTTGGCCAAGCAAATGATGTCCAATGCCTCTGAAAGTTTTACTGGGGTTCCAGTATTTTTGGAAGAATGTCCTGTCCAAATTTGGGAATTTTTCAATACATAGAACTCCTGGAATAAATCCTACAAGATTTTACTTATATGAATTAATGAGCCAAATCCAGGGATTTTCATAAACATAGGGATGCACCCCTGTATAGTACTCACTGAGAGGAATCCAATGAAATTTATTTGACAATTTTGGATGTTCCTATCAAAAGTTATGAGCATTTGAAGTTGGAGGAAAATCTGAACCGAAATTGAGAAACATTCAAACTGCTGCCGCTGGGACCCACCCTTCTTCTTCAGGCTGGGGTGGCGGCGCACGGTGGTGGGCGCCGGTGAGGTTCGCCGGAAGTGCCATCCTGGCCTCCAACTTGGCTCCAAACTCGCCGCCCCTAACTTTAGTGACATGGGGAACTCATCGAAGGTGTCACCCGAGGCCCACGATCACCGGAAAGGTGTCGGCGACGAGCGGCGGCGGCGGCTCGACATCGGCGACGTCGAACTCACACTAGAATAGCTCAAAAGCTTCGGTTCTCCTTCCTAGAGCACCGTGGTGGCATCCTAATCACCATCATGAGTTTTGGTGCGGCTCGGTCCTATGAACACCGAAGCACTCAACGGGGAAATTCTCCACCGGTCGTGCAAGAGATAAGGGAAGATTGGCACGGTTGTGTTTAGCACCTTAGAGGGGATCTTTTTCGTGCAGATCGTCGGCTATGAGGGAGCTTCTAGCGCTCGGGCACCGAGGAACTGAGAACGTCGGGAGCGTGTGCGTTTTCTTCGGGCTGTGCGAGGGGAACTGTGGAGAGAGAGGGAGGAGAACCGGTTCACGTGGGCAGGGGCGTGCTGACCTCTTCACTCGGTGTTCTCAGCCACAGAGCAGGAGGTGGCGCTGTGAGACATCGGTTGGCGCCGAGGTTCGGGAGGTGGCGCGCTCGCCGCGTTCGGCTGTCCGAGTGAAGAACAGAGAAGAATTCGGGGGTAAGTCTACTGAAAACTGGGCCCCATTTCTCCTCTCTTCTTTTCTTTCCAAATTCCATTTCAATTAGCAAACAAACTCCAAATTTGATCAGAGTTGGAGAATAGTCCAAAAGAAATGTGAGGAACACAATGGTGCACTCAAATTTGGATTTCGGTGAAGTCGGAATTTAAAACTGAAGTTTAAATCCAAATTCAAAATTTCTCCCGTTTTAATTCCAATGACTAGGAAAACCTTTCCAATATGATCTGAAATTTTGCCGGGCTACCCGTGGATGTGTGGAGAACCAAATGGTAGATTTAGGTCTCCGTGTTTGGACATTTTGCATGTTTACTTTAGTATTTAGAGCTCACACCTTTGTATTCAAAAATTTAAATTCCCTCTCATTTTCTTGGTGTGATTTGCAGCTCCACTTGCTAGAGTTTTGGGATTTCACATCCCTCCCCCCTTAAAAATAATCTCGTCCTGAGATTCCAAAAGAAGAGATAAAGCGGTAGAAAAGGAATTACGGTATATGAGCGGACAGCATGTCCTGGTAGTTCAAACGGAGGTATTCTTCACTCTCCCATGTTGCTTCCTCCACGGTGTGATTGCTCCATAACACCTTATAAGATTGGAGCGTCCGATTCCTGGTCGACAGAGACTTTTCATCGATAATCCGAATTGGATGCTCGGTATAAGAGAGATCCGGTTGCAATGTCTCGAGATCATCAGTGCGGACAGCAATGGTGTTCTTGAGACATTTTTGAAGCTGGGAGACGTGAAATATGTCATGCACCCCAGCGAGATTTGTCGGTAGCTCAAGCCGGTAGGCTACGGGTCCACATTTTTCTGTGATAGCAAATGGACCAATAAACCGGGGAGCGAGCTTTCCTTTTACACCGAATCGGTGAACTCCCTTCATTGGAGATACGTGGAGATATACATACTCTCCGATATTGAAGTTCAACGGTCGATGTCGCTGGTGTGCATAACTCTTCTGTCGAGATTGAGCAGCCTTTAAATTTGCTTGTATGACCTGAAGTCGTTTTTTGGCATCATTGACAAGGCCAATCCTGAATGTTACCCTTTCACCGGATTCGCACCAATTCAGCGGTGTGCGACATATCTGGCCGTAGAGAGCCTCATATGGTGACATCTTGATACTCGTTTGATAGCTGTTGTTGTATGAGAATTTTTCCAACGGTGAATAAAGATCCCAATTCTTACCGTGTTGGATGGCACACACTCTAAACATTTGCTCCGAGCCTTGATTCACCCTCTCGGTTTGTCCATCGGTTTGAGGGTGATATGCAGAGCTTCTCAGCAATTTTGTTCCCAATGATGCGTGCAGATGTTCCCATAAATGAGAAACGTACAGTGCACCACGATCTAAAACTATTGTTCTTGGGACACCATGCTGGCATAAGATCCGTTCGATGTATAACTCCGTATATTTCTTGGTGTTAAATCCCATATTTACCGGTATGAAGTGCGCTGACTCGGTTAATTGGTCAACATTACCCAAACCAAATCATGCTTCCGAGATGTGAGTGGTAACCCGACAATGAAATCCATACTCACATCTTCCCACTTCCATGCTAGAATATGGAGAGGCTGTAGCAAACCAGGTTTTTTCATGTGATCGGCTTTTACCCTCCGACACGTATCGCACTTGGATACGTATTTAGCTATTTCCCGCTTCATCCGTGTCCACCAAAACTTGTTTCTCAAATCTTGGTACATCTTGTTGCTTCATGGATGAATGGAAATTTTTGATAAATGAGCTTCATCTAATATTTTCTTCCGAACTTCATGTCACGGGGCACGACTATACGATTTTTTATCCATAGTGTAGCATTCTCATCTTTCCGGAAGCACTTAACTTCTTCTTTGTCTATTCTCTTCCGGATATGGGCCATGCCCTTATCTTTATTTTGAGCCTCTACAATTTCATCTCGAATTGTAGGAATGAGGGCAAGATTAAACAATGACCCATAAGGAACCAAGCGCAGACTCGGTTCTTCTTGCATTGCAGCCATGTTTAGGTTATGAACATGTGATTTCCGACTAATTGCGTCGGCAACCACATTCGCTTTTCCAGGATGGTAATGTATCCCTATCTCATAGTTTTTAATTAACTCTAACCATCTTCGCTGACTCATATTTAACTCCTTTTGTGTGAAGATATATTTCAAACTTTTATGGTCAGTGTAGAGGTAAACTAAGTTTCCGAGTAAATAGTCCCTCCACAATTTTAGAGCAAGGACCACAGCAGCTAACTCGAGATCATGTGTCAGATAATTCTGTTCATGATTCTGAAGCTGCCGGGATCCATATGCGACCACTCGCCATTCTTGTATAATCACGCAGCCAAGGCCGATGCCGGATGCATCGCAATAAACATCAGAAGTCTTAGTTGTATTGGGATGCGCCAAGACGCGGGCTGTTGTGAGGTGCTTTACCAATGCCTTGAACGCCTCCTCACATGCTTCACTCCACACATATTTCTTGCCTTTCTTCAGAAGTTCCGTCATCGGTTTAGAGACCTTGGAGAAATTCAGAAAGAATCTCTGGTAGTACCCCGCTAAACCGAGAAAACTACGGACTTCATGGACAGATTTTTGCGAACTCCAATTCAGCACTTGAATAATTTTGTTCGGATCAACCGCAATGCCCTCCGCAGAAATAATGTGCCCAAGAAATGACACTTGGTTGATCCAAAACTCACACTTGCTGAATTTTTCACATAGTTTGTGACCCCGTAGGCATTGGAGCACAATATGCACATGTTCAGCGTTTTCTTCCTCTGATTTAGAATATACCAAGATATCGTCGATGAAGGTCACGACAAACTTGTCCAACTCTAGCATAAAGACTGAATTCATCAAGTACATAAAATGGGTCAGAGCATTGGTGAGTCCGAATGACATGACGAGATACTCATATAACCTGTATCTCGTCTAGAATGCCGTCTTTGGTACGTCTTCCGCCCGGATTTTTATCTGCTGATATCCAGACCGAAGATCCATCTTCGAGAAAATCTTAGCACCCACTAATTGATCGAAAAGCATATCGATACGTGGTAGTGGATACTTGTTCTTGATAGTTACGGCATTGAGCGGACGATAGTCCACACATAGCCTCAAAGTCTAATCCTTTTTCCTGACGAACAGCGCGGAGCATCCCCACGGTGATGAAATTGGTCGAATAAAGCCTTTGCTAAACAAGTCATTCAGCTGCTCTTTCAACTCCGCGAGTTCCTTCGGTTCCATTTTGTACGGCCTCCGAGAGATGGGTGTGGTTCCCGGTGATAGTTCAATTTTGAACTCCACCTCACGTTCGGGCGACATGCCCGGTAGATCATCAAGAAACACGTCCGGATATTCCCGGACCACTGGGATGTCCTCCAGTTTCTTAGCTTCAACGGTGTGGACAGCAGTAACTTCCGGTGCAACATTTCTCAGAATCAATGTTTGTTGCCCGTGCTTCTTTGAATTCAGCTTCACCGTTCGTGAACAAATATCAAAGATAGCTTGGTGATGTGTCAACCAAGCCATTCCCAAGATGATGTCAATCCGCAAGCCTTCCAGGATGATAAGAGTAGTAGGGTATATCCGCTCATCCAAACATATAGGCGCTCGAGCAACAATCCTGCCTGCTGTCCTACTACCTCCCGGTGAATTAATTTGATACGATGCGGCCAAGGTGGTTGATGGTCATTGGTGCTTAACCACATAATCCTTGCTGATAAAATCATGTGTGGCACCCGAGTCGAATAACACGAACGTGGGCTGGTCACGTAGGCTGAACATACCCGCAAACACGGGTTCTCCCACGGGAATATCTTCAACTTCCATATAGTTTACATTTCCCACTTTAAGTGCTGTCCTCCTTGGTTGACCATGTAATTTCTTTGCATCTTGAAATGACATGTGACTGCTGCTTTGCTGGGTCACTTGACCCTTCTGAGGAATATGCTCTACATCGCTACAAGTACCGTACGATGCCAGCTCATGATCTTCACCATATGGATGTGGTTGATATTCTTGTGCACTTTGCTGAAGTGGGGGTGCAAAAATATTCATTTGCTGCTGCAGCAGCAATGGCTGAACATCCATTGTTGAATATGGACAGAATTGGATCTGAGGTGGTCCGTCAAAGGACTGAATTTCCACCCCGGATGGTAAGCAATATATCACCTGTTGTTCCTGAGGATAAGCATCCATAGTTGCTGGTGATAAGCTTCTCTTCCTCTTACTTTCCCTACACTGGAGTTCAGTTATTTCTTGAATCATAGCGGCATTGACTAACTCGCTGTAATTCCCTTTATTGACTAGTGCCACTTTCGCTCGAAGCTCCACGTTGAGGCCTTGGAAAAAGTAATGACACTTCATCGTCTCCTTATCCACATATGCGGATGCCATATTGTACTAAACGGTTAAATTTCGTAAAGTACTCCATAACACTCATCCCTCCTTGCTTGAGTTCACATAACTCTTCTACTCTGGTTTGGATGATGCCCTCACAGATATGACGTGCACGGAAAGCATCACAAAACTCCGTCCACGTCACACGATGGCCTTCCGCGATCTTAGCAAGATATTCAGACCACCAAGCCCCAGCGGATCCATGAAGTTGCTGAGCGGCAAATAAAGCCTTCCCATATTCATCACACTGGAGCATTCCCAATTTAGATTCAATCACCCGGAGCCAATGATCTGCCTCCAAGGCTTTTTTAGCTTCCGAGAATACCGGTGGTTTTCTTGCTAGGAAATCCAGATAAGTATTCAGTGTGGGATTTTGCTGTGGTCTCTTGTCGGATGCCTTGCTGCACCAACATGTCAAGAGACTGAGCCATTTTCCCGAACACCTCCGCCAGTCCGGTTGATGATGGCGGTGATCGTCGCTGAGACGAATCATTTCCATCCCGGCTGCGACCACCAACTTCATATCCAGAATGAGTATGATCCATACTGCAAGAGCGAGCAATTTACGGTTAGTATCCAAGATTGTACTCCACTTGAACTCAAAATTATTAACCGCAAAAGCATCACATCAACAGTGCAGCATGTATGAAATAAACAAGGCTTTTGACAATTCTGAAATATAACCAATGATTGCTCAAGTTTGTCAAACACTTAAACCAACAACAAGGAATGATGAAAGATAACTAATGAATATGTCATGGAACTTAGAGAAATATAAAAACCTTCATGTCCACAACAAGTCTCAAATTACATGGGCAATGAACAATGTTCTGTTCAGAATGACCATTTGGCATTAATCCCAGAATTTGATTATGAAAATGGCAGTTTAATGTCTCAAGTTGAATATAAAAGTTTTCGATAACTTCAATATATTTTTAACGAGTATTTATTTACCTTCATATCAGTTCTGTATCAGGAGTTATGATATTTTAAAGTTGACAGAAATCTGGAACAATTTTGACAGCACCTCCTCTTAAAGTAGCTGTTTTGTCCGCAAGATTTCATAAAGTTCTACCCCAAATCTGTAGAAACTTTGAACTACAAAATCGTATCACATATCACAAACTTTCCAACGGTATTTTACATGACCCTTAGAAATTTTTCTACAATAAGTTATGGTTGAAATACAGAAAATTCCAGAGAGCATTTTTGGTCTGCCCTGTTTCTGGACAGTACATACTCATCTGGGATTTTCATCCATTTGGAGGGAGACTCTGTCCTGGAGTTCTACAGAAAACTTGTCAAATACTTCAAAAAATTTTCAAAAATATACCCCTCACCTCCATTGGTTCAACCAATCAAAAGTTCTGTCCTGTTCAATTTCAGCAAAAATTCTGCTGAAAACAGGGGAGGTTGTTTCTAAATGTTTGAGATGGAAACTATACTCCCAATTGACTCTTAGTTAAATATTGGAGTTTATTAACCCCTAACGGAATCCTAAACTCCAAATTACTATTTTCTTTGAAAACTTCATTTTTCATGCAGTTAAGAACATATTATGGTACTACGTTTCCTCACCAAATTAAAAATCCTAACCGATGTTACACCGGCATATACGTCTCAAGGGGTGGCACTAAAATGATCACTCACACATGTGTTCTTAAAGGAATGTTCTACTTGCGGTTAAGGTACCTTCAGAAAAACAATCAATATTGAAGCACACAAGAGGGTTGTCATTTCAGGAAGGTCTATATCATAGTAAAAACATACGCTCCGTATCATTACCATACGGGCCGTCCTTGAGTCAAGCCATGTCTCAAGGTACATGTTCGGGTTATTCACCACCCGACGGGGGCTCCACACCTATGCAATAAATCACACCGGTGGAACAGCACTTTCGTAAGCCTCATAGGACATGAAGAGTCCTAGAGAACATACTTCGTGTTACAAACCACACGATAGGGTCTCCTCCTCTTGCCTATGGGTTTGCGCACTGGAGGCTAGTGCATTTCATATGTCTCTAAGACATGAAGAGTCTTAGAAAACATATTCAATTCCCATTCATTTCTGAATGGGACATCCCACGCTACTTTCCTCGTATGGGGGAGCTAACCAAAATTGATCCGTTTTAAGTAGCGTGTTCCTTACCATTCTTACCTCCACGTAGGTGCGTCCTTATAGAATTGAAATACTGAATAATAACACACTGTTAGCTTGCCTCCTTAAGTAACTATGCTTTTAATAGTCCTTATGTGGGCATTCTATCCGTTCCTCACTCGTATACTTCTAAGTTTTTAAAAATATGCTCTTTTCATGTGTGCTATTCCCAACGCGCTCTGATACCACGCCTATGGGGAACCCCTTCCGAGATCCACACTCTAGGATATACATTGGGTGGTGCCGCATGTACCACGAAGGTACACGCAGCGGAATATACATACACACTTACTCTCGGTCCTAACTATGCAAAAGAGAAGATGTCCAGCCCGTCGACGCTTCTTACTAGCTTTCACAAAGATGAGTGCAGAGGCAGGGTTTCCGGTGACTCTCCGATGGCTCACCAAACAACCATCTTCATAGAAAATTTCATATAACCTGCAAAACACTAATAATGCAACCGTGAGCACGATGGTTCAACAAGACTTAACCGACACTCCTAACCATGAAAATCAATGCAGGGATTAATAATATAGGATAAATATGTTGCAATAAAGACACACCTACATGTTAATCCTTACGTTCAGTTTATAGCAGCAGGTTAATATGCCTGAGGCAGCCCTCACATTGGAAGTCCACAATCAAACAAAAAAAGCTTTTCTCCGATGTGGCTATGCCCAAAGTGGAAGATAAACTTAGTGAGTCTACAACTATAGCATACATGGTTTGCAATACAATGAACTTAAGAACTTCACAACAGCATTGATTCATTTCACTTTATCTGGAAGTAATTCCTACGTCACAACTCAGTGAACAAGTGGTACTCATATAACCATGAGAGACGGTGATTCGAATTAGGACACACCCGGAACACATGACACATACACCCGTCTAGAAAGACTCACACAAGAGCTCTTTCTTACGTTGTATGCAGGAACCTTTCACCCGTCACTCTAATGCCGAACCAGTTCTGCCGACCCATCAGAAGGGCCACTACTCGGAACACGTAGAAGTTGCTCTGCTAGTGGGTTTATATCTCTGAGACAAACCCCCAAAAGACAGCCGTATAAGTTTTGACACGAGAGTACCCGAGTTACATCAGTTTTCTGGACCCCATAATTCCAGAATGCATCCGGTACTGTTCAAACTTGCTCAACAGGGCGGCATACGCATCGGTCCTTAACCGACACAAACAGAGCTACGGCAACACAGGCCCAACGTCCTGCTGCTCCTACTCTCTTCCCGGTCTCATTTTCCATTCCAGGAATTTCATTCTCTAGAATCATACCCCATTGAACCAAAATCCTAACCTCGCAAGTAGCTTCCAACTACCCGACTTGTACCGGATCCTATACAACTTAAGCCTAGCCGAAACTACACGAAGGTAACCTGTTCTACCCTTTAACTCCAAGGGTTTGTGTGTCATGCATTTGGAGTATCAATCACCTTGACCTAATAAACAATACATACTAGACCAATAAAAGTGATACAAAAGTAAAATATAACTAAAAGGTGTTAAATGCAAACCGGGGCTTGCCTTATGTTGCTGCAGATTTAATCCTAACTTAAAGTCAGTAGCTTTGTGACGAGTAAAGCTTCAAGTTGCTGTTCTGAGTCGAATGCCTCGTCGAGCTCCTTTGTCGTTTTTTCTACCGAGATGAATATGCACAAGTTCATATTGCAAATAAGGAATTATAAAACGAAAGTGTTTTATGACTTGAAGATTTCAGAAAAACTAAGAATCAAGATTTGGTGTTGGCTATGTGCTGGAACAAAGGGAAACATGTGTGAGGACCCCATGGCCTCGTCAAGCCAGGATCACGCTGAGGGGTGCCGCGTTGCACAGCACCAGATAACGCACATCAAAGATACAAAGCGGAAGCAAAGTTTTATTACATAAACCAGTTTATGAACATGTTACAACAAAATAAGTCCAGTCTACACTCACAGGCGTAGACTATGCATCGAGTTCACGTTCAGCCCGTGAACGTGTCCCCGCTAGCATGCACACACACTAACATGGTGGCGTGCACGACTCCCACTCGACGGGGTTCCCCTCCTGGGGTTCCGTCTCCTCCTCGGGAGTCCCTTCCTTATAAACCCCTGCAAAAGCTTCAAACACAAGCAGTGAGCACGATGGCTCAGCAAGACTGACCCGTCTCTCCTATACATGAAACTTCTACATGGATGGTTTTAGGGTACACGAGGTAAAATAAGTTGCAAAAGACTCGCCTAATTATTTGAACCTTACTTTCAAATTTTAGCAGCAGGTTGTGGAGAACCTTACGCTAAGGCACATGAGAGAGCCGCAATCAAACAAGAAATGCATTTCTCTCATGTACTTTGCCCAAAGTTGAAAAGAACTTTAATTAGCTCTAAACTACAACAAGACATTAACAAGCAAAGTATGTCTTTCAAATCAGCAAACTTTTAACATGTATCTAGCCTGTTCTTTCTACATCACGGTACAGTGAACAAGTGGAACTTACTGACCGTGAGGGACGGCGATTATAATCGATTTACACCTGCAGGGTTACCCGAATAACCCGTCACGTATGCCCGTACTCAATGTTGCCTACAGCAACTATCACGGACGTCGTACGCAACCACCTTTCACCCGTTAGCCAAATGTTGAACCGGTCCAATCATCCCAAGCAAGAGGTCTCTGCGCACGCATCCACAGTGCCGCCAGCCGATTTACACCTCGAGCTCTCAACCTACCCTCTGAACGACCAGCTATGCCTCAACACCCAGCTACCCGAGTTACATCGGTTTCCCTGTTCCCATATAGCCGGTAGGTCTTCGGTACTGTTCTAGCTTGTTCAACAGGCCTGCACACGGCTCGGTCCTCAATCGACATAAGCGGAGCTATGGCACCCAGACCCCAAAGTCCTGCTGCCCTTACTCTCCGCTCGGTCTCATTTTTATTGCCATGTGTTTCATTTGCTATCTTTACCCGAGCGATGTGCCTCTAGCCTATTCTCGCGAGCAGTTCCTACTACTCAACTTGTACCGAATCCTACACTATCTTAGCATTGCAGTAGATAACGAGGTTTTCAAACCGAACCCATGGTTTTCTTGGCTATGCATTTGGGTTTCAAACAAGACTCTAATGCAAGAATTAAGTGGGTGCTCAAAGTAAGTTCTCAAAACAGTAAAATTTGTAAAAATGGTTAATGCAAACCGGAGCTTGCCTTGCTGCTCTTGGTCGTAGGCTGGCTGCTCTTCCGGAGTGATGAATTCTAAGACTTCGGGTTCCTCCTTAACCTTAGCGACTACATGAGATAACAAGTATATGTATCAATTTAAATGCTTTTGAATGGAATTTAAACTTGTGAAGACTACAAGCCTTACTAGACAGACCCAATGACTCTGAGATTTTTACTGTGGTTTGGTTACAAACTAAACATAGACTTGGCCAAGTTTTATTTGCAGCAAAGCTCATTTGAGCTCTCCACAAATGATTATGTACTTGACCTTAATTGGAGCTCCTAGGGTGTTCTAGTGATTTTCATGGAGCAAGCCCTGACTTTATGAAAACTAGATTTTTATAGGGTTCTAATGGAGTTGGTCTCACTTAATTTGAAGTTTCCTAGCTACAGATATGACCTAAACAATTTCAGAGAAATTCTGAAAATGTTTCTGGACATTTTCTATTTTCTCTGGAACAGTTTTATTAATCACACCATTAGGTGGATCAAATGAGATCAAATGGATCTGAAATTATTATGGTAGCTCAGGGATATTTTGGTAAACATCCCAGCAAAATTTCAGAAATTTCCTCCAAAGGGTTCTCCAGTTAAAATTCTAAACAGTTTAAATTTTGAAGAATTAATTCTGGAGAACTAAGGATTTTCATGAAGTGAAACTTAATCAGCTGGAAAGTACTCAGAGAGCTGAATCCAACAAAATTTTGTTCACTCGATTTGGAGTTTCCTAGCCAAAGTTATGTGGGTTTGAAGTTTGCACTAAATCTGAAAATCGGGAAAAAGTTTAAACCGCTGCGCGTGGGACCAGGACTACGTGTCAACTTCTCAGCGGTCGACACACATGGCTACGGAATCCTTCGCGTGCAGCCGCACCCGATGCGGTGCCACAGCGAATCCCGGTTTCAATATATCAGCCGCTGACACGTGGGCCCAAGGATTTCGTTTACCTCCGGCCTCCCGCGCTCGGCCGCCGCGACCCCTCGCTGGAGAGCTCGCCGGTGGCCTCTGTCGTGCGCCAAACTCCATGATCTTGGCTGCCTCTGCCTAATCCATCGGGGGAACACGATGCTGGGCTCAGCTCGTCACGACAATCACCGGAACACGGCCGGCGACGAGCGGCGGCTTCAGAAGAACTTCGGCCGTGTCGGCCGGACTTCCTAGCACCGCAACCGATCGAGCAAAAGGCCAGAAAGCATCAGGGAACCCTAGGGAAGCTCGGCAAGGGCTTGAAGCAGCTCGGAATAGGCTCTAGGTAAGCTCCCACCGTGCGGCCGACGCTTCCCGAATCAGCCGCCGTTGGCAAGCTCGGAAATACGCCACGTACAGGGGTTCTCATGCTAGGTGTTGTGAAGCTAACTTGTGCGCCACTAAGTCTAGTTCGTGTAGGAACGGTTTGAGACTCCCTAAACAATCATAGAGTGTGAATTTGGCGGATTCACACCCGAAGTTCAGTCTGTATCGAGTGAAAAGGAAAACTAAAATTCGTCGCCGGTGATCAAACACTCGAGCTATGGTTCAGAGGTGAGCAGCACCAGTCTCTAACACGTCTGGGGACGCCTTAGCTTGGGTGTAACACCCTCCCGTTTGGGCTGTCCATGGGAGCCCGAGGTGCGGCGAACTTAGTTCACCGGAAAGAACCTTCGGTAGGGGCAAGATCAAACGAGTTCAGCTAATTCCCTACGACGGGGAAGGAGAAGGGAAGCCTCTAGTACTGTTTTGCAGCTCGGAGGGAGTGGAGAGGCTGTGACCGTGAGCTCTTCCGATCGATTCCGAGAGAGCGGCAGCGAGAGCGGCGTTTCTTGGCTGAGGGAGCAGAGAAGCAACCGAATGTGCCTATCGCCGGCTCGGTCTCGGGGATAAGAAGCGCAGCGAGGCGATTCAGTGGCTCGGGCGGTAAGCAGCTGCTGGCCTTGACGCTGCTCGCCGTGGCGGCTGCTGGCTCACACGCAAGTAACCGAGCTCGACTCCTCAGTCGGTTGATTTTTCTGCTGAGGCTGACATGTGGGTCCCACCTGAGTTTTAACCTCTGAAATTAAATTTTCCCCACTGTTCTAAACAGTTGAGACCCAAATAACCCTGGTCATTTGAATTATCTACCCTCTGGCCATTTGAATTGGATAGAATTCAAATTGGGGTTTATTTGAATATATTTTCAGCACATATGCAGTTTGAAATTCAAATAAAGTTTGAATTTGCTAAACTTAGCTCATGTCAAGATCAACTCCAAATGGAGTGAAAATTGGTGTGTGAGCTCACAAAAATGTGCTGAGTAAGAATATGCCTTCCACTTTTGATTTTGTGGGATGGAAATAGTTTGAATTTGAGTTCAAACCACCCTCTTTCTAGCTATACCCAAAATGACTTCAAAAAGGTTTTGAATTTGGGTGAAATTTGGCATGGACATTCCTAGCAAGGTGTAGGAGTTTTTCATATGCCCAGCCCCCATATGATGCATGTGGGAAATGCCACTTTTGCATCTTGTGAGTTTAGTCTCTAATGAACATGTTGATGGTGTTTACTTGCTCTTCAAATGTATTCATCAAGTTTCTTCAAATGAAGTGTGTGTGTGGTGATGAACACTTTGAATATGTGCCAAAAACTTAGGCCCTTACAACATGGACTTGAGCAAGGGAAGTTTTTGGACAAAAGTTTAAAAAAACTAGATAATAGACATAAGGATAAAGCTAGAAAGAATTAGCAGAAAACTGGAGAAGATGACCTCAACTTGCTCCGGAATTTTTATAGTGGTCCATAGATCATACAGTGGTATGGCTTGCAAAAGTTCAGACAAAGTTGATATAAGATGTGGCCTAAGGAATTTTCTTAGCTATTTGTCTTCTCTGAATTCCTATGGCAATTCTAGGGTCTTGGAATGAACAAATTTTAGTTTTTCAGAAACTTTGGAGTCTTATGAGTCCATAGGATTTGGTTCACCATTTTTGGAGCTTCCTACACAGAGATATGGAATTTACAAGATTGGGCTAAAGCTGGAAAATTGATTTTGTTGTTTTTCCTAATTTTCAGAGACACACAAGATTGAATCATCATTTGGCCAAGCAAATGAGGTCCAATGCCTCTGAAATTTTTACTGGAGTTCAAGTATTTGTGGAATGATGTCCTGTCGAAATTTGGGAATTTTCCAATACATAGAACTCCTGGAATAAATCCTACAAGATTTTAATTATGAATTAATGAGCCAAATCCAAGGATTTTCATAAACATAGGAATGCACCCCTGTATAGTACTCACTGAGAGCAATCCAATGAAATTTATTTCACAATTTTGGAGGTTCCTATCAAAAGTTATGAGCATTTGAAGTTGGAGGAAAATCTGAACCGAAATTGAGAAAAATTCAAACTGCTGCCACTGGGACCCACCCCTCTTCTTCAACCTCGCGACAGCAGAGGCTAGGGTGGCGGCGCGCGGCAGTGGGCGCCAGTGAGGCGCCGGAAGTGCCTTCCCAGCCTCCCCTTAGCCTCAAACTCGCCGCCCCTAACTTTAGTGACACGGGGAACTCATCGAAGGTGTCAGCCGAGGCCCCTGATCACCGGAAAGGCATCGGCGACGAGCGGCGGCGGTGTCTCTACTTCGGCGGCGTCGAGATCACACTAGAATAGCTCAAAAGCTTCGGTTCTCCTTCCTAGAGCACCGTGGTGGCATCCTCATTACCGTCATGAGTTTTGGTGCGGCTCGGTCCTATGAACACCGAAGCATTCAGCGGGGAAATTCTCCACTGGTCGTGCAAGAGATAAGGGAAGGTTGGCACGGTTGTGTTTAGAACCTTAGGGCGGATCTTTTTCATGTAGATCGTCGGCCACGAAGGAGCTTCTAGCGCTCGGGCGCCGGGGAACTGAGAATGTATGGAGCGTGTGCGTTTTCTTCAGGCTGTGCGAGGGGAACTGTGGAGAGCGAGGGAGGAGAACCGGTTCACGTGGGAAGGGGCGTGCTGACCCCTTCACTCGGTGTTCTCAGCCACAGAGCAGGAGGTGGCGCTGCGAGACATCGGTTGGCGCCGAGGTTCGGGAGGTGGCGCGCTCGCTGCGTTCGGCTGTCCAAGTGAAGAACGTAGAAGAATTCGGGGGTAAGTCTACTGACAATTGGGTCCCATTTCTCCCCTCTTCTTTTCTTTCCAAATTCCATTTGAATTAGCAAACAAACTCCAAATTTGATCAGAGTTGGAGAATAGGCCAAAAGAAATGTGAGGGACACAATGGTGCACTCAAATTTGGATTTCGGTGAAGTCGGAATTTAAAACTGAAGTTTAAATCCAAATTCGAATTTTCTCCTGTTTTAATTCCAATGACTAGGAAACCCTTTCCAATATGATCTAAAATTTTGCCGGGCTACCCGTGGATGTGTGGAGAACCAAATGGTAGATTTAGGTCTCCGTGTTTGTACATTTTTGCATGTTTACTATAGTATTTGGAGCTCACACCTTTGTATTCAAAATTTTAAATTCCCTCTCATTTTCTTGGTGTGATTTGCAGCTCCACTTGCTAGAATTTTGGGATTTCACATCCCTCCCCCCTTAAAAAGAATCTCGTCCCGAGATTCCAAAAGAAGAGATAAAGCGGTAGAGAAGGAATTACCGTATATGAGCGGACAGCAAGTCCGGGTAGTTCGAACGGAGGTATTCTTCACTCTCCCATGTTGCTTCCTCCACGGTGTGATTGCTCCATAACACCTTATAAAATTGGAGCGTCTGATTCCTGGTCGACCGAGACTTTTCATCGATAATCCGAATTGGATGCTCGGTATAAGAGAGACCCGGTTGCAATGTCTCAAGATCATCAGTGCGGACAGCAATGGTGTTCTTGAGACATTTTCAAAGCTGGGAGACGTGAAATATGTCATGCACCCCAGCGAGATTTGTCGGTAGCTCAAGCCGGTAGGCTACGGGTCCACATTTTTCTTTGATAGCAAATGGACCAATAAACCGGGGAGCGAGCTTTCCTTTTACATCGAATTGGTGAACTCCCTTCATTGGAGATAGGTGGAGATATACGTACTCTCCGATGTTGAAGTTCAATGGTCGATGTCGCTGGTGTGCATAACTCTTCTGTCGAGATTGAGCAGCCTTTAAATTTGCTTGTATGACCCGAACTCGTTTTTGGGCATCATTGACAAGGTCAATCCTGAATGTTACCCTTTCACCGGATTGGCACCAATTCAGCGGTGTGCGACATATCTGGCCATAGAGAGCCTCATATGGTGACATCTTGATACTCGTTTGATAGCTGTTGTTGTATGAGAATTTCGCCAACGGTAAATAAGCATCTCAATTCTTACCGTGGTGGATGGCACACGCTCTAAACATATCCTCCGAGATTTGATTCACCCTCTCGGTTTGTCCATCGGTTTGAGGGTGATATGCGGAGCTTCTTAGCAATTTTGTCCCCAATGATGCGTGCAGCTGTTCCCAAAAATGAGAAACGAACAGTGCACCATGATCTGAAACTATTGTTCTTGGGACACCATGCTGGCATAAGATCCGTTCGATATATAACTCCGCATATTTCTTGGCTTTGAATCCCATATTTACCGGTATGAAGTGTGCTGACTCGGTTAATCGGTCAACGATTACCCAAACCGAATCATGCTTCCGAAATGTGAGTGGTAACCCGACAATGAAATCCATACTCACATCTTCCCACTTCCATGCCGGAATATGGAGGCCGTAGCAAACCAGGTTTCTTCATGTGATCAGCTTTTACCCTTAGACACGTATAGCACTCGGATACGTATTTAGCTATTTCCCGCTTCATCC
Organism: Neostapfia colusana; assembly: GCA_030760725.1. Taxonomy (NCBI): domain Eukaryota; kingdom Viridiplantae; phylum Streptophyta; class Magnoliopsida; order Poales; family Poaceae; genus Neostapfia; species Neostapfia colusana. The sequence continues at coordinate 69,229,417 of JASWHV010000017.1, forward strand.
GTGTCCACCAAAACTTGTTTCTCAAATCCTGGTACATCTTGTTGCTTCCAGGATGAATGGAAAATTTTGATAAATGAGCTTCATCTAATATTTTCTTCCGAAGCTTCATGTCACGGGGCACGACTGTACGGTTTTTGATCCATAGCGTACCATTCTCATCTTTCCGGAAGCACTTAACTTCTCCTTTGTCTATTCTCTTTTGGATATGGGCCATGCCCTTATCTTTCTTTTGAGCCTCTACAATTTCATCTCGAATTGTAGGAATGAGGGCAAGGTTAAACAATGACCCATAAGGAACCAAGCGCAGGCTCGGTTCTTCTGCTTCCATTGCAGCCAAGGTTAGGTTATGAACATGTGATTTCTGACTAAGTGCGTCGGCAACAACATTCGCTTTTCCAGGATGGTAATGTATCTCTATCTCATAGTCTTTAATTACTCAAACCATCTTCGCTGCCTCATATTTAACTCCTTTTGTGTGAAGATATATTTCAAACTTTTGTGGTCAGTGTAGAGGTGAACTCAGTTTCCGAGTAAATAGTGCCCCCACAATTTTAGAGCAAGGACCACAGCAGCAAACTCGAGATCATGTGTCAGATAATTCTATTCATGATTCCGAAGCTGCCGGGATCCATATGCGACCACTCGCCCTTCTTGCATAATCACAGTGCCAAGGCCGATGCCGGATGCATCGCAATAAACATCAAAAGCCTTAGTTGTATCGGGATGCGCCAAGACGGGGGCTGTTGTGAGGTGCTTTACTAATGCCTTGAACGCCTCCTCACATGCTTCACTCCACACATATTTCTTCCCTTTCTTCAGAAGTTCCGTCATCTGTTTAGAGACCTTGGAGAAATTCAGAATGAATCTTCGGTAGTACGCCGCTAAACCGAGAAAACTACGGACTTCGTGGACAGATTTTTGCGAACTCCAATTCAGCACTTGAATAATTTTGCTCAGATCAACCGCAATGCCCTACACAGAAATAATGTGCCCAAGAAATGGCACTTGGTTGATCAAAAACTCACACTTACTGAATTTTTCATATAGTTTGTGATCCCGTAGGCATTAGAGCACAATGTGCACATGTTCAGCGTGTTCTTCCTCCGATTTAGAATATACCAAGATATTGTCGATGAGGACCACGACAAACTTGTCCAACTCCGGCATAAAGACTGAATTCATCAAGTACATAAAATGGGTCGGAGCATTGATGAGTTCGAATGACATGACGAGATACTCATATAACTCGTATCTCATCGAGAATGCCGTCTTTGGTATGTCTTCCGCCCCGATTTTTATCTGGTGATATCTGGACCGAAGATCCATCTTCGAGAAAACCTTAGCACCCACTAATTGGGCGAAAAGCATATCGATACGTGGTAGTGGATACTTGTCCTTGATAGTTACGGCATTGAGCGGACGATAGTCCACACATATGTGGCGGACCGGGATCCGCTCATCCAGGATCGCAGAGGGTGGTGCCGCGCGATGCGACACCCGACAACACACGTCATAAGAACACAATATATTACATGGGAGAACAACTGAACTGTACAAATGGTACACTACTCAGTTACAAACTATTGTCTTTATTACACAGCGGAAGTCTATTTTTCTACAACTCACGCCCGCCTATCTAGCAAAAGTCGGCTGCCCAGCCCTAGGGCAGCCAACACTAGCTGCACTCCTCAGCTCAGCGCGGTGTGTACGGCTCCCACTCAGCCGTGGTCCCCGATGGAGGGTAACCCTCGCCGGTGGACTCGTACTCCGAGTCCGTGGGTGGCTCCTCACCTGAAAAACACTTAAGCAGCAACCGTGAGCACGATGGCTCAACAAGACTTAACCGACTCACCTAAGCATGGAACTCTACATGAGGGATACAATGAACATAGGAGAGTAACAATGCATCAATGGACACGCCTAGAAGTTCATCCTTAGTTCATCTTTTAGCCACAAGTTAACAGTTCGGAAATCTGAAATTTAGTAAGCAATATTTGTTGCACACCTGTAGCAATACAATTATACCATAACAGCAGTATTGAATCATAACGGATCGGTCCTCAATCGACACGGGCAGGGATGCGCACACAAGACTTCCTCTTGCTGCGCCCTAGCCCCTGCCTAGTCTCATTTTCATTACTAAAGTGATCTCACATCACTCGAACCAATCCCGTGTGTCCCAATCGTAACTCGCGAGTAGATTCCAACTACTCGACTTGTACCGAAGTCCTATGAATTATTAAGCATAGCCTGTCTACTCGAGATCTTAGACACTACCCTCACTTTTATGGAAAATTCTGGTCATGCAAGGGGGGTATTCATCCATCCTACACCTAATGCACATACACCCTTCACTCTACATATGTAAACAAAGTAAAAACTTTATAAAAGGCTTAATGCAAACCGGGGCTTGCCTTGTTGCTGCTGGTCAGGGGTTAGTTCTTCTTCCGGAAGTAGGAAGTCGAGTACTTCCGGAGCCTCCTCGCCTTCAGCGACTACACGTTAATAAAATACTACATGTTAATGAATATGCACATAAGTTTATTGTAATGCTTCTGCTATTAGTCCTAATACCCAGTTTCTAACAACTGGAACTCTGTTCAAGAATTTAAAATGAAACTGGGGTTTAGTGGTTTGGGTTTGGACCTATGCACATGATTAAGTGCTAAGTGGTTTTCCCCCTCTTCCATATTAATCCCACAAGTGGTTCCACAGGATAGGGGTGATCCAGAGCTCCAATGGAGTTGAGAATTTTTGTGTGAGTCCCTTGTCACAAGACAACTCTCTGGATCAAAATTTAGTACTTGTCATTGAGTGGTTTGTTCAGAATAATTCTTTTAGTACATAAGCAAAGAAGAATTAATTCTGAGATAACAACTCTGTTCATGCCCAACTTAGGGAACTACAATTTCAATTATAGCTCATAGAGTTTGCATGAATTTTTCCTAGCATTTTTGGAGCTAAGGTTTGTCCAGAACTGAATTTCCAAGTTTTGGAAATTCTCTGAAAATGTTTCTGTATTCAAATGAACACAGCCCCTTCAAATTTGAATTGCTCTGATCAATTCAACTCCAGATGGTCTGAAACTTCTGTAGGGGTTCTCTAACATCCTAAAGAACATTCTGGTAAAATTTGGGGATTTTTGGATGAACCAAACTCCCTCTAAAATTCTTTTGCTGAAAAGCTTTAAAGAATTTTCCAGAATTAATTAATGGGTTTCATACAAATTGGGTTTCATATTTGGATTATACTCTATTAGAGAAATCCAACAAAATTTGTTTCACAATTTTTAGACTCTCCTACCCCAAGTTGTGGCCCTCCAAAGTTTAAACTACAAACTGGAAATTCCAAATTGTTTAAATGCCTGCCAGTGGGTCCCACCCGGCAGGTCTTCTCCTTCCTCGCGCCAAACAGGGGCCCGCGGCGGCGCACTCCAGCGAGCGTCGCCGGAATGTCTTTCCCGGTCACCTCCCGACCTCAGACTCGCCGCCCCCCGTAATTCGTGGCGCTGAACTCGTCTGAGGTGTCGCCGGCGGCCGTAGATCGCCGGAAATGGGTGCACGGCGGCGGCAGTGGTCACTAGGGTTCTGGTGAGCTCGGAAATCGCCTACACCGCATCAAAACGGTCGGGAAATGATCGGAGAGCACCGTGGGAGCTCGAGGGTGACGAAAATGGCCGCCAAACCCAATGAAACAGTCGGCAACCTAGAGCTCCACGGTGACCCGAGCTATTATTCCATGGCGGCCCGAAAAACGGCAAGAACCTGGTCATTTCTGGACCATACCGCTTGATTGTTGGTCGAGGAGGGCCACTAGGAAGTGAGAAAGGTGCTGAAAAGCCAGCTCGGCCAGTAGCTAACCGAGTAACATGAATTTTGGGGTAGACCGCGCTCTACCCGAACACACTACGTTTCGGAAGAACTGGGAATTCTCTTCATCCGGTGAATCAACCGCTATACGGCTTGCAGCTACACGATCTAGAGGGCACGGCGCACCTTTTTCGTGTAGGAGAGGAACGGTGAAAACGGCTGTGGAGCGCTGCCCACGGTGAGCCGGTTGCGGTTCTGCCGGTTGCACCTCGGTGCTTCTCGCTGACGTTCAGTTTGCAGCCAGCAGAGACACGAGCACCGGCGCTGAGCAGGGGAACAACTCCTACACATGTATGCGCTTTCTTTTTGTGTTGATGGTTCGAGCAAAGGCCGAACGCTGCCGGGGTGCAGTGGAAAAAGTCGAGGAGCGGCGCCGGTGGGGTCAACCGAGCTCGGTGCGGCGCTGTTTGTGAGGAGGAGGCAAAACACGATCGGCTCGGGCTATGGAGAAGGGATTACGCTGAGTGAGGAGGGAGATAATCACACGGCAGCCAGCACGAGCGGGGAGCAGGAGGTGGCTGCGCGAGGAGGTCGGGCGCCGGCGCTCCCGTGCGCTGTCTCGGCCGAGAGAGGGAAAAAATCAGTGGAAGACTTCTCTGTTAAGACTGCTGACATGTGGGACCTCCCCTCAAATTCTTTTTCCAAATTTTCTCAATCCTGTTGTGCCAAAATATCCTCAGCTACTCACAATTTAATGTGAGACTTAGTCACCAAGTCTTAGTTTGAATTTGAATTCTCAAATTTGAACTTTGTTTGGCTAAATTTGCGGCATGTTTAAACTGAAATTCAAATTCAGTTTTTGAATTCTTGTAAATTTAGCTCTTGACAAGATGAACTCCAATGAGGATGAAAATTGGTGGGCTAACCCAGAAAAATGTGCTGAGTTTGAATATGAAGCTAACTTTTGAATTTGAGGGATGAAAGTTGCTACAATTTGAATTTACATTCAAATTGGCCTCTTTTTCCAATACCTCCAAAAGTGCCTCAAAAAGTGTTGGATTCACATGAAACTTGGCCTGAACCTTCCCAAGACTTTTCAAGTCCTAGGGGTGAGCTCAACCTCTCATGTTCATGTGTAGAAATCCTACTTTGTGAAAGTGAAGGCTTTCCCCTCTAATCACTCTTTTGATGGAGGTTACTTGCTCTTCACAATATTTCTTAAGATATCCACAACAAAAACTGTGGTGTTGTGAGGTGAAGAAAAGTTTTTGCAAGTCCCTCTTCTTGGGATTTTACATCCCTCCCCCCTTAATAGAATCTCATCCCGAGATTACAAAAGAAGAGATAGCGATGTAATAGGGACTTACCCGTGTTGAGACGCCATGAACTCCGGGTAATTGGAGCGAAGGAATTCCTCGCTCTCCCACATTGCTTCTTCGGCGGTGTGGTTGCTCCAGAGTATTTTGTAGAACCACAGTGTTCTTCTATGCGTGGTTGTGGCTTTTTCATCAAGAATTGCCACCGGATACTCATCATATGTTAAATCCGGTTTCAGCTCACCGATGTCTTCGGTAGGGACAGCAGCTGTATGCTTTAAACATTTTCGCAGTTGCGAAACATGGAAAACATCATGGACACCAGCAAGGGATGCCGGTAGCTCCAGTCTATACGCTGCTGGTCCACACTTCTCGGTGATAGCATAGGGTCCAATGAAACGGGGAGCGAGCTTCCCCTTCACACCGAACCGGTGCACACCCTTCATCGGAGACACGCGGAGGTACACATGTTCACCGACGTCAAAGTGCAACGGTCTACGCCTCTTATCAGCGTAGCTCTTCTGCCGGGATTGAGCGGCCTTCAAATTAGCTTGGATCGTCCGAACGCGCTCTTCGGCGTCGTTCGCCACATCAACCCCGAATGTGACCCTCTAAGCGGACTCGCACCAGTTTAATGGGGTGCGGCATTTTCGACTGTAGAGAGCTTCATAGGGCGCCATCTTGATACTCGCCTGATAGCCATTGTTGTACGAGAATTCCGCCAACGGTAGGTGATCATCCCAGTTTCTACCGTGGTGGATGGCACATGCTCTCAACATGTCTTCTAATACTTGGTTCACCCTCTCTGTTTGCCCATCTGTCTGAGGGTGGTAGGTGGAGCTTCTAATCAGTTTAGTACCCAATGCAGCGTGTAGCTGCTCCTAAAAGCGAGATATAAATAATGCACCTCGATCCGAGACGATGGTCTTGGGTACCCCGTATAAGCACAGAATCTTTGCTATGTACAGCTCCGCATATTTGCCGGCACTGTAACGTGTATTCACCGGGATGAAGTGAGCCGTCTTGGTTAACCGATCGACGATTACCCAAATGGAATCATGTTTGTTGGCAGTTAGGGGTAATCCTACAATGAAATCCACGCTCACATCTTCCCATTTCCACGCCGGGATCTTCAGGGGTTGTATCAGCCCTGATTTCTTCATGTGATCAGCTTTCACTCGTCTACACGTATCGCACTCAGATACGTACTTAGCTACCTCCTGCTTCATCCTTGTCCACCAAAATTTCTTTTTCAAATCTTGGTACATTTTGTTGCTGCCCGGATTAATGGAGTACTTAGACAAGTGCGCTTCGTCGAGGATCTTTTTCCTCAACTCCATATCCCGGGGTACGACTACGCGGTCATTGAACCATAGCGCCCCCTCATCATCCTTCCGGAAACATTTGATCTCCCCATTGTCTATCCGTCTCCGGAGATGTGCCATGCCTTCTGAGCTGCAATGATGTCCTCCCTAATAGTAGGGATGAGGGCAAGGTTGTACAACGATCCATAAGGAACCAAGTATAAACTCGGCTCTTCCTCCTCCACCGGTGTAACGGTCAGGTGATGGACATGTGATTTCCGACTCAGCGCGTCGGCAACCACATTTGCCCTGCCGGGGTGGTAATGAATCTCAATTTCATAATCTTTGATCAGTTCTAACCACCTCCTTTGCCTCATGTTCAGCTCCTTCTAGGTGAAAATGTATTTCAAGCTCTTGTGGTCGGTGTAGAGATGCACTAGATTCCCCAGGAGATAGTGCCTCCACATTTTTAGCGCCAACACCACTGCAGCAAGCTCAAGATCATGAGTCGGATAATACTTCTCATGGTTTCGAAGTTGGCGTGAGCCATAAGCGACCACACGTCCTTCCTGCATCAACACGCAGCCGAGCCCAATACCGGACGTGTCACAGTACACGTCGAAGGGCTTTGTTGTATCCGGCTGAGCTAAGACCGGGGCTGTGGTGAGATGCTTCACCAATGCTTGGAACGCTCCTTCACACGCCGTGTTCCAAACATATTTCGTTCCCTTCTTCAGCAATTCTGTCATCGGTTTAGTGAGCTTGGAGAAGCTTGGAATGAATCTCCGATAGTATCCTGCTAACCGAGGAAGCTTCTGACTTCATGAACTGAAGTGGGAGCTTTCCATTTCAGCACTTGCTCTATTTTGCTTGGGTCAACCGCAGTGCCTTCTGCTGAGATGATATGTCCCAAGAATAGCACTTGGCTGATCCAAAACTCACATTTACTGAACTTGGCGTAGAGATTGTGGTCTCACAATTGTTGAAGAACGATCTGCAAGTGTTCGGCATGTTCGGCTTCTGTATTGGAGTAAACCAAGATATCGTCGATGAACACTACCATGAACTTGTCCAGCTCCGGCATGAACACCGAGTTCATGAGATACATGAAATGGGCTGGAGCGTTTGTGAGACCAAAGGACATGACGAGATATTCATATAATCCATATCTCGTCGAGAAGGCCGTCTTCGGGATATCCTCCGCCCGGATCTTTATCTGGTGATATCCAGAGCGAAGGTTCATCTTTGAGAACACACTTGCACCCACAAGTTGATCAACCAATATGTCGACGCGGGGCAGTGGGTACTTATTCTTGATGGTGACGGCATTGAGCGGCCGGTAATCCACACACAGCCTCAGTGTTTCATCCTTCTTCTTTACAAACAGCACCGAGCATCCCCAAGGCGAGGAACTCGGCCTAATGAAACCCTTGCTCAACAGATCATTGAGCTGTTCTTTTAATTCAGCCAGCTCGTTTGGAGCCATTTTATATGGTCTCTGTGATATGGGCGTAGTCCCGGGTGCAAGTTCAATCTTGAACTCGACATCCCGCTCAGGTGGCATGCCCGGAAGATCATCCGGAAACATGTCGGGATACTCCCGGACTACGGGGATGTCCTCTAACTTGAGAGCTTCAGTATTGTTGATTGCTGAAACCTCCCGGACTGGATTATCTAATAGGAGGGACTGTGGACGGTGTAATGGGGAGTTGATGTGAACTGTCCGTGCTAGAGTTTCCAGGACAGCGATGGTAGCTTAGCTATGACATTCCCAAGATTGCATCAATCTTCTGCCCCTCAAGGATAATCATAGTGGTGGGATATATCTTCCCACCTAAGCACAGTGGTGCTTTTGGAACCATCATAGTTGCTGAAATCTTTCCTCCCGGTGAGCAGATCATATAATAACACTCGGTTGGAAAGGCTTCCAGCTGATGCTTAACCACATATGATGCACTTATAAAGTTGTGGGTTGCCCCAGAATCAAAAAGTATGATGATGGCTTGATTGTTGAGAGTAAACGTAGCCGCCAGCACGTTGTCTCCCTCTGGGGCGTCCTCATTGTCGAGGTTGTGGACGCCCCCAGTCCGCTGACCAACCTTCTTAACCGGAGGTCGGCCTCGAGCACCGCCCTGGAACTGGGCTTGCCTGCTGCTCTGCTGCCCCTGGGGACAGTCCTTCGCGAAGTGGCCCACCTGGCCACACGTGAAGCAGGTGAAACAGGGCGGTCCCCCGCTGATCGGTGGACGGAATCCCGGGGCGCTTTGTGGCGGTGGGAATGCCCGGGGTGCCGTCTGCTGCTGCTGCTTCTGCTGTCTTGGTGGTGGCATCGGCAGACGGAACGGAGGTGACTGAAAAGGACGTCCCCCGAACCGTTGAGGTCGCGCCGGTGGTTGCCACTGCTGCCCGGATGGCGTCCGATACACCATCCGGTACTTCTGGGGAGCGCCACCCCCACTGCTAGGTGGAGCGCTGCGCTTCCTCTGCTCAGCTGCCAACTCCCGCTGAGCGTCCTCTTGCATGATCGCGGCATTGACTAGGTCGTTGAATGTGCCGCGATTCCACTGAACGAGATGTGTCTTCATCTCAGGGTGTAACCCCCGATAGAAGTGCTCCCGCTTTTTCTCCTCATTGGAGATGTAGTCCGATGCATATTGCGCCAGATGGTTGAAGGCACGGGAGTAGTCATGGGCACTCCTCCCGCCCTGCTTCAGTTTCAAAAATTCTTGGAACTTCCTCTTCATGATCCCGGGAGGGATATGATAGGCGCGGAACGCCTCCCGGAATTCCTCCCATTCCACGGTATGGCCAGCCGGACGTGAGGCGACATAGTTCGCCCACCACGCGCCAACGGCACCGTGAAGCAGCTGCGCTGCGAACAGAGTCTTCTGCCGCTCCGTACATTGGAGCAGGCCGAACTTAGACTCGATGGTCCGCAGCCAGTTGTCCGCCTCCAGTGGTTCTTCAGCTTCGGTGAACACTGGAGGGTGCGTACTCATGAAGTCCGAGTACGACACCTCACGGGGCTCACGGGGCCCTCTGTCTTGACGTCCCCCCGCCTGGGACGTATTCTGCACGATTGTGCGGAGCAGGTCGGTCTGCTCCTCACGACCACCCACCAGTGCCGCTATCACATCCGCTAGAGTAAGCGGAGGCGGCGGTGGTGGCTGTTGCTGCGGGGTGCTGTCGTAGGCCAGTGGCTGGGAGTCATCACCTCCCTGTTGGCTAGAGCCACAAACCTCGTGCGTGGTCCTAGTACGAACCATCTGCAACCATACGATAATAAACATCAGTCCCGCAACATATTGCATGCAGTCCAATAAAAATAGGCGTAAAAACTTAATGACAATAGAACATGCGATACATCTCGTATGTAGATAATGTAATAACTTTGCACAAGCTACACCATTACCAGACCAAATACAAGCTAGTTTAATCCAACTTGATGAACCCCCTCTTTGGAAGCTCACCATAACTAGGTTTGGTCACTACGAGACGTTACTATCGCGTTGTCATCACGTATACCCCCCTTTTATCTTCAATACGACACAAACATGGTCTCTAGTAAAAGAAACTTGAGTGAGACCTATACTCAAATCTTTCACTAGTTGAAGATAACCTCTCATGAGTATGTTCTACCCCATTGGGAGTACTCAAACCCCCTCTAGGGTACAACAATCTCTCAATTGAGTTCAACTGTCATTCCTCTGTCAGAATGACCAGTTTCTACATATTCCAGGTTTTGATCTGGTTCTGGGCATTTTCATGACACCAGCTGAATACCAAAGTTAAAGTTAACTTCAGTATCTTTCCAACGAGTATTTAATGCCCTCAGATTAGCTCTGGTTTAAAAGTTATGGCCATTCAAAGTCAACAGAATCCCTGGGAAAATTTTAACAGCACCTCCCTTGGGAAGTTGCTGTTTTCAACTCCGATTTCCACTGAATTCTGTGCTGAAATTTAAGAAACTTTGAATTGCAAAGATGTAACACATCTTCTACCCTTTCTAAGGATGTATTACATGAAATTTGTTTGATTTTTCTACTGGGAGTTATGTTTGAAAAACAGGACAGTCCAGAGAGTGTTTAACTCTGTCCTGGTTCTTGACAGTTTACATTACTCTGGGATTTAAGCCATCTTAAAGTGTGTTTCAGCTCTGGAAGTCTACAACAAGGTTGTAGAGTACTTCAATACCTTTCCATAACTATATGCCACACCTCCCTGGGCTAAAAGACCTGTGAGTTATGCCTTGTTAAAGATCAGCATACTTGCTGCCCAAAACAGAGCACTCTGTTTTTCACTCCTTTGGTTATCCTGCTCCATTATCACATTCTTCTACCCAACAAGGGTCCTAAATGTTGAACCTAGTGATTTTAATTCCTTGTTATCATTATTTTTCATGCATATGCCTATGATATCTCGGTACTACGTTCCTCACAAAAGAAAATCCTAACCGGATTATACCGGCATATACGTCTCAAGTGTGGCACTAAACGGTCTCTCGCACACGTTTTCTACACGGATACATACGTGGTTAGTACCTGCAGAAGACCACACAATAGTGATGCACTGAAGGGTTGTTTTCATTTCAGGCAGGATCATATTAAAAATAAATACAAACGCCCGTATCATTGCCATACGGCCGTCCTTGAGTTAGGTCACGTCTCAAGGTACGTGATCGTGTTTCAACACCACACGATGGGGAACCCGAGTAGGTCATGAACGGGTCGTCACGGTTGGGAATGTTATCAACCCAACAGATACCACCTACTGCCCTGCAGGGCACACCGATGGCAAGCGCTGCGTATGTCCTCCTGGGCTATTTCCAGACGAACACACTCTCGCGTTACTGACCACGCGATGGGGTCTCCACTTACTTGCCTAATGCATGCTAGGGATCAGCGTTTCATATGAACTCAGGAACATGAAGAGTCCAAGAGTTTCATATTAACGTCTCACACCAAGCTGTGAGACCTATCCCTGAACCACGTCCCTCGTCAGGGGAGCTAACCGAAATTGAACTGCTTTCGGTGGCGTTCTTTACCAATCTTACCAGAGCATAGGTGCGTTGTTACATAAGTAAAATTCAGAATTATAACACATAAGTTAGTCTTTGCCACTTTAAGTAACTATGCTAGTATAGTCCTTACTTGGGCAACTACCGAATCCTCACCGTAAACCTAAGTTTTCCCATAGTACAGTCCTTAAGTACTGTGCTGTCCCCAATGCAGCTCTCATACCAGGCTGTGGCGGACCGGGATCCGCTCATCCAGGATCGCAGAGGGTGGTGCCACGCGATGCGACACCCGACAGCACACGTCATAAGAACACAATATATTACATGGGAAAACAACTGAACTGTACAAACGGTACACTACTCAGTTACAAACTATTGTCTTTATTACACAGCGGAAGTCTATTTTTCTACAACTCACGCCCGCCTATCTAGCAAAAGTCGGCTGCCCAGCCGTAGGGCAGCCAACACTAGCTGCACTCCTCAGCTCAGCGCGACGTGTACGGCTCCCACTCAGCCGTGGTCCCTGACGGAGGGTAACCCTTGCCGGTGGACTCGTACTCCGAGTCCGTGGGTGGCTCCTCACCTGAAAAACACTTAAGCAGCAACCGTGAGCACGATGGCTCAACAAGACTTAACCGACTCACCTAAGCATGGAACTCTATATGAGGGATACAATGAACATAGGAGAGTAACAATGCATCAATGGACACGCCTACAAGTTTATCCTTAGTTCATCTTTTAGCCACAAGTTAACAGTTCGGAAATCTGAAATTTAGTAAGCAATATTTGTTGGCACACCTGTAGCAATACAATTATATCATAACAGCAGTATTGAATCATAACATTCCATAATTTGTCTACGTTACGACACAGTGAACAAGCGGTACTCGTCACCGTGAGGGACGGCGAATCGACTCGATATACACCTGCAGGGAAACCTAAAGAGCACGCCACGTACGCCCACCCGTGGAGCTGCACAGCACGCTCACTCGATGTCATACGGGACAACCTTTCACCCAACAGCCCAAACGTCGAACCGGTCGCACCGAATCGAGCAGGAGATTCCCCACATGGAGCATCTCTCTATGCCCGTTGGCAGATTTCCACCTTGCTGCCCTCAGCCTACACCTATAAATCGGTGTGTTATGCCTCGACGCCCGGAGGTTTAGGCTACATCGGTTTATCGGGGCCCATATATCCGATATGCCTTCGGTACGTTCAATACTTGTTCAGCAGGGCCGCACACGGATCGGTCCTCAATCGACACGGGCAGGGCTGCGCACACAAGACTTCCTCTTGCTGCGCTCTAGCCCCTGCCTAGTCTCATTTTCATTACTAAAGTGATCTCACATCACTCGAACCAGTCCCGTGTGTCCCAATCCTAACTCGCGAGTAGATTCCAACTACTCGACTTGTACCGAAGTCCTATGAATTATTAAGCATAGCCTGTCTACTTGAGATCTTAGACACTACCCTCACTCTTATGGAAAAATTCTGGTCACGCAAGGGGGGTATTCATCCATCCTACACCTAATGCACATACACCCTTCACTCTACGTATGTACACAAAGTAAAAACTTTATAAAAGGCTTAATGCAAACCAGGGCTTACCTTGTTGCTTCTGGTCAGGGGTTAGTTCTTCTTCCGGAAGTAGGAAGTCGAGTACTTCCGGAGCCTCCTCGCCTTCAGCGACTACACGTTAATAAAATACTACACGTTAATGAATATGCACATAAGTTTATTGTAATGCTTCTGCTATTTGTCCTAATACCCAGTTTCTAACAACTGGAACTCTGTTCAAGAATTTAAAATGAAACTGGGGTTTAGTGGTTTGGGTTTGGACCTATGCACATGATTAAGTGCTAAGTGGTTTTCCCCCTCTTCCATATTAATCCCACAAGTGGTTCCACAGGATAGGGGTGATCCAGAGCTCCAATGGAGTTGAGAATTTTTGTGTGAGTCCCTTGTCACAAGACAACTCTCTGGATCAAAATTTAGAAATTGTCATTGAGTGGTTTGTTCAGAATAATTCTTTTAGTACATAAGCAAAGAAGAATTAATTCTGAGGTAACACCTCTGTTCATGCCCAACTTAGTGAACTACAATTTCAATTATAGCTCATAGAGTTTGCATGAATTTTTCCTAGCATTTTTGGAGCTAAGGTTTGTCCAGAACTGAATTTCCAAGTTTTGGAAATTCTCTGAAAATGTTTCTGTATTCAAATGAACACAGCCCCCTTCAAATTTGAATTGTTCTGATCAATTCAACTCCAAATGGTCTGAAACTTCTGTAGGGGTTCGCTAACATCCTAAAGAACATTCTGGTAAAATTTGGGGATTTTCGGATGAACCAAACTCCCTCTAAAATTCTTTTGCTGAAAAGCTTTAAAGAATTTTCCAGAATTAATTAATGGGTTTCATACAAATTGGGTTTCATATTTGGATTATACTCTATTAGAGGAATCCAACAAAATTTGTTTCACAATTTTTAGACTCTCCTACCCCAAGTTGTGGCCCTCCAAAGTTTAAACTACAAACTGGAAATTCCAAATTGTTTAAATGCCTGCCAGTGGGTCCCACCCGGCAGGTCTTCTCCTTCCTCGCGCCAAACAGGGGCCCGCGGTGGCGCACTCTGGCGAGCATCGCCGGAATGTCTTTCCCGGTCACCTCCCGACCTCAGACTCGCCGCCCCCCATAATTCATGGTGCTGAACTCGTTTGAGGTGTCGCCGGCGGCCGTAGATCGCCGGAAATGGGTGCGCGGCGGCGGCAGTGGTCACTAGGGTTCCGGTGAGCTCGGAAATCGCCTACACCGCATAAAAACGGTCGGGAAATGATCGGAGAGCACCGTGGGAGCTCGAGGGTGACGAAAATGGCCGCCAAACCCCATGAAACAGTCGGCAACCTAGAGCTCCACGGTGACCCGAGCTATTATTCCATGGCGGCCCGAAAAACGGCAAGAACCTGGTCATTTCTGGACCATACCGCTTGATTCTTGATCGAGGAGGGCCGCTAGGAAGTGAGAAAGGTGCTGACAAGCCGGCTCGGCCAGTAGCTAACCGAGTAACATGAATTTTGGGGTAGACCGCGCTCTACCCGAACACACTACGTTTCGGAAGAACTGGGAATTCTCTTCATCCGGTGAATCAACCGCTATACGGGTTGCAGCTTCACGATCTAGAGGGCACGGCACACCTTTTTCGTGTAGGAGAGGAACGGTGAAAACGGCTGTGGAGCGCTGCCCACGGTGAGCCGGTTGCGGTTCTGCCGGTTGCACCTCGGTGCTTCTCGCTGACGTTCAGTTTGCAGCCAGCAGAGACATCGAGCACCGGCGCTGAGCAGGGGAACAACTCCTACACCTGTATGCGCTTTCTTTTTGTGTTGATGGTTCGAGCAAAGGCCGAACACTGTCTGGGTGCAGTGGAAAAAGTCGAGGAGCGGCGCCGGTGGGGAGAACCGAGCTCGGTGCGGCGCTGTTTGTGAGGAGGAGGCAAAACACGATCGGCTCGGGCTATGGAGAAGGGATTGCGCTGAGTGAGGAGGGAGATAATCACACGGCAGCCAGCGCGAGCAGGGAGCAGGAGGTGGCTGTGCGAGGAGGTCGGGCGCCGGCGCTCCCGTGCGCTGTCTCGGCCGAGAGAGGGAAAAAATCAGTGGAAGACTTCTCTGTTAAGCCTGCTGACTTGTGGGACCTCCCCTCAAATTCTTTTTCCAAATTTTCTCAATCCTGTGGTGGCAAAATATCCTCAGCTACTCACAATTTAATGTGAGACTTAGTCACCAAGTCTTAGTTTGAATTTGAATTCTCAAATTTGAACTTTGTTTGGCTAAATTTTCTGCATGTTTAAACTGAAATTCAAATTCAGTTTTTGAATTCTTGTAAATTTAGCTCTTGACAAGATGAACTCCAATGAGGATGAAAATTGGTGGGCTAACCCAGAAAAATGTGCTGAGTTTGAATATGAAGCTAACTTTTGAATTTGAGGGATGAAAGTTGCTACAATTTGAATTTACATTCAAATTGGCCTCTTTTTCAAATACCTCCAAAAGTGCCTCAAAAAGTTTTAGATTCACATGAAACTTGTCCTGAACCTTCCCAATACTTTTCAAGTCCTAGGGGTGAGCTCAACCTCTCATGTTCATGTGTAGAAATCCTACTTTGTGAAAGTGAAGGCTTTCCCCTCTAATCACTCTTTTGATGGAGGTTACTTGCTCTTCACAATATTTCTTAAGATATCCACAACAAAAACTGTGGTGTTGTGAGGTGAAGAAAAGTTTTTGCAAGTCCCTTTTCTTGGGCTTTTACAACATAGCCTCAAAGTCTAATCCTTTTTCTTGACGAACAGCGCGGAGCATACCCACGGTGATGAACTTGGTTGAATAAAGCCTTTGCTTAACAAGTCATTCAGCTGCTCTTTCAACTCCGTGAGTTCCTTCGGAGCCATTTTATACGGCCTCCGAGAGATGGGTGTGGTTCCCGGTGCTAGTTCAATTTTGAACTCCACCTCAGGTTCGGGCGACGTGCCCGGTAGATCATCGGGAACACGTCCAGATATTCCCGGACCACTGGGATGTCCTCCAGTTTCTTATCTTCAACGGTGTGGACAGCAGTAACTTCCGGTGCAACATTTCTCAGAATCAATGTGTGTTGCCCGTGCTTCTTTGAATTCAGCTGCACCATTCGTGAACTAATATCAAAGATAGCTTGGTGATGTGTCAACCAAGTCATTCCCAAGATGATGTCAATCCGCAAGCCTTCCAGGATGATAAGAGTAGTAGGGTATATCCGCCCATCCAAGCATTTAGGCGCTCGAGCAACAATCCTGCCCGCTGTCCTACTACCTCCCGGTGAATTAAATTGATACGATGAGGCCAAGGTGGTTGATGGTAATTGGTGCTTAACCACATAATCTTTGCTGATAAAATCATGTGTGGCACCCGAGTCGAACAACACAAACGTGGGCTGGTCACCTAGGCTGAAAATACCCGCAAACACGGGTTCTCCCACGGGAACATTTTCAACTGCCATATAGTTTACATTTCCCCCTTTAAGTGCTGTCCTCCTTGGTTAACCATGGAATTTCTTTACAGCTTGAGATGACATGTGACTGCTGCTTTGCTGGGTCACTTGACCCTCCTGAGGAATATGCTCTACATCGCTACAAGTACCGTATGATGCGAGCTCAGGATCTTCACCATATGGATGTGGTTGATATTCTTGTGCACTTTGCTGAAGTAGGGGTGCACAAATATTCATTTTCTGCTGCAGCAGCAATGGCTGAACATCCATTGTTGAATATGGACAGAATTGGATTTGAGGTGGTCCATCAAATGACTGAATTTCCACCCCGTATGGTAAGCAGTATATCACCGGTTGTTCTTGAGGATAAGCATCCATACTTGCCGGTGATAAGCTTCTCTTCCTCTTACTTTCCCTATACTGGACTTCAGCTGTTTCTTGAATCATAGTGGCATTGACTAACTCGCTATAATTCCATTTATTGACTAGTGCCACTTTCGCTCGAAGCTCCACGTTGAGGCCTCGGAAAAAGTAATGACACTTCATCGTCTCCTTATCCACATAAGCAGATGCATATTGTACTAAATGGTTAAATTCCGTAAAGTACTCCATAACACTCATCCTTCCTTGATTGAGTTCATAGAACTCTTCCACTCTGGTTTGGACGATGCCCTCACAGATATGACGTGCACGGAAAGCATCACGAAACTCTGTCCACGTCACACGATGGCCTTCCGCGATCTTAACAAGATATTCAGACCACCAAGCCCCAGCGGATCCATGAAGTTGCTGAGCGGCAAATAAAGCCTTCCCATATTCATCACACTGGAGCATTCCCAATTTAGATTCAATCACCCGGAGCCAATGATCTGCCTCGAAGGCTTCTTTAGCTTCCGAGAATACCGGTGGTTGTCTTGCTAGGAAATCCAGATAAGTATTCGGTGTGGGATTTTTCTGTAAGGTCTCTTGTCGGATGCCTTGCTGCACCAACATGTCAAGGGACTGAGCCATTTTTTCGAACACCTCCGCCAGTCCGGTTGATGATGGCGGTGATCGTCGCTGTGACGAATCATTTCCATCCTGGCTGCAACCACCAACCTCATACCCGGAATGAGTATGATCCATACTGCAAGAGCGAGCAATTTACGGTTAGTATCCAAGATTGTACTCCACTTGAACTCAAAATTGTTAACCGCAAAAGCATCACATCAACAGTACAGCATGCATGAAGGGAACAATGTTTTTGACAATTCTGAAATATAACCAATGATTGCTCAAGTTTGTCAAACACTTAAACCAACAACAAGGAATGATGAAAGATAACTAATGAATATGTCATGCAACTTAGAGAAGTATAAAAACCTTCATGTCCACAACAAGTCTCAAATTACATGGGCAATGAACAATTCTATCTTCAGAATGACCGTTTGGCATTAATCCCAGACTTTGATTATGAAAATGGAAGTTTAATATCTCAAGTTGAATATAAAAGTTTTAGATAACTTCAATATATTTCCAACGAGTATTTATTTGCCTTCATATCAATTCTGTACCAGGAGTTATGATATTTCAAAGTTGACAGAAATATGCAACAATTTTGACAGCACCTCCTCTGAAAGTAGCTGTTTTGTCTGCAAGATTTCATAAAGTACTACCCCAAATCTGTAGAAACTTTGAACTACAAAATCATATCACATATCACAAACTTTCCAGTGGTGTCTTACATGACCCTTAGAAATTTTTCTACAATAAGTTATGGTTGAAATACAGAAAATTCCAGAGAGCATTTTTGGTCTGCCCTGTTTCTGGACAGTACATACTCATCTGGGATTTTCATCCATTTGGAGGGAGACTCTGTCCTGGAGTTCTACAGAAAACTTGTCAAATACTTCAAAAACTTTTCAAAAATATACCCCTCACCTCCATTGGTTCAACCAATCAAAAGTTCTGTCCTGTTCAAGTTCAGCAAAAATTCTGCTGAAAACAGGGGAGGTTGTTTCTAAATGTTTGAGATGGAAACTATACTCCCAATTGACTCTTAGTTCAATATAGGAGTTTATTGACCCCTAACAGAATCCTAGACTCCAAATTACTCTTTTATTTGAAAACTTCATTTTTCATGCAGTTAAGAACATATTACGGTACTACGTTTCCTCACCAAACCATTTTTGCTTGTGCTCCCAGAAATGAATGGGTCGAATCTATCGTTCTGAAATTCTTCACTCCCACGAGCGCGATCTGGTTAGAAGTCTTATATGCTTTGAAAAGCCAAAGGAGGTCTTGAGTTTTCATGAAGAAGAAGCTTATCATACCATGAACGAATCAACACCCATCTGTTAGTCACAGTGTTAGCTTTTAGTTTGAATCATAGATAAAGACGGTATAATAATACGCTATGATGACAATGCAGCAGTTATCATTGATCAAAAAGGAAATCCAAAAGGAACTCGAGTTTTTGGCGCAATTGCCGAGGAATTGAGAGAATTGAATTTTACCCAGCACATGTCCATACCAGACCTCACCAAGAAAAACTTTGATTCAACGTTATGAGTGCCCTCCCTTAAAAAATCAATAGAATAGGGGCCAAACAATTTCCTTCAATTTGACTAGAGTGCGTTGGCCGGAAAATAGTAAAGTCGAAGTTCACCTCTATTTCGTAAAGGAGAGGCCTCAACTATCTTGACGGAACGTGGATGAGCACTTTTACCCTGGCTTATGGTAGCTCATCCGGTGAGTCTACGATGGCTCACCGAACAACCATCTTCATAGAAAATTTCATATAATCTGCAGAACACTAATAATGCAACCGTGAGCACGATGACTCAGTAAGACTTAACTGACACTCCTAACCATGAAACTCTACATGCAGGGATTAATAATATACGATAAATATGTTGCAATAAAGACACACCTACATGTTAATCCTTACGTTCAGTTTTATAGAAGCAGGTTAATATGCCTGAGTCAGCCCTCACATTGGAAGTCCACAATCAAACAAAAAATGCTTTCCTCCGATGTGGTTATGCACAAAGTGGAAGATAAACTTAGTGAGGTCTACAACTATAGCATACATGGTTTGGAATACAATGAACTTAAGAACTTCACAACAGCAATGATTCATTTCACTTTATCTGGAAGTAATTCCTACATCACAACTCAGTGAACAAGTGGTACTCATATAACCGTTAGAGACGGTGATTCGAATTAGGACACACCCGGAACACACGACACATACACCCGTCTTGAAAGACTCACACAAGAGCTCTTTCTTACGTTGTATGCAGCAACCTTTCACCGTCACTCCAATGCCGAACCAGTTCTGCCGACCCATCAGAAGGGCCACTACTCGGAACACGTAGAAGTTGCTCCGCTAGTGGGTTTATATCTCTGAGATAAACCCCCAAAGGACGGCCATATAAGTTTCGACACGAGAGTACCCAAAATACATCGGTTTCCTGGACCCCATAATTCCAGAATGCATCCGGTGCTGTTCAAACTTGCTCAACAGGGCGGCATACGCATCGGTCCTTAACCGACACAAACAGAGCTACGGCAACACAGGCCCAACGTCCTGCTGCTCTACTCTCTTCTCGGTCTCATTTTCCATTCCAGGAATTTCATTCTCTAGAATCCTACCCCGTTGAACCAAAATCCTAACCTCGCGAGTAGCTTCCAACTACCCGACTTGTACCGGATCCTATACAACTTAAGCCTAGCCGAAACTACACGAAGGTAACCTGTTCTACCCTTTAACTCCAAGGGTTTGTGGGTCATACATTTGGAGTATCAATCACCTTGACCTAATGCACAATACATACTAGACCAATAAAAGTGATACAAAGTAAAATATAACTAAAAGCTGTTAAATGCAAACCGAGCCTTGCCTTATGTTGCTGCAGGTTTAATCCTAACTTAAATTCAGTAGCTTTGCGATGAGTAAAGCTTCAAGTTCTGTTCTGAGTCGAATGCCTCGTCAAGCTCCTTTGTCGTTTTTCCTACCGAGATGAATATGCACAAGTTCATATTGCAAATAAGGAATTATATAATAAAAGTGTTTTATGACTTGAAGAGTTTAGATCAAGTAAGATTCGAGATTTGGGTTTGGCTATGTGCTGGAACAGAGGGAAAGATGGACTTGAGCAAGGGAAGTTTTTTGACTGAAGGTTTAAAAAAACTAGATAATAAACATAAGGATGAAGCTAGAAAGAATTGGCAGAAAACTGGAGAAGATGACCTCAAATTGCTCCGAAATTTTTACAGAGGTCCATAGATCATACAGAGGTATGGCTTGCAAACTTTCAGACAATGTTGATATAAGATGTCGGATATGGAATTTTCTTAGCTATTTGGCTTCTCTGAATTCCTATGGCAATTCTAGGGTCTTGGCATGAACAAATTTTGGTTTTTCAGAAACTTGGGAGTCTTATGAGTCCATATGATTTGGTTTCACCATTTTTGGAGCATCCTACACAGAGATATGGAATTTACAAGATTGGGCTAAAGCTGGAAAATTGATTTTGTTATTTTTACTAATTTTCAGAGACATACAATATTGATTCATAATTTGGCCAAGCAAATGAGGTCCAATTCCTCTGAAATTTTTACTGTAGTTCAAGTGTTTTTGTAAGAATGTCCTGTCCAAATTTTAGAATCTTCCAATACATAAAACTCCTGGAATAAATCCTTCAAAATTTTATTTATATGAATTAATGAGCCAAATACAAGGATTTTCATAACAATTCCCTTTATAGTACTCACTGAGAGGAATCCAATGAAATTTATTTGGCAATTTTTGGAGGTTCCTATCAAAAGTTATGAGCATTTGAAGTTAGAGGAAAATCTGAACCGAAATTGAGAAAAATTCAAACTGCTGCCAGTGGGACCCACCCTTCTTCTTCAACCTCACGACAGCCGAGGCTGGGGTAGCGGCGTGCAGCGGTGGGTGCCGGTGAGGCTCGCCGGAAGTGCCTTCCCGTCCTCCCCTTGGCCCCAAACTCGCTGCCCCTAACTTTAGTGACACGGGGAACTCATCCAAGGTGTTAGCCGAGGCCCTCGATCAACGGAAAGGCGTCGGCGACGAGCGACAGAGGCGGCTCGAATTCGGTGACGTCGAACTCGCACTAGAATAGCTCAAAATCTTCGGTTCTCCTTCCTAGAGTACCGTGGTGGCATCCTCATCACCGTCATAAGCTCAAATCAGCTCAAAAGTGGCTGCAAATAGGAGCTCATCAGCGACCTAGGCCAAAACCGGCGGTGGCTCGGATTTTTCGAAGAAAAGCGCCTACACTTGATGATTTTCGATGCTTTTTGATCCTATAGGAGCGTGGGAACGTCTAGAATACGTTGGTAGCTCGGCAGAAGCGATGGAGGATTTATCACTACGAATTTTGAGTTTTGGTGCGGCTCGGTCCTATGAACACCGAAGCACTCAACGGGGAAATTCTCCACCGGTGGTGCAAGACATAAGGGAAGGTTGGCACGGTTGTGTTTAGCACCATAGGGCATATCTTCTTCTTGTAGATTTGTAGGCCACGAGGGAGCTTCTAGCGCTCGAGCGCCGGGGAACCGAGAACGTCTGGAGCGTGTGTGTTTTCTTCGGGCTGTGCGAGGGGAACTGTGGAGAGCGAGGGAGGAGAACCGGTTCACGTGGGCAGGGGCATGCTGACCCCTTCACTCGGCGTTCTCAGCCGCATAGAAGGAGGTGGCACTGCGAGATGTCGGTTGGCGCTGAGGTTCGGGAGGTGGCGTGCTCGCTGCGTTCGGCTGTCCGAGTGAAAAACAGAGGAGACTTCGGGGGTAGGTCTACTGACAAGTGGTCCCCATTTCTCCCCTCTTCTTTTCATTCCAAATTCTATTTGAATTAGCAAACAAACTCCAAATTTGATCAAAGTTGGAGAATAGGCCAACAGAAATGTGAGGAACACAATGGTGCACTCAAATTTGGATTTTGGTGAAGTCGGAATTTAAAACTGAAGTTTAAATTCAAATTCAAATTTTCTCCCATTTTAATTCCAATGACTAGGAAACCCTTTCCAATATAATCTGAAATTTTGCCGGGCTACCCGTGGATGTGTGGAGAACCAAATGGTAGATTTAGGTCTCCGTGTTTGGACATTTTTGCATGCTTACTTCAGTATTTTGAGCTCACACCTTTGTATTCAAAAATTTAAATTCCCTCTCATTTTCTCAGTGTGATTTGCAGCTCCACTTGCTAGAATTTTGGGATTTCACAGTTCTCGTCGGTGCCGATGGTGTCGAAAATCGTCAACTCCTTCTTATCATTTCTCCCATCTCCTCTCTAAGAGATTAAGCTCTTTGGGGGAGTTAGGCTCCGGTACCAATTGAAAGTTGCCTAGAGGGGGGTGAATAGGCGAAACACCTGAAATTCGACTTAATAAAAACTAATCAGCTAGCAGAGTGCGGACTAGTCCGGCCAGGGGCGGACTAGTCCGCTCACAGGAAAGTAAAATGCTAAAGGAGAGATTTTTAGGAGTTTTTCACTGATCTACTTAATGGGTAATGAAGTATTATAGCCTAGCAATCTAGTGATAAGCTGCACGAAAAGCAAATGGCTAGAACTAGGTGGATCACAAGATTAATACGAAAAGTGCGAAGAACCCTAAAGTAATCTAACAAAGAATAGAGACAAATCGAGAGTGCAAGACACAAGATTTATCCCGTGGTTCAGCTTCACGGAGAAGCCTACGTCCACGTTGAGGAGTCTACAAAGGACCCGGTTGCTCTCAAGCCGATCCTCACCAAGCCACCACAAAGGTCGGCTTGTCCTTCCACTAGATCACAAGGAAATCACAACGATTAATGAGGCAGCTCACAATCTGAGGCTCCCACAATATTACAGCTCAAAGAAATTGCGAATCAACACCCAAATCGACTCAACTCAACGAGTCACAGTGAGAGAATCAAACAAGAGCTTGAAACAAATCACACCCCTCTCTCTCTCCTCTTTTCAAATTCACAAACCCTCAAGATTCTCTCTTACGGCTCAAATAAATGAAGAGAGAAAGGGCTAGGAAAGCTCTTGGAAGGCTATGGTGGCGCTATGGTTCGAGTTGATGCCTTAGAGGCCCGGGGACCCCCTTTTTATAGGGGTCCCAGCAATTAGCTGTTGCCACCAGAAAAGTGCGGCCTACTCCGGCCTTTAACCTTGGACTATTTTGGCCTGTGGGGACCGATGATGTCACACTTGACCAACCACAAAGTCCCCCACCTCCTTTTGAATTCAAATGGTCAGAACACCACGGACTAGTCTGTCCAACAACGGACTAGTCCGATCTCACACAGAACCTTTTGTTCTGGTTGAGAATGGACAAGTCTGGTCCGCCGGACTAGTCCGGCCTCAAAGGGCGAACAAGTCCGACCATCTAGGACTTAGTCCCGGCAGGCACCTCCAAATCCAAACGAACTAGTCTGACCCACAATGGACTAGTACGAACTCACACATAAACTCTTGTTCCGATTAGAAACAGACTAGTCTGATTGAGCGGACTAGTCCGGTCCTTCAGAACTTAGTTCCGGAAGGACTCAGACACACTTACCACGGACTAGTCCCTTACTAAACGGACAAGTCTGAGCTCACACAGAAACTCTTGGTATGGATAACATCATATCAGTCCGATGTGGCCGGACTTGTCCGACCTTCCAGCTTGGACAAGTTCGGCCCTGTTCTTAGTTCCGTCTCAACTTTTCTCTCCAACTAACATAACTTGTTCTAAGATCTCTTAGATGATTCTCAAAACTTTGATACAATGAACACACTCATACTAAAAGGCTAAACTCAACACAAAGAAATTTAAAACCTAAATTCTACTCTTTGAGTATTTCCGTCTTCTTCTCCTCTTTTCCCTTTTTGAGTGCATCCATCTCCGTCAATTATTTAATCACCTGCACTTACACTTGTAATACTCATTAGTCCCTTAAGTGTTGTCATTAATCATCAAACTCATAGGAATTTAGCCTAGATGAACTTTCACTCAGTCTGCTCATCGCGTGAACTCGCCATGGCAGCAAGAACATCCGCCAAAGTGAGCGGAGGTGGAGGTGGCGGTGCTGGCTGTTGTGGTGCCGTTTGCTCCGGCTGTTGAGAGTCATCTCCTCCCTGACTCGAACCTCCCACATCGTGCATGGTACGTGTGCGAACCATTCTGCAACCACAACAAAACATAACATGAACCACCAATCCTCCAGTTTATCCAATCCATAAAACAGTAGCGAATGTCATGATAATTGACTTGCAATAACATCTCTTATATTGATATGTAACAGTTTATACAAAACAAACTATCACTTGACCAAGTGTAAAATACTGATTTCAAAAATGATAAAATCCATCTATGGAAGTTCACCTCAACGTCTTCAACAACTGTATTGGGGGAGTAAAGCTGATAATCTAGTAAATGCTTGAATTAATGTGGGCATTAGTTAGTGAGTTAGGGCGCATTATGGCACAGACATTAGTGTGAATGAGTGCACGTTATGGTGCAGTCATTAGCGCTAGGTAGTGCATGTTATGGTACATGCATTAGTACGCTGAATTAGTACACGTATTAGTATGTGTTATGGCACGGACATTAGTGTGATGTAAAGTCTGAGTTAG
The DNA here is from genome assembly GCA_030760725.1 of Neostapfia colusana. Lineage (NCBI taxonomy): Eukaryota > Viridiplantae > Streptophyta > Magnoliopsida > Poales > Poaceae > Neostapfia > Neostapfia colusana. The sequence continues at coordinate 69,254,495 of JASWHV010000017.1, forward strand.
TGCATGTATTAGTGTGTGCTAGTCTTTAAATCCTGCTTGAAAATGTCTAAGAATAAGCCAGTTCATTCCCCCACAACCAAGTGTCTCTCTCTGTTCAAACCAACATAGACGAGAGCCTGTTTTGCTGGTGGTGTTTCGATGATGTTGATGGGCGGCTCCACAATCACAACATCGCAAACTGGAGGCAAATCCTATGGACTGAAACACCAAGCTGAGACAGAAAAACTAGAGTAGTCTTCACGGTTCCTTGTAGCTTGATGTATATTCTGCACCTAAGCATAGGGGTTGAACAAATTCCTCCATGGTTGATAATTCTCATATATGAGCAGGCAAACCTCGCAGCTAAATGTCAACTAAATATAGGAAGACAGAGTTAAACGCATGCCATTGTAGGGTCCAGCAATGACAATACAATCGAAGAGGACGATTCCGGGAAAGGTGATTATTGCTGTTCGTCACTTGTATTGCTGATTCTTCATCCACCAATGTCACCAAGAATTTTCCGCAAAATCATATCTCGCTACCAACTCTTCAACCACTGTTTCTGAATTCTGAAAGAACCCAAGAGCTTTCGCCGATATCTGTAAATCTTGTTCAGTGCAGCCAAGACAATTGGACCAATTGATAACACACGGATTAACTCGGGCCAGGGAGGCTCCATCATCCAAGGTCATTGTACAAGAAGAGGCCACCACACCATTGCCCTTTATGGCCATCCGAGATGGAGTTCAAACTTTGATGACGATGACGTGCATGGACAGATGCAGCAGCAGCAAACTTGTCCTCTGCACCAGATAAGGCCGCCCTGACGGGGCCCGACGCCGCCCGTTCAGTCACAGGGACGTGGTAATTGCCTGGGAATCGCATTGGGTGGTGCCGTGTTGTGCGGCACCTAACAGCACACATATAAGGAACCATGTGTTACGTAAAACAAAAGCGGAAGCTTACAAGTTTTTCTTTTCAAATAGTTTATATCAAGTAACTACAGCGGAAGTTTATAAACAGCTCACGTCGAATAACTAAAGAGCACTCGAGATAAAGTCTAGCCCGCAGACTCCTCTCGCTAGCAACACGAAGACAACAGCAGCGGCTGGGTTCTCCATGTGTTACACGACTCAGAAGTCTCCGAGTCTCACCGGACAACCTTCTTCTTAGCATCGATGTTAACCTGCAAAACCACTCATATAGAAAGCGTGAGCACATAGCCTCAGCAAGATTGATCCATCTCTCCTAAACAAGAAACTCTACATGCACGACGGTTGCAATTGGGTTAGCTAGATTTGCATAAAGTACTCGCCTAATATAGATCCTTAACTTTCAGATTTTAAGCCTCATTGTACAGACCTTGAGCTGAACAACATCGCAACTCCACAATCAACAAGAAATGCTTTGCTGCGATGCTCCTTGCACAAAGTGAAAATAAAGTTTAATGAGCCTATCTCTAATTCAATCATGGTTGCAATACAAGTTACATCACAGCCTTATCAAGTTCAAAAGAAAACTATTCAGTTGTTAGTACGTCAAGACGCAGTGGGCAAGTATGCTCATATTGACCGCGAGCGATGGTGATTCGAATCAGTACACGCCCGGACTACACGTCACGTACACCCGTACTCCAAGTTGCCGGCAGCAACCTCGACTGACGTTGTACGCGGCCAACTTTCCCAAGATCTTCCACACAGGGCGCAGTCTAACTGCCCCGAGTCCGCAACCTCCCTCAAGGTACATACCCGCGGTGGTATGTTCTTGAGTGAGTTACCTCCTGCTACCCTGACGCAGAAAGCCTAAGGCAGTTAGAAAAGTTCCAATATGGATCTCCCGAGGTACATCTGTTTCCTGGGTCCCATATAGCCAGTATGTGCCAGGTACACAACTCAAACTTGTCCAACAGGGCCAAGGAGGGACGGGCCTTAACCGACACAGGCAGGGCTATGCATGCACGGTCCGCAGCCTGCTGCATCTAAACCTCCCTGCCCGGTCTCCATTTCTTATGTGTGAACTTTCCTCATCATTTCTATTTTTGACCCGTTCCGAGTAAACCAGCCCTAAACTCGCGAGTAGATTCCAACTACTTGACTTCTACCGAACCTTTCCTACTAAAATTTAGTGTAGCCCAATCCACTCGAGGAGGTGCTATTCTACCCTTTCTCTCTTAGATATTTCCGGTCAAGCAACTGGGGTTTTCAATATCATCTAGACTTAATGCAATCAAACAATTCAAGCTATCATCTCTAGAAATGGAAATGCTTTATAAAACTGTTCAAATGCAAACCGGGGCTTGCCTGTTTTGCAGGTGACTAAGATTACAATCAGTTAGTAAAGATCACTTGGGGCTTGATCACTCGCTTTCCTCCCTCCTTGATCTTCACTTCAAGTCCTTCTCACGTTCTCACGTATATGCTACACGATATGAATATGTATATGCATTTAATTGTAAAGCTTTTGCTAATAAGATCTAATGACGGTTTAAAACTGGAACTCTGTTTAAGAATTTAAAATAACACTGGTGCTAGTGGTTTTAGGTTGGGTTTAAACACTATGATCAAGTGTTGGTGCTATCTCCACTTGTGTGTTGATCACCTTAAGAGGTTACACAGGACAGTGGTGATACAGGGCTCCAATGGAGCTGAACATTTTTGTGTGAGTTCCTTATTACAAGGAAGCCATCTGGACCAAAAATTAGCACTTTTCATTGAGTGTTTTATTCAGAACAATTTTCTAAGCAATTAAGCAAAGAGGAATTAATTCTGAGGTAACACCCATGTTCATATCAAACTTAGTGAACTACAATTTCAATTATAGTTCATAGAGACCGCATTAATGTTCCTAGGATTTTTGGAGCTAAGAATTGCCCAGAACTGAATTTCCAAGTTCTGGAAATTCTCTGAAAATGTTTCTGTATTCATCTGAACACAGCAACTTACAATCTGAATTCTCCTGATAAAATCAACTCCAAATGAGCTGAAACTTTTACAGGAGTCTAATAACACCCTAAAGGCTATTCTGGAAAAATTTGAGGATTTTTGGATAAACAAAACTCCCTCTCAAATTATTTGTCTGAAAAGCTTTAAAGACTTTTCCAGAATTAACCAATGACTTTCATACAAATTGGGTTTCATATTTCGATAGAGTTTGTCAATCTGAATCTAACCCAATTTGAATCACTAAATTTGGAGTTTCCTAACAAAAGTTATGCTCTTCTAAAGTTTGGGAGAAAATCTAGGATTTGAATAAATCGTGGAAAAGTTCAAACACTGACGATGGGTCCAGGGGACACCTGTCTGGTGTCGGGACAGCGCCACACGGGGCCACAGGACTATTTCCCGTGCTGTCACAGTTGATCCGTATCCACAGACGATCCGACCTCTCTCCTCAGAGCCACTAACACGCGGGCCCCGCGAGGCTTCTTCAACCTCGCGACTCCCGCGTCTCCCGCCGCCGGAGCTCGCCGGAGTGTCTCGGAAATTGGTTGTACAGCCATCTCTAATGCTCAAACTCACCGCTAGGCCAATTTCGTGCGAGGATCACGCTGGTGTGGTCTACCCGAGCCGGCAGAGCCTCCAACAAGGCTCGCGACGTGCGGCGGTACTCAACCTACTCCGGCGACGTTGCCCCATGGTGTTAGCCCGCTAAAAGCTCCATGGAAAGGACCTACAGCACCAGTGAGGGCTGGAGAAGCTTGGCATGGTCGCACACGAGCTCGGGAATGGCTCTACCCTAGCTTTCATCGTGCGCCCGACGCTTCCCATCGCCGCCGCCGTCGGAAAAGCTCGGAGTAGGCCCTCTACCATGGGTTCATGCTAAGGTTTGTGAAGAAGAAATATTGCTAATCTAGTCTAACTCCCGTGTGTGAATTTTTGTAAACTCTAAACAAGTATTGATCACGAATATGAAACCTTCTTACCCGCACCTCGGTTTGAGCCGGCCGGCGAAGAAACTGGAAATTCTCCGAAGATCTTCCACGGCGGGGGCTAAGACTTGGAGGTGAGCTGAAGGAAGTTCTTGCGCGTCCAGAGGTGGCCTAGCTCGGCCGTGACGCGCCTTGGGTGAGGCTGTCCACGATAGCCGTCCGTGGCGGTGTCTTTCGGCCACCGCGAGAACTCGGCGTTCTCAGTTTTTGGGGGCTGAGCTCACGTGGAAATGGTGTGAGGAGGTCGTGGGGGTTGCTAGGGTGTGGTTTTGCTGCTCAGTCGAAGCTTGCACGCTAACTATGGTGGTGTACGAGCGATTGGAAAGGTAGCGGCAGCTACGGTCAGTTTCTCGCGCGAGGAGGAAAGGAGCTGCGATGTTTCGGTGATAAGGGCGAATGGAAGCACGAAGTTGGGGTAAAAGCGCCTCGGCAGCTCTCCAGCGCGATGAAAATCGAGGAGGAGGTGGTGCTGGCTCATCTCGGTGTCGCCCGGTGAGAAGTCTCGGTGGCTCGGTTTTTTCACGTGGAGAAGGAAAAATGGAGACCACTCACTGCACAAATGAAGATCTTTTGCAGTTTTAACTCCTCAATGACATGTGGGTCCCATCCCCTTCTTATCCCTCTCCAAAATATCTCCCAAAGTTTGAATCTAATGGAATTCAATTGTGGGAATTCAAATCTGATGTGCATTTGGACGATTGGGCAAGTTCCATCCAAATTCAAATGGGTATTTGAATTCTTTGTAATTTAAATTCCATTTTAGAAAATAAGTTGCAAAACATTTCAACAAATCATGAAACTTTGCATACCCACCAATTTGGACCTAAGGAATTCAAATATGAAATCTGATTTTTAATTTGGCTGCTGCAAATGAGACTTTTAGCACAACAGTTTTGAAATACATTGTGTTGCTCTCATTTGAATTTTGAGTTGAACAAATTTGTTCCAAATCTGACTATAGGTTTCTCACACATATGGAAACTTCCCATCTTGGTTTTAGACCCCTCTTGGGTTTCAAGTTTTCAAACAATTATTTGAACTTGTGTGAAGAGGGCTCTCATGTGTGTTATCACATGTGGAAAAGGTTTTGACAAGTCCCATTTTTCATACATATGAAACCAACTTTTACAAACAAGAGTTTCTTTGTATTCACATTTTTGGACCTTTACACGCCCGGGGTTACTTGCACATTGAGCCATTGAGGACACTTGGGGTGTGTTTGATTTGAAGAATATGGTGGGATGTGATGGGGCGAGCCCACTTTTGATAGTGTTTGTTTTGGAGATAGGTGGGATGGGGTCATCCCCTGAGAGAAATATTCCTCTCAGATCCAGGACGGAACCATCCCTTCAAAGCTAGGTGGACGAATCCGTCGCACCTCCTGCATTTGCAGTTTTATGACAGATTATAAGGTGGTTGTTTGTAGTTTTAAATGGATTATATGCTTGTTATTGCAGTTTGATAGGAATAAATCCATATGAGCACTTTATTTATAGTATGTTTGCAGTTTAATTACAATGTTGTCATGTTTGTTTTCGAATATTGAAGAGCTTTCTACAACTTACCTTTTGAACACAAGTTAAATTTTATTGCAAAGTGGATTACTCAGAGGTTTCCAAATTAAACACTGTCAACCGATTAGTGCGAAGTTAAATTTTATCATGCCGTCTGTTAATGGAAATTATTTTCTTACTGAACTTGTGTTATTAAGTAACATATTGTAGTTTGTATTGCTGCCACTTACTTAAAATAATCATACCTATATATTCCTATCCTTCATTCAAACAAGAAACATGACCATTCCATCCCCCATTATTCTCCAAATTATATAGAAAACAATGACCATCCCATGCCACAAGATAAACCAAAATAAGACCATCCCATCCCTAAAACTGGAATAGATCCATCCCATTCCACCTTCTCTCCGAACCAGACACACCCTTTAACCACTGTATTATGCTCAAGTACATCTAAAAAGAGATATGAGAGCTTCCGATATGTTGTCCTTTGGTAGCCACAACACACATAACCTGACCCGACAAATATAGGAATAGCGACCGACGAGGCAACACCAAAAGCAACGAGACCAAAAACAGCGAGCGTCTGTCTGGCTAATAAGAAATAAAGTGGATTAGAGTGGAAAATAAACTAATTTTTACTCCAATCTCCCTCAATCCACTTTAAATTAAGAGTATTTAGTTATATGCAAACAAGCCGTGAGCCAGAAAAGCAATTAAAACACCGAACCCAGAGATCCCTCCCTCAGCACCGGCCGGCCGTCCTGGTTTTTTATTCTGACCAGACTTCCGACGACGTGAATCCTAGGGCTCCACTGTCGTCCAACCCTCTGCATACTGTCCGATCTTTGACTGAATAGGAATATGCACCTCTGAATGGAGCTGGGGACGAGGATGGTGCTCCGGAGCTTGAGAGCATGATCGGGACGACATGGTCCAGTCAGACAAAACAAGCACCACATCACGATAAGTCCTGGAACCACCACCCGATTTGCTCTCCGAGGCTGGGCTTGAATCGGATCAGACCAACGAAGCTCCTTGGATTGACCACACAGTGGGAGAAAAAGCATAAGAAACCAACACCCTGGAAGGAAAAGAGGTTCAATGCCGATGGCATAAGGCTTGGTAGACGCCTGTGCCGGGTGGCCTGCCGGCAGTGAGGATGGGGAGGAACAGACATCTGTAGGAGACCGAAAACGAAATGGATAGGAGATGGGGGAAGGAACCGACACCATGGAATAGAATGGAAAATCGATGACGACAGGGTGCTTGGTGGACAACGGCGCTGAGAGGCTAGCCGGCAGTGGGGCAGACGGAAGGACATCAAAAGAGGCTGAGGACGGAGAGAAGCCTGACACGTTGGAAAGGGACCACTCGACAGGGACGGGATGCTTGGAGGACGCTGGCGCCAGATGACCTGCCGGCGGTCAGGGAGGCAAATAGGTCGCCTCACCTTGAGGAGAGGGAGGTGAACCAGTTAAGACGTGGTTCCTCCGTTTGAGATTTCTCTTTGGGGCTATGGATGAGTTCAAGAAAACACTACAGGAAACTGCACTATTTTGTGTGCTAAACATGTTTTCGTCCGCACTTACCAAAACAAACAAAGTTTTGTGAGCTAATCGGCAGCTCACGAAAATAGATGATATTGTCGTGGGTTTTAGTGCTAGCACATGAAATTATGACATATATTCGTGGTTTTCAGTGCTGGCACACGAAATTAATAGCAATCATCATCGGTGTTCGTGCAGCTCACGAAAGTAGGACATATTTTTTCAGTTTTGACACACAAAATTATGACGCGTATTTTTTTGGGTTAGGACAAGCGCACGAAATTCAATGCCTATTTTAGTGGGTTTGGCCCGGCGCACGAAACTTCAGACGCTTATTTTCGTGGGTTTGGCCTGGCAAACAAAAATGCTTGTGTCCCTTCTCGATATCCGTGATTATTTTCGTGGGTTTGTTGGTGGGCTCACAAAAGTAAAGGTAGTGTCGTGGGTTTAGGGATCAGCTCACGAATATACATGCAATAAAACTGTCCCTCCTCGTTTTTCGGTGGTACTTTCGTGGGTTTGCGACAGGGCTCATGAAAATTCTTTTGTCCCTTCTCGATTTCTGTAGTTATTTTCGTGAGTTTGCGCTTGGCTCACGACAATACCGGCAAAAGTTGTCCCAACTTGGTTTCCGGAAATATTTTCGTGTGTTTGCAGCCGGGCTCACAAAAATACTTGTGTCCGTTCTTGGTTTCCGTGGACATCTTCGTGAGTTTGCGGCTCGGCTGACCACAGTTTTGGTTTTTGTGGGCCTAAACTCTAGCTCACAAAAATATCCGCGAAATAGCTGACGACCGGCTCGGGTTGCCCGACACTTCCGTGCGTCAGTCTCCAGTCTCCCGGTCGATCCACTGTTTGCTGCCCCGCCCCAACTGACACACTCAGTTGATCCGCCGCTCGCCTCCCCGGCCTAACCGCCAGATAGCCTCGCCGCAGCGCCGTGCTGTTGCCCAAGCCGCGTCGTTGCCGTCGCTCAAGCCCCACCGCAGCGCCTCCCCGGCCAACCTGCCACGCCGCCTCCCTGCAGCGCTGCGCCGTCGCCTACAGCCCCGCCTTGTCATCGCCGTCGCCCAAGCGTCGCCGCAGCGCCGCGCCTCCCCTGCCGACCCGCCGCACCTCGTTGCTGTAAGTATCAAAGGCCATGTTCATAAGAGTCATTTACTTAAATGACTGATTAGCTGTTGATCTCAGAAGTAAATTTGCATTGTGGTTGTGATGGTTATTTGCAGGTCAGGTCTATTGTATGTTATTGACATAAGTAAATTAGCAGCAAGCAATATATAATTGTAACTGTAGCAAGCAATATATAAGTACATTAGTCTTGTTCACGATCGTCTATTTTCATAAAATTTTGGCTATATCTTTGTAATCTTTCTGTAAAGGCAAAAGAGATTAACTTAGCTAATACAAAGTTAGATTAACTCAGCTAAATAAAAATAGCATCAGGGTAGTATTCATAGTGAAAACCATGTTGTATCATCATTTGATTAGCCAGGGTCTATTCATATGTGAAACTACCTTTACTTCTGTCGCAGAACTCTTTTCATCCTTCTTGTCATCCCACGACGCCTTGGCTCTGACTGCCGCTGGCCGCCGCTGCAGCCTCTACCATCGCTCCAGCCCCGACCGCTGCACCGGCTGCGCCGCTGTGCCGCTGCCGCCTCTGTCTCAGTCGAGGCGTCGACTAGACTAGGTATGATATTTTTTGGTTAGGTTTTATTTGGTTTGTTTCATAAGTTAATAACAATAGCGTGCAATAATTTTTCTATACTGTAACTCATTCACATGAGTTATTGGAGCTTCACTATTACATGCATATCCATCTAGTCTTCATAAATTTTAAGTATTCATCATTAAGTACTTTGTTACTGCAATATTCTTAGTTGGATATGCAGATTTCTTAGTTCTATGTTCTTGTATTGTATAGTCATGAACATGTGTGATGATAGAAGATGGATCTATGATGGTTGGCAGAAGAATGCTATGCCTTCGGATGAATGGGCCATCAATATTAAGGATTTATCAATCGAGCTTTCTCTTTATCGACCAACCATTTTGTGAAATGTCCGTGCAACAAGTGTCGTAAGTTTTTATGCAAGAAGAAGTTTGACATGGAACGAGACCTCTGTCGATTGGTTTTATGCCAGATTATGAAACTTGGTATGAGCATGGCGAGTTATACCATAGTAATGTTGTTGTTGATGACAGAGATGGTGACAACAAGGATAGAATAGAAGACATGGTTGAAGCACTAGATCATGATTGTGGTGCAGGTACATCTAAAGAAATTCCTAGACCCTAAGTTCAAGAATTCTATCAAATTCTCTCAGCATCACATGAACATTTGCATGAGGACACTAAAGTGTTTGTCCTTTCGATCGTTACTCAGCTCATGTCTATAAAATTAAAGTACAATTATCAAACAAGTGCTACGATGATCTCATGGATTTGATATCAGATATTCTTCCGTTAAATCATAAGTTTCCAAGAGATATGTATCGGTCAAAGAAATTGTTGGCAGACCATGGTATGAAGTATGAAAAGATTGATTGTTGTGCTAACAACTGTATGCTTTTCTGGAAGGAGAATGTAAATCTGACACAATGCTCGGTTTGTAAAGAATCTTGATACATCGAGGCCACAAATGAGGACGGTGAATTAGTGTAGACAAAAGTGGTAGTGAAACAACTTCGTTACATACCTCTTGCACCAAGGATGAAACAGTTGTTTATTTATAAATCAACTGTGAGACATATGCGATAGCATAAGGAAGGGGTGCACGAAACAAAGGGAGTAATGACACACCCTTCTGATGCTCAGGATTGGAAGCGTTGGACTCTTTTGATGAGTATTTTGCAAAAAAAATGCTAGAAATGTTTCTATTGGTTTGGCCACCGATGGTTTTCCCCTATTCAACACATCTTCTGCCTCGTATTCATGTTGGCTAGTTTTTGCTATACCATACAACCTTCCACCAGCGATGTGTAAGAAATATGAATACATGTTCTTGTCTCTAATCATTCCGGGTCGTAAACATCCAGGAAACATTTAGGGGTTTTTCTTCAACCATTGATTGATGAGTTTAAATTATGGACCGGAGTAGAAGCGTATGATAGCTACAAAAAACAGAAATTCAACTTGCGAGCAGCATTCTTGTGGTCAATTCAAGATTTTCTTTCATACAGGTTTTTTCAAGATGGAGCACACACGACAAATTTTGTTGTCCAATTGGTGGATCGGATTTTGATTGTTTTAGACTTACTCATGGGGGCAAAGTGTGTTTTTTATTGTCACGGACGATTTCTACCAGCAAATCACCCATTTCGAAGGCAAGTTAATACATTTCAAAAGAATACTATTATAACAAATGGTCCGTCGAAACATTTGGCTAGTGCTGAGATTGTTGCATGGCTTAGTCAACTTGTCCCTACAAATGATAGGTTTGATGGTTTTGGTCATGACCACAATAGGACTCATATATGTGGCTTATGAGATCTTCCTTATGCTAAGTCATTGTTACTGCTACACAACATTGATATGATGCACCAGGAACACAATGTAGTCGAAAGCATCATTAGCATATGTTTTAATTTCAAAAAGATAAAAGATAATTTGAAGTCTTGAAAAGATTTAGCGGAGATTTGTAATCGTCCGACTCTAGAAGTCAGATAGGAAGGTAGTGGAAGACAGAGATTGCCACGTGCTCCATTTTGCCTTAAAGTTAGTGAAAGGAAAGAAATTCTAAGTGGTTGCAAGAACTAAAGTTTTCTGACGGTTACTGTGCTGGATTGAGGCGCACGACAAATCTTGAAAATTGGGTACTAAATAATCTTAAAAGCCATGATTATCATATAATGATGGAAAAACTTCTTCTAGCAACATTTTATGGATATGTTCATCAGGATGCGTGGAGAGTGCTTGCGGAACTTACTTTTTTTATAGACAATTATGTCCTAAGGAAATTACAGTTCAAATGATAGAAAAATTAGAGAAAGAAATAACTTCCCTCATATACAAAATGGAAATGGTATTCCCACCAGGATTTATAAATGTAATCAACATCTAATTGTGGATTTGCCATACGAAGCTAAAGTTTGTGGTCCCGTGCAATATCGATGGATGTATCAATATTTTGCATTATGTAGCGAGTTCGATAAACAATTTTAGAAGTATCAGCGTCAACCAACAAGCAAACAATTTGATAAAATGTGTCATGATAGCCTTCATGGGGGCCCTAACTTCGTCAATTGGTTTTGGAAGAATGTAACATTCTCTTATTCATGTTACTTTGATCATTGCCAAGTTCATCTAATTAGTACAACTAATATTTTATTAAATTCGTAGTGCATGGTCGATGCTAACATTTATGAGGAACTATGACAACTTTCTCAAGGAACTATAACAGCAAAACATCCCCTTGCGGCCACGACAAATAGTGGCATTGTAACTAGAGCATGTGATGCACAAGGGCATGAAACTAACTACTATGGGATTATTCCAAATGTTGTTGAGTTTAAATTTGATGGTTCCAAAGACCTTAGAGTTACTTTCTTCCATTGCGAATGGTTTGGTAATAACAGGGGAACACAACAGGATGAATTTGGTATAATAGAGGTAAAACATGAAATAGACATCACGGATGCGATAATTATATTCTTGCTCATCAAGTTGAGTTGGTTTACTATCTACCGTATCTTTGTCCAAACTTGAGTGCTTGGTGGGTCTTGTATAAAGTTAATCCACGAGAACGGTTATATGCCCCGGGTGATGCTGGTTATCAAGAAGAACAAGATGAAGTGTACCAAGAGAATGATATTCTACCATCTTTTAATATAGATGATGGTTTAGATCTTGATACATTAGTTAGTGATGTTGAAGACAATGAATGAGAAGAGGTAGTAGTGGTTAAAAGAAAGAGATCTAGCACTAAAAAAGTCAAAATGGGACAAACGAAGAAAGTTGGTCGACATGTTACCGAAGGAACATCGGATCATGATGAATTTTAATCATGTAATTAATTTATATTTCTTTTATTACTTTTTGTTTTATCATTATTTATTTATAATCAATTTTTTCTCTACAACAGGATGCCACGTGGTCTGGAGAATATCGCTCAGCGGCTCTTTGGCTCCACAAGCAAGAGTGGGAGCAGGTCTGCTAGCTCTTCTCGTAGCCATGAGTCTCTTTTTCATGGTACCATCTCAAATAATAGTAGACGAGAAGCATTCAGAAGATGCATGGAAGAAGCTCACGAAGAGGTTAATTTCTTTATAATTTTATTATATTTATCATTATATTATCATGTGAAAGTTAATTTATCTAATTTTAGGTGGAGCAAGAGATCCATGAGGAGGGTCAGGAGGAGTGTCGAGAAGATCAAGGAGGAGGAATCTCTGCGGGGTAGGAACAACAATCAGGGGTAAGAGCATGTATTGATGAGGAAGCCGAGGAGGACAAGGGGGATGCCACAGATATGGGAGACTTGCCATAATCATTCAGGTATCAGTCTTCAAACACTACCGCTGGCTGTGCCTCAACAATAGAGATTACGGATCGCTCCTGTCGGTGACTGGTTAATAAATATATAACTCAGTATTGAATTCAAGATACAAACTTCTCGACAAATACCATATTTTTTATTGAATTTTAGGCAACGGGGTGACTTGGATTGGGATGGCCGACAACACCGTAGGCAGCCTAATGCGGCGTTGGGTGCTATATGTCGCCACCATTATCCAGGTCTTGTGACTATAAAAGGTGAAGAGAAACCTGCAACAAGTTAGAAGCACTACAAGATTGCTCCTCATGCCGTGCATGAAATTTTAGCAGGAGTTGTCTAGCACAATTTTTGGGTATGCTTTTTCTATATTGCATCATGTTTATCTCAATTATATTTTACTAATACATGTAATGTTGTATTTGTAATAATGATACCGCTTGCCCAAAGATCATGACGCTGTTATCGAGTCTAGAGCACACAAAGTATTCCATAAAGTTGTGCTGAAAGTTGTGAACATGTTGTCCAATGCCCGAATCACGGCTTTGTACTTTTACTACAAGGACAAGCTTGGATAAATGATGAACAAGAGAATGGGAGCTTCAAATTTTTTTCTAGATGATGATCAATATGGTCAGGTAATGATTACTTGGATGGTAAAGTGTTCTGATGCTTATTATGCTTTATGTACTTATTAGGCATCAAGTGAGTATCGAGAGAAATCTAACTCCAATAGAATCAACCGTAAGTCCGGTGGTCAAGTTCTCCATCGTTATGGTGGAGATGGTCATATTTGTCTTTCAAAAAGAATGGTGAGTTTAGTGCATTTGTAATTTTTTCTTGTTATGTAAGGTTTTGTGGCACTATGTTTATTATATATCTTTGTTGGCTGCTAAAAGTGGTAACTCCGCCTATGTTGTAATAACATAGCCGGTCCCAAGCCCGGGTAAAGGTGGAGGGGTTGTGATAGGCTTGGCGAGCCAACAACTACACTTAGCCATTCTCATGGAAATGAAACCCGATAGAAATTCGTTGGGGCGTAACCCTCTTAGCGACGCGCCATATCGAAACCTGGGTATGGTGTTAAGTAGGCAAGGGCTGGGTCACCACCGCCTTAGTGGCGCGCCATATTGGAACCCGGATATGGTGTTAAATGAGCAAGGGACGGATCGCCACCACCTTAGTGGCGCGCTACATCATCGCCCGGATGTAGTGATAAGTGAGCAAGGGTCTTTGCATCTTACTCGACGGGTGCAAATCGTAAGGAAGCTAGCCGAGGAACATAGATTTCGGGTGGGTAGTTGGAATGTAGGATCCTTGACGGGGAAGCTACGTGAGTTAGTAGATGTTGCCATTAGGAGACGAGTAAATATCCTTTGTCAAGAGACTAGATGGGCGGGTCAAAAGGCGAGAGAAGTCGAGAATACCGGTTTCAAGCTTTGGTATTCTGGATCGGCTGGGACTAGAAATGGAGTAGGTGTTCTAATAGATAAGAGTCTTAAGGATGGAGTAGTGGATGTTCGAAGACGAGGAGATAGGATCATCTTAATTAAGATAGTAATTGGGGACATTGTCTTGAACGTCATTAGTGCTTATGCCCCACAAGTTGGGCTCAACATGAGTGCTAAGAGGCAATTTTGGGAGGACTTGGAGGATATGGTTAGTAGTGTACCGATACAAGAATCACAAGAACAAAGTGGTGGAAGTTGAAAGGAGAACCACAAGAATCCTTTAAAAATAGGGTGATCACAGAAGGACCCTGGGCAGAAAATGGAGATGCAGATAGTATGTGGGTGAAGATGGCAACTTGCATTAGGAAGGTAGCTAGTGAGGTGTTCGGGGTGACAAAAGGAAGGAAACATGTAGATAAAGACACTTGGTTGTGGAATGAGGATGTACAAAAAGCCATTAAGGAGAAGAAGGAGTGTTTCAAGAGTTGGCATAATGATAGAAGTGCAAGCAACATGCTTAAGTACAAAGAGGCCGAGAAAAATGCAAGGCGTGCTATGAGTAAGGCAAGAGGACAGGCCTATTATGAGTTATATGAGAGACTAGAGACAAAAGAAGGTGAAAAGAACATATACAAGATAGAAAAAATCTGCGAGAGAAAGATGAGGGATTTCAATCAAGTTGAATGCATCAAAGATGAGACTGACCGTATTCTAGTGAAGGGTGAAGAGATTAAGAATAGATGGCGGGATTACTTTAATGGGCTATTCAATGATGAGAATGGGAGCACTATGGTTGAGTTGGATGACTCCTTTGATGACTCCAACAGGCGGTTCGTGCGAGGATACAAGAGTTTGAGGTTAAGGAGGCCTTAAAAAGGATGAAAGGAGGAAAGGCTCTCGGCCCTGATGATGTCCCTATTGAGGTGTGGAGATGCCTTGGGGACGTGGCAATAGTATGGCTCACAAAGCTATTCAACCACATTTTTCAGTCAAACAAGATGCCTGAAGAATGGAGGAAAAGTATATTAGTACCTATCTTCAAAAATAAAGGAGATATTCAAAGTTGTACTAATTATCGAGGGATTAAGCTTATGAGTCATACTATGAAGCTTTGGGAGAGAGTGATTGAACCCTGACTGAGGAAAGTGACCAATGTCACTAAAAACTAGTTTGGTTTTATGCCTGGGAGATCTACAATGGAGGCGATTTTCTTGCTTCGTCACCTTATGGAGAGATATAGGGAGCAGAAGAAGGACTTGCATATGGTGTTCATTGACTTGGAGAAGGCGTACGACAAGATACCAAGGTCAGTCATGTGGTGGGCACTAGAGAAACATAAAGTGCCAACAAAGTACATTACCCTTATCAAGGATATGCATAATAATGTTAGGACAAGTGTACGCGTAAGTGATAGTAAGACTGATGCATTTCCTATCACGGTAGGACTACATCAAGGATCAGCTTTGAGCCCATACATCTTTTCCTTGGTTATGGATGAGGTGTCGAAGGATATACAAGGGGATATCCCTTGGTGCATGCTCTTTGCCGATGATGTAGTGCTGGTAGATGAAACTAGGGATGGTGTTGATAAGAAATTAGAGCTATGGAGACAAACCTTAGAGTCCAAGGGGTTTAGACTTAGTAGGACCAAGACCGAGTATATGAGGTGTGACTTTAGTGGTGTTGCTCGTGAAGAGGGAAATGTTAGTCTACAAGGACAAATAGTACCTAGAAGGCACTCTTTCCGATACTTAGGATCAATGTTACAAAGCAATGGCGATATTGATGAGGATGTTTGCCACAGGATCAAGGTAGGATGGATGAAATGGCGACAAGCCTCTGGAATCCTATGTGATAGGAAGGTCCCACAAAAGCTAAAAGGGAAGTTCTATAGGACAATGATCAGACCTGAGATGCTTTATGGGGCGGAATGTTGGCCAATTAAAAGGCAACATGTCCAACAAATGAGTGTCGCAGAGATGCGCATGTTACGGTGGATGTGCGGGCACACGAGAAGAGACCGAATAAGGAATGAGGCGATTCGTGATAAGGTAGGGGTCGCGCCGATTGAAGAGAAGTTAGTCCAACATCAATTTAGGTGGTTTGGACATATCCAACGGAGGCCTCCAGAAGCACCGGTTAACAGTGAGATTTTAAGAGGTAGAAAAAATATTAGGAGGGGTAGAGGACGACCAAGGTTGACCTGGAAGGAGGCGGTAAAACAAGATTTGAGAGACTGGAATGTATCTAGAGACTTAGCTCATGATAGGACCACATGGAAAGTAGCAATTCATGTGCCAGAACCTTAGTCTAGTTTCCTTTTTTCTTTCTTTCTTTTTCCTTTTTTTTCTTTTTTCTCTTTTTCTCTTTTTTCTTTTTTTGTCTTTTTGTCTTTTTTTCTTTTTTCTTTTTCCTTTTTTTCTTGTTCTTATATCTCTTCCTCTCTTTTACTTCATTGATATTGGGTTTCATGTCTAGCCGACCCCAACATGCTTGGGATAAAGGCTTGGTTGTTGTTGTTGTAGGCTGCTAAAAGTGGTGAGGATCCCTCTTTCACCGGTACTTATACACAAGGACATAGGGGCTCCGATAACAGCCAATTGTCCACACCGGCAGCAACTCAAAACTTGGTAGGTCATATTAGTCAAATTAATTATTAAACAATACGGATAGTTGCTTTACAATTTGTTTTTTTTTGTGTAGGAGAAATATGCTGAAGAGGTGGTTCGACGTCATGGAGATGACTATGATTGGAGAAAGGAAGACGTCGATGTTGTGGCTTTGTACCAATCCGGTGGAGGAAAGCCTCATGGGAGGTGAACTTACTCCTCTCATATTGCTTTATGCACATACTAAATTTTTTTGAAGTGTCAACTTATAATTATGTCATATTCCTTTATGTAGATATGCGATGTTCTATGATGTGCTGAACACTGATGTGGTTCTCTCGAAATCATGATTAACATAGAGCGGGGCGAGTTCTTCTCAACGTACGCATACTAGAGATGAGTCCAGGTTGAAACAAATGGAGGAGGAACATGCTGCATTAAGAGAACACATGAGACTCCAAGAAGATTGCATGAGACGATAGGAAAAGTGCATAAAAGCACAAAATGACTACTTTGTGAACCTGACAACATGGCAACAGTCAATGCATGTACATTGGTGTAAGGGTTTAAGTATTTATGTTAACATTTAGAGAAGAATTATGCTAAACATTTCAAAATGAATTTAGGGATACTTTTCTCAGCTTGGACTGCCTACCGCCATGCCACCTCTACCGACGCCCCCACAGCTACCGACGTCTCCACCGATACTGGTGCTTTCATACCTTCTTCCTGCTGGAACACAAGTAATGTATACTCGTAATGTTCTTTTCACTTTTACAAACTATTATTATACTTATAACATGCATCATTGTTTATCGTTAGGGATCATCCTCAAGACCACAAAACTTTCAGGTCCTCGCGTTATAAATTTGCACACACCATCTACAGGAGAACGGTGTGGAGGAGAAGACTTCGTCGATCAGTTTTTCGCTCCCGGTGGTAGCAACTAGGTAAGTCGTTAAAACTAAGATACATTTAGAGTCCTCGTGTTACAAACCCATTCCGCTTGCAGTTTTCAAAATGACTTCGTTTTTAAGAAGCCATCCAAGAATACATATCATGTTACTTTTCATTTACATCTTATGAAATTGGTTATAATGTGTTATCAAATTGGTTGATACAGGAAGTACGGCGAGCGGGAAGAGATGGTGAGTTGTAATGTGTTATCAAATTAAGTGCGAGTTGCAATTAGTATGAACCATGTAATGGACGTTTTAATTTTAATTGAACTCGTTGTGAGTTGTAATGTTGTATGGACTATGTAATGAACGTTTTTGATGTGAATTGAAATTGGTTGTGAGTTAAAATGAACAATATTTGTTATGAAAAGTATCAATGTGTTGTGTATGTGCTGGGAAGTATAATTATTTGAACTACTATGTTTATTTATGTGTTGGGAAGTAAATAATTAGGTTATATTTTAAACTGTAATGCATATTTTTGTGGGTTTTTTCTGGCACACGAAAATAATTTGGTATTTATTTTCATGGCTTTTTTCTGGCCCACGAAAATATGACCAAATTATTTTCGTTCGTTTTCTTCATGGCCCACGAAAATATAACTACCTATTTTCATGGGTTTTTCTCTGACCCACAAAAATATACCCCACTTATTTTCGTGGGTTTCTTTGTGGCCCACGAAAATAAACCCCAAATATTTTCGTGGGTTCTTTCTATGGCCCACGAAAATAAATAGCCCATGAAAATATATTTATTTTCGTGAGCCATACTAGCTGCCAATGAAAATACACTTATTTTCGTGGGTGGCTCACAAAAATATATTTATTTTTGTCGGTTTATTTTTTGTGGGACCTAAACCCACGAAAATGCGTATTTTTGTGGGGTTTTTTTTTGTATATTTTCGTGGGTTCTTGGCTCACAAAAATATATCGTATTCTTGAAGTGAAAGCCTAATGAAAAAGGCCATTGCACACTGAGGTGATCTCTGAACAGGGAAAAGATCTGAGTTGGAAGAGCGCAAGAGGGATTCAGTTTGCGAGGAAGCAAGGAAGGATGAAGAAACGAACTCTACCTTCTTTTATACTAAACCTCAGATACGATCTACTCGCTTCATAAAACGCGTGGTGTACTGCACCCATGGGGAACACACAAAGGGTGAAGGTAGTGTTTCACTATTCAAATTGCACGGTGCGGCCAAATCACGGGCATCTGCTTCAGATGATGAATGGATTTTAGGGAGATCAAATCAGCACGGTTCCGTAGGTGAGTGTGAAGACGCGGGGGTCCCTACATTTCAGGATCACATTGGATGGTGTCGTGCGATACGACACACAACAACAAACATAAAAATAAAACCGTATTGCATAACATAAGTGTTAAATTTACATGAAAATCAAGTGTACAAAATATTTTACAACAAAATATGCTACAGCTGAAGTACTTTGTTTTTAGCTCACACTCTCAAGCCTAATCTAAGCAAAAACGAAGTTGTCCAGCCCAGAGACGGTTCACACTACCAGCACAACTGAATCATGATGGGGTGCAGGGTTCCCAGTCAGTCATATACCCCGAAGGGGTGTAGCCTTAATCCTGAACCTTTCGTCATATGAATCCACATATGGCCAATCACCTGCAGCAACAACTTATATAGAAACCATGAGCACAAGGGCTCAACAAGATTTACCCGTCTCAACTAAACATGAAACTCTACATGATAGAAACATAGACTTGGGAAGCTGACAATTTATAAACAGACTCGCCTACAATTCCTGGAAACAGACTCTTGCATAAATGCAGGGAAAGGCTGCGTACAAAAAACCCAAATGGGTCGGACCCTTCCCCGGACCCTGTGCAAGCGGGAGCTACATTCACCGGGCTGCCCTTTCTTTTACCCGCCTACAATTAAGTCCTTAGTTTTCAGTTTTAAGCCACAGATTCATGGTTCATGAAAAATAAACTCAGTGAGCACTATCACTACAACATACAAGTTGCAATACAATCATCATTCATAACAGCAATACTTCTTATCATTCCAACTACTCTTTCTTACTACTTCATAGCGCAGTGAACAAGCGGTACTCATATAACCTCAAGGGACGGTGATTCGAATCAAAAGACACCCGGAATACATGACACGTACGCCCATACTTGAAGCTGCCTGAGGCACACTTCACGGATGTCATACGTGGTAACCTTTCACAGGACACCCAAATATTGAATCGGTCTTACCGTCACGATCAGGAGGTCCGTACACGAAGCACCCGTTGAGCACGTTGTCCGTTAGTGGATTTACACCTTCCTGCCCTCAACCACCACCTATAAGATGGTGGGGTGTGCCTCAACGCCCAGGTTAACTTGTTGCATCTATTTACTTGGGCCTATATATTCGGTATGTAACCGGTACAGTTCAAACTTGTCTAGCAGGGCTGCACACGGCACGATCCTAATTCGACACAGGTAGAGCTATGCACACAAGACCTTTTCTTGCTGCAACCTACATCCCTACCCGGTCTAAATTCAAATTTAGTAATTCACATTCTCGAACTGAAACCCATGTAATCCCTATTTTTCTCTCGCAAGTAGATTCCAACTAATCGACTTCTACCGATTCTTATATAGCATTAGCATAGCAGAAATTAATATGACGGAATCCTATATTACCAATTTACTCCATGGATAATTTAGTCATACAATTGGAGTGCCATACATCCTGGACCTAATGCACAATCCATTGCTACAAAACAATAGTAATATAAAGAAAGCTTTATAAAAGCTTTTAAATGCAAATCGTGTCTTATCTTGTTGCTTCTCAAGATCAATGTTAATTTCCGGAGCAATGCTATCAATGGGCTCCGGGTCTCCTCGAGTTCGGTGACTAATTGAAATGAATAAAATGCAAAAGATGTGTTAGTTTAACATATGAGGGAAAGATTATAAGAATAATAAAATTCTATAGTAAATAGACTCCAGTGCCCCTCAGATTTCTACAGTATCTAACATAGGTCATAGACGGCCTGCTAGAAAGGTTTCTAGAATTTCTAAGAAAGGTTCTGGTCATTATAATTTCCTAAAGCTTTTTGCTTCTCTCAAATTCCAGAGAATGTTTGGGGCTTTGACATATAGCAAAGTAGGTTTCCCATACATTGCTGGTCTTAAGTAGTCCAACAGAATTTGTTTTACATTTTCTAAGTTTCCTACAGAAAGTTATGGATTTTATAAGTCCACTATTTTTTGAAATGGTTTCTGTTATTTTTATAGACAACAACAACAACAACAACAACAACAACCAAGCCTTTATCCCAAGCATGCTGGGGTTGGCTAGACATGAAACCCAATATCAATGAAGTAAAAGAGAGGAAGAGATATAAGAACAAGGAAAAAATAAAAAAGAAAAAAAAAGAAAAAAGAAAAAAATGACAAATGACAAAATAAAAAGAAAAAAGAGAAGAGAAAAAAGAAAAAAGAAAAAAAACAAGACTACGATTCTGGCACATAAATTGATACTTTCCATGTGGTCCTATCATGAGCTAAGTCTCTGGATACATTCCAATCTCTCAAATCTCGTTTTTACCGCCTCCTCCCAGGTCAACCTTGGTCGTCCTCTACCCCTCCTAATATTTTCTCTACCTCTTAAAATCCCACTGTTAACCGGTGCTTCTGGAGGTCTCCGTTGGATATGTCCAAACCACCTAAGTCGATGTTGGACTAAATTCTCTTCAATCGGCGCCACCCTACCCTATCACGAATCACCTCATTCCTTATTCAGTCTCTTGTCGTGTGCCCGCACATCCACCGTAGCATGCGCATCTCTGTGACACTCATTTGTTGGACATGTTGCCGTTTAGTTGGCCAACATTCCGCCCCATAGAGCATCGCAGGTCTGATCACCGTCCTATAGAACTTCCCTTTTAGCTTTGCGGGACTTTCCTATCAGATAGGATTCCAGAGGCTTGTCGCCATTTCATCCACCCTACCTTGATCCTGTGGCAAACATCCCCATCAATATCGCCATTGCTTTGTAACATTGATCCTAAGTATCGGAAAGAGTCCCTTCTAGGTACTATTTGTCCTTGTAGACTAACATTTCCCTCTTCATGACCAAAACCACTAAAGTCACACCTCATATACTCGGTTTTGGTCCTGCTAAGTCTAAACCCCTTGGACTATAAGGTTTGTCTCCATAACTCTAATTTCTTATCAACACCATCTCTAGTTTCATCTACCAACACTACATCATCAGCAAAGAGCATGCACCAAGGGATATCCCCTTGTATATCCTTCGACACCTCATCCATCACCAAGGAAAAGATGTATGGGCTCAAAGCTGATCCTTGATGTAGTCCTACTGTAATAGGAAATGCATCAGTCTCACTATCACTTACTCGCACACTTGTCCTAACATTATTGTACATATCCTTGATAAGGGTAATGCACTTTGTTGGCACTTTATGTTTCTCTAGTGCCCACCACATGACTGACCTTGGTATCTTGTCGTACGCCTTCTCTAAGTGGATGAACACCATATGCATGTCCTTCTTCTGGTCCCTATATCTCTCCATAAGCTGACGAAGCAAGAAAATCGCCTCCGTTGTAGACCTCCCAGGCATAAAACCAAACTGGTTTTTAGTGACATTGGTCACTTTCCTCAGGCGGTGTACAATCAATCTCTCCCAAAGCTTCATAGTATGACTCATAAGCTTAATACCTCGATAATTAGTACAACTTTGAATATCTCCTTTATTTTTGAAGATAGGTACTAATATACTTTTCCTCCATTCTTCAGGCATCTTGTTTGACTGGAAAATATGGTTGAATAGCTTTGTGAGCCATACTATTGCCACGTCCCCAAGGCATCTCCACACCTCAATAGGGACATCGTTAGGGCCGAGGGCCTTTCCTCCTTTCATCCTTTTTAAGGCCTCCTTAACCTCAAACTCTTTTATCCTCCGCACGAACCGCCGGTTGGAGTCATCAAAGAAGTCATCCAACTCAACCATAGTGCTCCCATTCCCATCATTGAATATCCCATTAAAGTAATCACACCATCTATTCTTAATCTCTTCATCCTTCACTAGAATGCGGTCAGTCTCATCTTTGATGCATTTAACTTGATTGAAATCTCTCATCTTTCTCTCACGGATTTTTGCTACCTTGTATATATCCTTTTCACCTTCTTTTGTCTCTAGTCTCTCATATAACTTATCATAGGCCTGTCCTCTTGCCTTACTCACAGCCTTCCTTGCATTCTTCTTAGCCTCCTTGTACTTAAGCATGTTGCTTGCGCTTCTATCATTATGCCAACTCTTGTAACACTCCTTCTTCTCCTTAATGGCCTTTTGTACATCCTCATTCCACCACCAAGTGTCTTTATCTACAAGTTTCTTTTCTTTTGTCACACCGAACACCTCACTAGCTACCTTCCTAATGCAAGTTGCCATCTTCATCCACATACTATCTGCATCTCCATTTTCTGCCCAGGGTCCTTCTATGATCACCCTATTTTTAAAGGATTCTTGTGATTCTCCTTTCAACTTCCACCACTTTGTTCTTGTGATTTTGACACCTTTGTCCCGCAAAGAACATGTATGGAAGCGAAAGTCAGCTATCACAAGCTTATGTTGTGTCACAACACACTCCCCGGGGATCACCTTACAATCTAGACACTCCCGTCTATCCTTTCTCCTAGTGAGGACAAAGTCAATCTGGCTAGAGTGTTTGGCACTACTAAAGGTCACTAGGTGAGATTGCCTCTTCCTAAAGAGGGTGTTAGCTACCAACAGATCATAGGCTACGGCAAAGTCTAGGATGTCCTTACCCTCTTGATTTTTATCGCCGCATCCAAAGCCTCCATGTACTCCCTCAAATCCTAGGTTAGTTGCACCCACGTGACCATTGAGATCTCCCCCTATGAGGAGTTTCTCGGTTATCGGTACACTACTAACCATATCCTCCAAGTCCTCCCAAAATTGCCTCTTAGCATTCATGTTGAGCCCAACTTGTGTGGCATAAGCACTAACGATGTTCAAGACAATGTCCCCAATTACTATCTTGATTAAGATGATCCTATCCCCTCGTCTTCGAACATCCACTACTCCATCCTTAAGACTCTTATCTATTAGAACACCTACGCCATTCCTAGTCCAGGCCGAACCAAAATACCAAAGCGTGAAACCGGTATTCTCGACTTCTCTCGCCTTTTGACCCGCCCATCTAGTCTCTTGTACACAAAGGATATTTACTCGTCTGTTAATTTTTATAGACATGGAACAAAAACACTTAATTAAATTAATCTAAACTTACCCAATGGTTCTGAAATTTTTACTGGAAGTCCTAATGTACTAAAGGAATACATTGGCCAAATTTGAGATTTTTCTACAAAGGAAATCTCTTGAAATCAATCCCCAAATGTTTAGAATAAAGGAATTATTTAGAAAATTCCAAAGCCTTTCATACAAAAAAATTCTACTACTGGACTTTACTTGTCATGAGGATTCTAAAAAAATTGTTTGAGAATTTTTGGATAATCCTACTGAGAGGTATGATTTTCCAAAGTTCATCCTAAATCCAGAAATAAATTTCTATTGAAAATCCTTTCCGGGCTAATTCATTTAAATCCAGCTAATCGGGTGAAAGCAACATGGGGCCACAGACTTAACCGTGCGTGGTCACAAATCCAGTTCCGCAGAGGATCCCCATCGGCCCTCCATCTCGACTGACAGGCGGGGCCCACTCCCCCTTCTACTACCTCACGCTGGTGGCATTTCCTGTGACAGCTCACGACGGCAACCTCGCCACCCGTTGTTCCCATGCACCAACCTTTGCCAAACTCATCAAACTTCCCGTTGCGATGCTGAATATGCCGCGGTGGTCGGCGAAGCACGGCGGTGGCCAGAAAGTGGCATTGCGATGGCGACATTGGCAAAAAGCTCGCCGGCGATGGTGTTCTAGCTCGGGAAATCACTATTTCTATCAGGGTTTGATCCTACAGTATCACCAGAGCACGAGGATCACAGAACTGAATCAAGGAACCTATAAACATGGCCACAACATACGTTCATCAGTGAACTGATAGGTTTTTACCTGGGAATGTGAAATCCCACAAAAAACTTAACATGTTTAGGGCAGTTCAAAGAGGCAATTAGCGGGGGAATTAAAATTTTGAATTAAAATGGTGTGAGATTAATTCAAATCTGAAATTTTAACTTAACATTGTAAAAATCAAAATCTGATCTCACATTGCAATTCATCATATCCTAATCAGTCAGTCTACCAAATTTCACAATGTTGGATGTGAAATCCCACAAATTAAAACATGTTAGGGCAGCTCAAAAAGGGGGGAATTAAAAATTTTAATTAAAAGATGTGAGATCAATCCAAACATGAAATTTACACATAAAATTTGATAAATCTGAATCTGTTCTCACATTAGAGTCTTACATATTTTAAATAGGCAGGCTACCAAATTTGGAGCTAATTTACTATATAATTAAGTGAAACATAAAGTGGAATTCTAAATTCTGAATTCTACTGTCAACTTGTCAAAATTAAAGAACTAAGTTCACCAATAGGTTTCCCATGTATCAGTTAGCATTCCTGCCAAAATTCATTAATTTTGGACTACATTTACTATTTATTTGAATCTTGCAAAAGAGGAATCCAAATTCAAATTCAAATTCAAACATCACTTCCAAAATTCAACTTTGACCAAATTCAAATTGTATTGCACCATTGGTCTCCACACATTCAGTTTAGTCTAGTTGCCAACTTTTACTATCTTATGAAATGGTTTACTATTTTAACTGAATTTACAAAGTGGATAAGTGACGAGGTGGGACCCACTTGTCAGCTTGGAGTGCTCTCTCTCTCTCTCTCTCTCTCTCTCTCTCTCTCTCTCTCTCGTGCATCCTAACTGATCGCCGGCATGATTCTAACGCGAGCAGCTGCTGGCGAGCTGCAGTAAAGCCATTGTGATCTTCACCTCACTGTGCTATTTAAGCCCTCCACTGAGCCGGTGAAAATCCATTCAGAATTCGTGTCTCACCGTTCGGCCGCTGAGCACACTTAGCACCGCCCTCTCGGTTCACCGTCACCTCGGCGATCCAGCCTTTGTCTCGTGCCGGTCACCAAAGCAAAAAGGTGTGTCGTAGCTTGCTAGTGCTCACGGTGCAATCTGTTTGCCATTTTCTTCATCATACATCAGTATTTCTAATTTTCTTCTCGGTTAGTTCATAAGAGCTGAAGTGCATTCGAGGTATATTTGTTGCACATGATCAGTGGATGATCATGTGCATTTAGGTTTATATTCTAGACATCTTTGCGGAGCTATATGAAGAAAAAGAACAAGAAAAGACCAAGGAACCATAGAGTTCACCAAGTTTTTGCCGCTGTCGGTGAAACTGTGAGACCTATGTGTGCTGAATACATTGGTTATGACGATAAAAGTTTTGAATTCAGCCAAAACACTGTTTTTGTCAAGGTCCAACTCTAGGTCCGAGCTCCGACAAAGATCCGACGTAAGGTCCGACTTGCTATGGCTAGGTCCGACATGTGTTTGGTTATCTCCGGCGGTAGGTCCGACTAGCTTTGGTAAGTTCCGGTGCTAGGTTCTGCTAGCCTTGGTAACCTCCGTCTCAAGGTCCGGTTAGCTTTGGTAAGGCACGGAGCTAAATTGCAATGGTTCTATTTTTACTATGCAAATGTTTCGATCTTGCTTTACATCTATGGAAAGTTTACTTAGTATTCCTTTACTAAGTTTTTGAAGTGTTATGGCTGTTTACGGTGGTTAACGTTTTGCTATGGTTTGCAACATGCTTATGTGAGGTGTTCATGTAAGGTGTTGTGGTTTTCGGAACTAACGTGAGTCAAGTCGCGGACTTGTGCTTGAAAATATTGGTTGTTTATTCATGTGCAGGTGTTGCTTGAGTTCAAGATATGGCTGGTGACGGGATCCATTGAACTAGTCTTAGGGAGAAGATGAGGTTCAACAACCAAGTTCGGGAGGAATTATAGTTGAGTTGATC
The DNA here is from genome assembly GCA_030760725.1 of Neostapfia colusana. Taxonomy (NCBI): domain Eukaryota; kingdom Viridiplantae; phylum Streptophyta; class Magnoliopsida; order Poales; family Poaceae; genus Neostapfia; species Neostapfia colusana. Next base: position 69,281,008 of record JASWHV010000017.1, read on the forward strand.
AGGAGGTCGCGCAGCATATTTGGATCAAGAACAATGCATATGGAGGTATCGTGGACGTCGTTGGAAGGTTTTTGCACGTGTGCAAGGAGTGCATGACGTGGCAACATGGTTCCAAGGCGTGATAAAGAGATGTGGACATAAAGAATTGGTCGGAAAGGTCCAACCGGCTGGATTTTGCGCTCAGGCTGCGGCTGAGACGTTTGTGGTTTGTTTATGGAAAGTTTCGAGTTGGTTATAATAGGATTTCGTGTTAGGCATAAAGTAGAGTTGTTTTAGGAATGTTTGGGACGTTCCTAAGGTGTTTGGAAGTCTTAAGATTGCTTCTATCTGCGTCTAGAAGAGTCTTGAGCAGTATTGGAAAGTTACAATTTGAATCCAAGTAGAAGTAAAAGTCCTAGTTTGAATTGGATTGGCCTTAGGGCAGGTTATATAAGCAAGGGAGGCCAAGGCTCGTGGTGTGCACGACTTTGGGCTGTTCCTCCACTAAAGGAAACATACTTATTTTCGTGGGCCGGAAACCCACGAAAATAACAAAGAAGCTCACGATAATACATATTTTCGTAGGTTTTCCCATTATTTTTGTGTGCCAAGGCCGACGAAATTAAGCTATCGAAAATAGATTTTTTTTCGTGAGCTGCCCACGAATTTTTTTTCGTTGGCTAGCTCGGGCTCACGACAATAAAAGTATTTTCGTGGGCCAGCTCTGGCCCATGAAAATAAATATTTTCGTGGGTCTGGTCTGACCCATGAAAATAAGTATTTTTGTTGGCCCATGGGCCTTGTCTGGCCCATAAAAATATTTGACCATATTGTCATGTGCCATTTTTAGGCCCACCAAAACATTATGGGCATATTGTCGTGGGCTGTTTGCTGAGCCATGAAAATAAGAATTTAATATTGCCTAAACCAATTGTTTTTCGACACATTTCATCACACTTTAACACACAGACATATATAAACATATTCAACGCACATTCAATACAGGAAACAGGATTAAGTTCAATATATAATCATATTCAACGAACATTCAGTATATAAAACGGTTTATTACAATGTATGATACATTCATGTTTGACCATCAACACACATTGAACACAAAGACCGACCGTCAACCTCTCGCTTTCAGCAACAAGTAGTATTTTCTCTATACGGTCTGCAAGTGTGAATATAAGCTATTAGACAAAAATGCTAGCCAATTAGTATCACGTAATAGTAATCATTTAGCCAAGATGTTTATCTCATTCAAATACCTAGTTGCTACCACCAGGAGCAAAGTCCTGATCGATAGAGTTGTATTCTACACATTGTCCCCCTAAAGACGGAGTTTGCAAATTTCTAACTGGCATTGACGATGATCACTGACAATTAAAAATAAGACATGTTATAATATTACTATCATTTTATAATAAAAAGAAGAACCTAACGAGTATATATACCTGTGTTCCAGCGGTAAGAGGGGTGTAGAAATCGGTTGCGGGGGATACGTCAGAAACTATGGAAGCGGCAACAACGGTGGCATGGCGATAGGCAATCCAAGTTGAGAAAAGTATCCCTAAATTGTTTCTCAACTGTTTAGCACAATCTTTATTTAAATTGATTATATAAATAATTCAACTTTTAATAACGTACCTACATCTATTGTTGCCATGTTGCAAGACTTGAGAAGTAGTCATTTTGTGATTTTTGAACTCTTCTTGTTGTCTCATGCATTCCCCCGCTATTATTAACCGAGAATCATCTTCTGAACGCAATCGCTGTGTAGAACTTTGTCCGTCTATATTCACCGTGACTCCGAGAGAACCACATCAGAGTTCATGATACCATTAAACATTGAATACCTACAATCACAATTATTAGATTGACACTTGAAAACCAATTTATGTATTAGAATAAAGAAATAAGAGAGCTACAAGTCATCTCCCGTGACACTTTCCTCCACTGGATTGGTACAAAGCAACGACGTCGACATCTTGCTTTCTCCAATCATAGTCATCTCCGTGACGTCGCACCACCCCTTTAGCATATTTCTCCTGTAGGAAAAATATAATTGTGAACAACATTTACAACAATGTTATTGTCCATTCATTAACTTAAGTAATATGACGCAACAAGTTTTGAGTGGCTATCGGAGTGCAAAGTTGATTTTCATCGGTGCCTCTATGCCCTTTTATATAAGTATCAACGAAATATGGCTCCTCACCACTTTCAGCAGCCTACACAGATATATTAAAAAACATGAATGCTTTAAAACATATATACTATCAACAGATTGTAAATATACTAAACTCACCATTCGTTTTGAAAGGCGAATATGACCATCTCCACCGTAACGATGAAGAACTTGACCACTAGCTTCACGTTTCATTCTTTTTTACATAGATTTATCTTTATACTCCTTCGATGCCCAATAAGAACAGAAAGCATAATAAGTGTTAGAGCATTTAACCATCCAAGGAATCATTACCTGACGGTATTGATCCTCTTCTAAGTAAATTTTTGAATCTCCTAGACGCTTGTTCATCATTTTTCCAAGCTTCTCCTTGTAGTACATGCACACAGCTGTGATTCGTGCATTAGATATCATGTCATTTACAACTTTGTGTGCTGCTTTGTGAAATACTTTATGTGTTTGTGACTCGAGAGCAGCTTCATGGTCATCGGGCAAGCGATATCGTTCCTTTAAGGACAATATTTAATCTATTCGAAAAATATTATCAAGTAAATATGATGAATTATAAGAAAATCATACCCAAAAGTCGTGCCAGACGGCTCCTGCCACATTTTCATGCACGACATGTGAAGCAATCTTGTAGTGCTCCCAGCTTGCTGCAGGTTTTTCTTCTCCTTTTGTAGTAACAAGACCGGGATAATGGTGATGACAAATGACACCCAACACCGCATTAGGCTGCCTACGGTGTCGTTTGCCATCCCAATCCAAGTCATCCCATTCCCTATAAGTTATTTTAACTAGATATTATATTTGTCAAAAAATTCATATCACTAAGTACTAATAAATAATACGTACTAACCAGTCACCGATAGGAGTGATCCTTATTCTCTGTTGTGGAGGCACAGCCAGTGGGAGAGAGTTTGTAGACCGATACCAAAATGATGGCGCCAAGTCTCCCATATCTCCGTCATCCCCCTCGTCATCATTCTCAACTTCCTCACCAATATAGTCGTTCACTCCTGTTTGTTGTTCTTCCTGCGCAGAAACACGTTCCCCTATATCTTCTTGATGTTCCTCGTGATCATCCGGCTCCTGAATCTCCGGTTCCACCTGTAATTAGAGACATTAGGTTTCACATAATGAAACTAGATTAATACAATTAAAATACAAAGACACAAACCTGGTCGTGAGTTTCTTCCATGCATCTCCTAAATGCTTCTCGTCTGCTATTATTTGAGGCACTAACCTGAAAAAGAGAGTCCTGGCTACGAGAAGAGGTTTCGGACCGGCTCCCAGACTTGCTTGAGGAGCCAAAAAGCCCCTTAGCGATACTCTTCACACCACGTGGCATCCTGTTCAAAAGTAAAATTGGTAAGAAAAAATACATAAGACATAAAGTAAAAAAGCAATTATAAATGTAATATAAAATATTTACATGATTAAAATTCATCATGATCCGAAGTTTCTTCGGTAACGTTTCACCGACCAACTTTCTTCTTTTGTTGAATCTTTACTTTTTTAGTTCTTTGTCGCTTTCTTTTAGCCACTAAAACATCCACCACTTCATTGTCTTCAACATCACCTACTAATGTATCGAGTCCTATACCATCACCAATATTAAATGATAGTGGGACATCACCTTCTTGATACACTTCATCCTGTTCGTCTCAATAACCAACGTCACTTGGGGCATATAAACGTTCTCGTGGATTAACTTTGTACACGACCCACCAAGCATTCAAATTTGGACAAGGATACGGTAGATAGTAAACCAACTCAACTTGATGAGCAAGAACATAGTTATAACATCTACAAAGTCTTTCTTCATGTTTCACTTAGACTATACCAAATTCATCCTGTCGTGTTCCTTTGTTATTATCAAACCAGTCGCAATGGAAGAATGTAACTCTAAGATCTTTTGAACCCACAAATTTGAACTCCACAATGTCTTGCATAATCCCCTAGTAGTTTGTTTCTTGTCCATGTGCATCACATGATCTAGTCACAACCCCACTATTTGTCGTGGCCGCAAGAGGGTGTTTTGCTTCAAATTTTGCTGAACAAAATCAGAACCCATTTACGTCGTAACGACCGAAACTCTTTGCTGTTATTGTACCTTTAGAAAGTTGTCGTATGTCCTCATGAACGTTTGCATCGACCATGCATTTGAAATTTTACAAAGTATTAGCTTTATTAATCATATTAACCTAGTAAGGATACAAGTAACATGTAAGAAGAGAATATTACATGCTTTCGAAACCAATTGACGAAGTTAGGCCCTCCATGAAGACCATCACGACGCAACTTATCTAATTGTTTGCTTGTTGGTTGACGCGTAGACTTCCAATATTGTTTGTCGAACTTGCTGCATAATGAAAAATGCGTGTACATTGAACATCACCTACTATAGTTTGAGATTTGTAGCCTTGCAACACTTAAAAAAAGATTTACACAAAATATTGATCCATCTCTTCAATGTTAGTGTAGATGTATAACATACATGAATTTAATTCTTCTTCTGAAACCACATGCCTACTGCTGCCACCAACTGTTTTTCCTTTCCATACAAAAATACTTAGATTACCGCAAGGAGGTTCTTCATCTATGATGTATCGTATTGTGGGAGCATACACATTGTGTTCGTCTAAAAAAAAGGTACTTGAAAAGTATGCTACCTCTTTTAGAGCAAATGCTTCTGCAATACACCCTTCTACTCTTGCTTTATTCAAAACCATTGCTCTAAGTTTTTTAGTGTCCTTTCAATGTGGTACATCCATCGATATTGCATAGGCCCACAAACTTTAGCTTCATAAGGCAAATGCACAAGTGTGAAATCCCAAAAGTCTAGCAAGTGGAGCTGAAATTCGCACCAAGAAAATGAGAGGGAATTTAAACTTTTGAATTGGAAGGTGTGAGCTCCAAATGCTAAAGTAAATGTGTAACAATGTCCAAACACGAAGACCTAAATTTACCATTTGGTTCTTCACACATCCACGGGTAGCCAGGCAAATTTTCAGCTCATTTGGAAAAGATTTCCTATTTGTTGGAATTAAAACGGGAGACAATTCGAATTTGAATTCAAACTTCAGTTACAAATTCCAACTTCGCTGAAATTCAAATTTGAGAGCACCATTGTGTTCCTCATATTCCTTTTGGCTTATCCTCCAAGTTTGATAAAATTTTGAGTTTGTTGCTAGTTCAAGTGAAATTGGAAAGAAAAGAAAAGGGAAGAAGGGGCCCACTGGTCAGTAGACTTACACCCAAAGTCTACTCGGTTTTTCACTCGGGCAGCAGCGCGCCACCTCCCCGGCGTTCGGTGCCCAACCGTCGTGCCTCACGCCACCTCCTGCTCTGGGACTAAGAACGCCGGGTGCAGTAACGTGATCAACACGCCTGGCCCACGTGAACCTCCCTCACTCTCTCCAGCCTCCCTCGCACAACCGAAGCAAAGCACCGCCGGTCGACTACTCTCTGCTCCCCGGCGCCCAGCTGCTAGGAGCTCGTTCGTGGTCGACGCCCTACACGAAAAAGGTCCACCATAAGGTGCTGAACACAACCGTGCCGACCTCCCATTCTCTCTCGCACGATCGGTGGAGAATTTTGCCATTTATTGCATCAGTATTCATTGAACCGTGCCTCACCAATCTTCAAAATTCACGGTGATCCCTCCACCATCACTTGTACGGAGCTATAGACATGATCTAGACTCTCCTATGCTCCTCAAGAGGCCCTAGCAGTGCCGGCGCGGCGGGGGACGGCTGCTTCGAGCGGTGGCGTGGCCTCGGTGGAGGGAGTGGCGGTGCAGCGGGAAGCGGTGGCGCGGCAGGGGACGGCTGCTTCGAGCGGTTACGCGGCCTCGGTGGAGGGAGCGACGGCGCAGCGGGGAGCGGTGGCGCGGTCTCGGTGGAGGGAGCAGCAGCGCAACGGGGAGCGGTGGCGCAGCGGCAGAAGGACGAATGGCGGCGGCGTGGTCCAAGTTTTGGGCGACGAGCTGCGGTGTGGGGGTAGAAACCGGGCTGCCGACAGCTTTATTGCCTTTATTTTCGTGAGCCCAGTAGAAACCCACAAAACTACCGGCATACATTTTCGTGTGTGGGCTTGAAACCCACGAAAGTACATCCATTTTCGTGAGCCACCGCTAAACCCATGAAAATATCTACATCTATTTTCGTGAGCAGCTGCCAAACCCATGAAAGTAGTCTTACAATTTCGTGAGCCACGTTCAAACCGACGAAAGCTCATGTATTTTCGTGAGCCACGGTCAAACCCAAGAAATTATTTTCGGTAATTTCATGTGCTTGGTAAAAACTCACGAAAGTTCTTTTATTTTCGTGAACCAAGGCCAAACCCACGAAAGTGTGTACTGTAATTTCGTGGGCTTGGTGGAAACCCACAAAATAAGTTTATTGTCGTGAGCTAGGGTCCGGCACACAAAATTGTAGTTATTTTCGTGGGTTCTCATGAAAATAATACAGTTTCCTGTAGTGCTCTTATGTTTTGATCAATAAAATTCATACTTTAGAGGAGCTTTTGTGACTTGTTCGTCCGACTTGTTTTTGTCAAGTCTTTCTCGTCGAGTTTCTGGACAGCACGACAGTGCTTTGGTGTTTTGATCATAACTCGAGTTTTACAGATCCAATTGACGTGATTCTGTTTGGGTTGTCTTCACAACTTGATTATCTATCATATGTGAAAATTTCAGGGTCATTTAAATTGTAGTTTCTGATCTATACAAGTTTCTTTGCAGTGTTGCAGATCTGGTTTTTACTCGAGTAGAACAGATTGATCCTCGTTTGATCTTTCGATCATAACTTGAGTTTTTCTTGACGGATTTCCGTGATTCTTGTTGTCGTGTCTTCGTGACTTGATTCTCTATAATATATCACTTTTGTCACGGTTTAACATGTTTATATCAGTCGCATACATGATTTCTTTAACAGATTGATTTTCTGCCGAGGGGGTTTTTGTTGCTTCCGCTAAAAAGTTTAAATCTACCATTCACCCCCCTCTGGTAGCTTTTCACGTGCTCTTCGATCCTACAATTGGTATCATAGCCAAGGTGCTCTAATCTTTGTGATTTGCACGTGTTTTGACTAATCATCATGGAGAAATACTCCGCAAAACCTTGTGTGTTCGGTGGCATTGATTTTCTGGTTTGGAAGGCACGTATGGAGGCTTTCATCCAGGCGCAAGGCTTCGCAATATGGGAAAAGGTGTACAAGTATTATGACGTGCCTCCAAACGATCAAGTCACGGCTACAAACATGAGTGATGTTGACAACAACAATAAAGCACGGAACTTGATCATACAAGGATTAACTCAAAGTGACTTCAACCGTGTTGCACACCTTCGATCTGCATACGATGTGTGGAAAGCACATTGTGACTACCACGAAGGATCCACCACGATCAAGGAGGTAAGACAAGATATGTTCAAGAAAGAATACATGCACTTTGAGATGCAACCCGTTGAGTCAATCGATGACCTCTTTGCTCGCTTCAATAAAATTCTCAGCAACTTGTGTAGTGTCAAAGTTAATTTTTCAGATGCTGAAAATGCTAGGGAATTACTAAGTGCATTAGACATGTCAATTTGGGAGATGAAAGTTACATCTATTCGTGAATCTACTGTCATGAGTACACTTACATTAGATGTGCTATATTCTAAGTTAAAAACTCATGACATTGACATAATATCACGTAGAACCCCAACAAGTCTCTTGCATTTGTTTCACAACGTGACATGCCAAGCTCTAGTCAATCTTCATCTTGTGGTACACTCTATTTGTTCTCCTATCTAACCTTTGAACAGATTGAAGAGTTTCCAGAGGAAGAACTTGCACTCATCTCTACTCGGTTCTCAAAAGCATTGCAAAATGTGAGAACTAGAAGGAGAGGAAGTGCCGGACCTCAACGATGCTTCAAATGTGGTAAGACAGGACATTTTCATACGGATTGCCCTAACCTTTCAGGTCCTACTTCCCATGATGAAAAGAAAACTAGGACGAAGCACTCCTCTGCAAACGATAAGAAAAAGAAGAAGGGTTTTATAGGACGCCAATTGGTAAATAGTTTTATCTCCGCACTTCAAGAACTTGGCTCGAGTGATGTGGACATCGGAAGTGACGAAGATGAAGATGATTTGACAAACTTATGCTTCATGGCGGACAAGTCAAGTTGAAGTATGGAGGAGGCAGAACACAACAGTTATAGTTGTGATGCTATTTCTCGTGCCACTGTTATAGTTAAGAAAAAGGACAAAAAGCTTAGGGACAATGCTGTTAAAATTGAGTCACTAGAATCTGAAATTAATCATTTGAAATCTTTGATTCCTAGTGATGATTCTTATTCCTCATATGATTTAATATATGAACAATTGTCCTCTCTAAGAAGTGCACATACCTCCAAACTTGATAAACTTGAGTTAGAGATTGAAAAGAACAGAGAGCTTGCTGCACTTAATGATGAAAACTTGAAAGATGCTTGTTGTTCTACATATGATTTGCATTGTTCTACTTGTGATGATCTTAACAAGAAACTACAAGATGCTATGAATAAAATTTCTATATTGAACAATGCTTTACGTTCTCATGAAGTTAAGTGTTGTTCCAATTGCAAACTAAAAGGAAAAACTTCATATCAAAACTGCCTAGGCTTGTCTAAGAAACTTGATGACATGAATAGGACACTAGAGTGATTTTATAATGGGAATAAGAATCTGAACTTGCTGTTGAATTCTTCTAAATCTTGCAATGACAAAACTGGTTTAGATTTTGATTCCCATGCTCATGCTAAAGCACATCCACCTAAAATTGTAAAGTCATTAGAAAGTGGTTTGATTAAAACAGTTCCTAAAAAAAATAAGTGGTTTTTAAATCTGCAGGAGCGTTGTCTCATTTGGTTTCAAATAAACATGTTGTCTGCTCATCTAGACATAAACATAAAGTTAAGTTTCATTGTACCTACTGTGGTAGAGATGGTCATGTCATAGATTTTTGTTATAGACTAGCTAAGCAACAGAGAAAGGAAAGAATGATTGCTAGATCACATAACAACTGTGCAAAACCTGTTTCGTGTGCTGAACCGAATGTTAGGAATATGCAAGCTGCTGTAATGAGTCAAAAACATGCAAAGTTTGCTTCCAGACCTACTGTTTTTAGTGCTACTCATGTAACACCTTGTAGGTCAGTAGTTGGGTACAAAAATCCTCAAACTTTGGCTCATAAACATTCTGTTTTATCTCAATCTTTGCTTGTTACTTCTGCTGGAAATCATGTGGCCCAGTACTGGATTCCTAAATGCCTTTTGACTAACCCCAGTATTGAGTCATCGACGTATTGTACTTCTATGCAGGTTACACGCTTGAGGAAGGAGAACATTTGGATTATGGATTCAGGATGCTCACGCCACATGATTGGTAACAATGAATGGTTCTCCCTCTCTTTTGTGTCACATGTAGAAAAAGTTACTTTTGTGATAATTCTTCAACTCCTATAATTGCCAAGGGTTCGGTTAGAGTAAATAATCACTACACTTCAAAAGATGTATCACTTGTTAAAAATTTGAAATACAACTTGCTTTCTATTTGACAATTGCTAGATTAAAATCTGGAAATTATTTTCACTAAATTATTTTGCAAGGTTGTAGATTCAAATAGTGAGCTCATTTTTAATATGTCTCGGTTTGGAAGAGTTTTTAAAGCTGATTTGATATGTCATCCTCTAAGCATAGATGTCTAGTTGCTAATGATTCAAAAGACTTATATTTTTGGCATCGTAGACTTGGTCACGTAGGCTTTGATCATCTCAAACGTGTTAGTGCCTTGATCTCATACGTGGGCTGCCTAAGCTTAAACGGGACAAAGAAATTGTGGGCTCTTCTTGTAGACATGCTAAGATGGTTGCAGGTTCACATGCTCCTCTCACAATGACCATGACAACTGAACCGGGTCAACTTTTGCATCTTGACACCGTAGGACCTTCACGTGTTCAATCCTTCAGAGCAAAATAGTATGTTCTTGTGATTGTTGATGACTATTCTAGATACTCTTGGGTTTATTTTATGGCATCTAAGAATGAAACTTTTAGTCACTTTAGAACCTTATTTCTTAGATTATCAATTGGTCACCCAGGATATTTAAAAGCAATTAGAAGTGATAATGGAACCAAATTTAAAAATCAATCGTTTGATCACTTTTGTGCTGAAAATGGAATAGATCATCAATTTTCTTCACCATATGTACCTCAACAAAACGGTGTTGTAGAGAGAAATAGCAGAAACTTAGTTGAGATGGCTAGGACTATGCTTGATGAATATCAAACTCCTAGAAAATTTTGGGCTGATGCAATTGCAACTGCTTGTTATGTCTCAAATCGTGTTTTCTTGCGTGCTAAGCTAGGTAAAACACCATATGAACTTCGGTTTGGACATAGGCCTAGTGTCACACACTTTCGGGTCTTTGGATGCAAATGCTTTGTTAAGAAACATGGTAATCTTGATAAATTTGAAGCTAGATCCGCTGATGGCATATTTCTTGGTTACCCATCTCATACTAGAAGCTACCGTGTGCTTTTACATGACACTAACAAAGTTGTGTAGAGTTGTGAGGTTTCTTTTGATGAAGCTAGCCCAGGTACTAGCTCTAATATTGGAGGACCAGACCCATATCCGTAGGGGGAGAGTATTTTCATCGAAGAAGATGAATAAGTGATGCTGCTGCCCGAAAATTCAGGAGCTAATGACATTGTTCCAGCTCCTGATTTTGATTCACAACCAGCACCGACGACCACCATTGCTGGTCGAGATCGTCCTCAAGTCACAAGTTCTTCAATTTGTGATGAACATGAAGAAGATGAAGCTTGTGAATTGTCTACTCCCCTCCGGGTCCCAAAAAGTCATCCTCCACAACAAATGATTGGAAGCTTGCACGAATGAGTCACACGGTCCAGCTATGATGAGTTCAGAATTTGAGATGAGTATGATGGGAAAACTCACATACTTTTTGGGGCTGCAAATCAAGCAAACCAAGGAGGGTACTTCTGTGCATCAAACAAAGTATACAAGAGAGCTTCTTAAGCGCTTCAACATGGACAAAAGCAAGTCTCTTTGGACACAATTGGGTACAACAACGACACTTGAACTTGATGAAGATGGTGAACCCGTGGATCAAAAAGAATATAGAAGTATGATTGGATCATTTTTGTACCTCACGGCATCAAGACCGGACATACAATTCAGCGTATGTCTTTGTGCACGATTTCAAGCTTTCCCACGTGCTTCACATCGTCAAGCCGTCAAAAGAATTCTCAGGTACTTATATGGAACTCAATAATTTGGGATTTTTCTTCCTTCTTCCTCAACCGTTACTTTGAAAGCTTTTTTGGATGCTGATTTTGGGGGTTGTAGAATTGATAGGAAAAGTACTTCGTGTGCTTGTCATTTTCTTGGTTATTCACTTGTTGCATGGTCCTCTAGAAAACAAAATTCAGTTGCACAATCCACAACCGAATCTGAATATGTAGCTGCTACTAGCGCTTGCTGACAAATTCTTTGGATTGTTCAAACACTTAAGGACTATGGGGTTGATCTAGATAGTGTTCCACTATTTTGTGATAATTGTGGTGCCATTTGCATTGCTAAAAATACCGTGCAACATTCGATAACAAAACACATTGACATTAGGTATCACATTCTCCATGATAATATTGAAAAAGGAAACATTGTGCTTCACCATGTAGATACCGAACAACAATTAGCTGACATTTTTACAAAACCTTTGGATTTCACTCGTTTTTGTTTCATTCATAGTGAAATAGGGTTTATGCATCCTCATGGATTAAATTGAGGGGGAGTTTTGAAACTTGGGAAGTCGATGTGTGAATCTGAATTTAAAATAATATGAGCATAGTATTTCATACATATATGACTTTGCGATTCCTTTTATATGCTGAAAGTTCTTACTACATTACTCATGTTATACATTTTGTAGTTTTTACCATGACTAGTAATTGGAATAACTATTTACACTAAGTCTGGTCATGATCGAACTTTCTTGCTGTTTTAAACTTATTGCATGCTCACAAGTGCTTTTGATAATAAAAAATAATCAATCAACTATTCATATGTTGGGCTTTTATGTTCAAATGAAAAATTGAGAAAAAGATTAAGAGAATACGCATGCATCACACTTCTTCTTTTGAGATGGCTTATCATTGCACTTAGATATGAACTTGAAAGAAGTTGTGTATGACCAAAACCATGTCCTTAAGCTTCTGATTGTCAAATGACATAGTCTTGACTTGGTTGGTTAGAATAAGGCTGATGCGGCATGTAATCTCTTGCAAATGTCATATGATCTGAATTTGTGCTTTGAAAAATAATTAAAATGCAGCAACAAGTGTCATGCTTTCAGGTCTTGACATAGTAAAGTTTGTGAGATCATGACTTGCTTAAATTGAAAATTACACTTGATCTCTAGCATGGCTTACACTACTTTATGTACTATCACAGTTACTTGATAGTATGGCTTGGATGAGCTTTGTTTTATATGTATATGTTCTAAATATGCTCATAACAATTAAAATTTCTCTTTTGAACCTTGCTGAATACATTGTCAAAGGGGGAGAAATTGATCACACATTGCACGATTCACAAGTGTTTTGGCACGATTCTTCTCAGGGGGATTTTCTTCTCATTTTATATCTGATTTACAAAGGGGGAGAAATATGTATAGGGGGAGAAATTTTTGTTTCAAAATTTATTTCTCATTTGATTGTTTTCAAAACGTTTCATGTGAATAAGCCAATGTTCTGATTCTAAGTGGTGTTGCCAATGCATTCATCAAACAGGAGATTGTGAGACCTATGTGTGCTGAATACATTGGTTACGATGATAAAAGTTTTGAATTCTGCCAAATCATTCTTTTTGTCAAGGTCCGACTCTAGGTCCGAGCTCCAACAAAGATCCGACGTAAGGTCCGACTTGCTATGGCTAGGTCCGACATGCGTTTGGTTAGTTCTGGCAGTAGGTCCTACTAGCTTTGGTAAGTTCCGGTGCTAGGTTCTGCTAGCTTTGGTAAGCTCCGGCTCAAGGTCCGGTTAGCTTTGACAAGGTCCGGAGATAAATCGCAATGGTTCTGTTTTTACCATGCAAATGTTTCGAACTTGCTTTACATCTATGGAAAGTTTGCTTAGTATTCTTTTACTAAGTTTTTGAAGTGTTATGGCTGTTTATGGTGGTTAACATTTTGCGATGGTTTGCAACATGCTTATGTGAGGTGTTCACGTAAGGTGTTGTGGTTTTCGGAACTAACGTGAGTCAAGTCGCGGACTTGTGCTCGAAAGTATTGGTTGTTTATTCATGTGCAGGTGTTGCTTGAGTTCAAGATATGGCTGGTGACGGGATCCATTGAACTAGTCTTAAGGAGAAGATGAGGTTCAACAACCAAGTTCGGGAGGAATTGTGGTTGAGTTGATCGAGAGGTCACGCAGCATGTTTGGATCAAGAACAATACATATGAAGGTATCTTGGACGTCGTTGAAGGTGTTTGCACGTGTGCAAGGAGTGTATGGATGTGACAACATGGTTCCAAGGCGTGGTGAAGAGATATGGAAGTGGAGATATGGTTGAAAAGGTTTAACCGGCTGGATTTTGTGCTCAGGCTGCGGCTGAGGCGGTTATGGTTTGTTTATGGAAAGTTTCGAGTTGGTTATAATAGAATTTTGTGTTTGGCATGAAGTAGAGTTCTTTTAGGAATTTTTGGGACATTCCTAAGGTGTTTGGAAGTCTTAAGATTGCTTCTATCTGCGTATAGAAGAGTCTTGAGCAGTATTGGAAAGTTACAGTTTGAATCCTAGTAGGAGTAGGAGTCCTAGTTTGAATTGGGTTGGCCTTAGGGCTGGTTATATAAGCAAGGGAGGCCAAGGATCGTGTGTGCATGACTTTGGGCTGTTCCTCTTATGTCTTGATCAATAAAATTCATAATTTAGAGGAGCTTTTGTGCTTTGTTCATCTGACTTATTTTTGTCAAGTCTTTCTCGTTGAGTTTCTGGACAGCACGACAGTGCTTCGGTGTTTTGATCATAACCCGAGTTTTACAGATCCAGTTGACGTGATTCTTTTTGTGTTGTCTTCAAAACTTTATTATCTATCATATGTGAAAATTTCACGGATATTGGATTTGTAGTTTCTTATCTACACAAGTTTCTTTGCAGTGTTGCAGATCTGGTTTTTACTTGAGTAGAACAGATTGACCCTCGTTTGATCTTTCGATTGTAACTTGAGTTTTTCTTGGCAGGTTTCTGTGATTCTTGTTGTCGTGTCTTCATGACTTGATTATCTATAATATATACTACTTTTGTCACGGTTGAACATATTTAGATCAGTCGCATACACGGTTTCTTTAACAGATCAATTTTCTGCCAGGGGAGGGGGGGTTGTTGGTTCCGCTAAAAAGTTTAAATCTACCATTCACCCCCCTCTGGTAGCTTTTCACGTGCTCTTCGATCCTACAGACATCATGGGCTAAGGTCTCAGTTGGTATTTCCCGTCTACAGATCATCCTAGCAATGGATACCAGCAATGCTTCTGACAACTAGGCTAACCTAGGGCCAAAGCAAGATGAGTTCCACAAGCGCAAGGAAAATACCGCTGTAGCATTTTACCCAAGAGTATTCACTAGGGTATCATATTTCCCAAAGGAAGATGAAGTGTGCTTAGATGATGGATAGGATAGGGTGTTCTAATAGGAAGCCAAGTGGGATCAATAACGAGATATCAAGGGGTAGTGTGACACACACTGAAGCAATCTACTCTAAAGGTAAGATAGTCCTAGTCAGAGTTAGACTAAAGTAACGGGCTGTTCCAAATGTGATTCTAGTATACATATGCATAACCTATATAGTGTACACATGCATATGCTAGTAGTGAATACTAGGGATTAGTGGTCCAAAATATCGGGCATGGGCTTACCCCTGGTAATACCAGAGTGACTCCCGTCAAGAGCCTGTGGCATAACCGAACGTGGAGGATTACAATGGACGAACAGGGCTGTCACCACCTGCCCGCCTACCCCTACAATTAGTGGGTCTACAAAATATCCAACGCTACTTAACTATCCAAGCACAACACTTGGATGCTAAGTAAATACCTTAGGAGCTGCAGTACAATTACCATCCTAAGGCAATGACTAACCTAAAAATCGTTAAACCAATGTTGGGACCAATCACTATATTACTGATACTAACATATTCATGTAATACCTAATTAGACTATAATGGAGGCCTGTGGTGTTTATGATAATAATGTTACTATACTATCATAATAACATCTAAACCTACCACATACATGGATTCCACAATCAAACAAGAAACACTTCATCCAAGCATATGAATAAAAGAGGACCAATATTACAAAATAGAATAAAGTAAATAACAAAAGAAAAGATACATGAGCGATACCTTTCTCAAAAAAGACTTGGGAACTAGAGGCTCTTTCCTACAGCCTAAACTCCACTAGGGACATGGATAGAGTGTGTAGACGAGAAAGTATTACTCAAGTGGTGTGTGTGAGAAGTGAGAGGTATGGGGTCCTATTTATACTTGAGTTGAGGTCGGTTCCCGCCAGAATATGTGCTCGAATCAACAAGAACCGACTTCAGGGGGCCATAGGGTGTCGACATGTGGAAGTTGACCGAGTTTGGAGGACTTACCAGTTCCAATGAACAAGGGGTTCGGCCGACCCTGGGGTGCCCCCAAAGTTGGTGTGCTTTCTCAAGGTGGCTGGAAGGTGGGCCCTTAGGTGTTTCCCGGGTGATACGCCATGGGAATCTCTCATATACTCCTGTAGGTGGGCCATTGGATCCATGGAGTTCCATGTGTCGTCCTCTGATTGGCTGGAAGTGTATATTTTAGGATTGCTCCCCTAAATCCTCCTCAATTATGCATATTTTCCCTACATGCACATTTTTTCCACGTACTAGTGGAACTACATTTTTTGCAAAGGTAATGCATGCAAGAAATATTTATTCCTTCACATATATGAGTAATATTATCGATCGAAATTGATACTTAATGATCGTCAACAAACTCCCCAAGCTTATCCTTTGCTCGTCCCGAAGCAAAGATCAAGACTTAGGTTGTTGATTAGGAGGTACTACAATGTTCTACCTTTCAATAGTACCAAGTGCACAATAGAATATTCTACCTTGTATTTAATAAATTGGTAATGGTACCCACCCTTTACCTTAGTCAGTATGGGGCGTATGCCTTCTCCTCTTCTTGGGTCATTGAAAGATACAACAACGAATCAATAATGCATCACCTAAATTCTAGGTTCCACTTAAAGTCCGGAGAGTTTCAAATGATTTTCAATTTTCATGTTTACTCAAATGATACTCAGTCACTCATATTTGTAAGTGGAATTTCACTCACCAAGGCAATGTCTCTTTTGATCCTTCCTCTAAATATGGCCTTTGTGGAGCTTGGTAGGGAACAAGAGTAGGCATGTTTGCATCACATATTTTGCTAAGTCAAAATAGTAAGTCTTAGGAGAAAACAAATCAAACTCTAGATCAAGATGTGCATGTGTGATGGATAATATGTGAGAATGGAAGATAACTCCTTTTTGTAGACTCTCTTTATTGTAAGGATGCAACATAGCAACTTCTTTTCTTTTTTTTCTTCTTCTCATGCTCATGTATTGTAAGCATGCATTTTCTTTTTCTTTTTCTTGTAGACATGTATTCTACTCCTTTTTTTCAATAAGTCCTAAGAGAGTGTTTGACATGGAAGATATGAAGTATATTTTTGTGGTGTAATGGTATGATGGATAAATTGCTAACTTCTAGTGTAGAAGTTTAGCATATGCACGTGGTATCTTTAGCATAGAAGTATAAAAAGATTCTCACATAGGTCTATACTAGGGTGACTGGGCTCAATGTGAAAGCAAATAGCATATGCATAAGGTTTTATCTAGTTAAAATATCATATGGCTCTGGTAGGAAGTTATAATCAAGTGAAGAAACATTCAAATGTGAACCTTCCCCGGATATTGAGTTTCACCTTAGTTTGGATTTAACAGCTCAATTGATATATCATATCTCACAACAACCTTGAATTAGATGCAAGGTTATGCTACTCACAAATTCTATGTTCAAGGCAAAGCTACTCAAAACCAATAAACTCAATAGTTGTAGAATACTAAGTTGTATATTAGGGACTAAGGAAAAATAAAATAGAGCAACTATTCACCATTTCAACCTATGCAAAGGCATAACATTCTTACCGCACATCATTTATTTAATTCAAATCCTATACTATTTTTTTTAAATGCAATGTGATGTGGAAAAGGAAATGATGTGCAATGCAAAGTGATACAAGTTACCTCAAGTGGGGGGTCCACCCCCAAGCTTGTTCTTCATCAATTTTCGTGATAAGGGTTGAACCCTTGATGATGGAAATAGGCCATGAGGGTGGCCTGTTGTTGTTGCAGCGTGGCACTGACGTTTTTGAACTGGACGTCAATTTGTTGCTGCCAGTAGTGGGTTCCTTGAATGTGATCTTGAAGTGTGTTAAGGATGTCCTCCATGGCTGCATTTTCTGATCGACTCCTTGTGATCCTGCCTGGAACATTACTCCTGAGGGCTTCTTCGAGAGGTTGAAGAGCAATGGTTAGCTCCCGTCACTTATATAAATGAAGATCAGGGTTAGGTAACCGATAGCCGGGGAAAAAAACAATAAAGAGACACCGGGTCCATGTTTTAGAGTGTGTCCTTGAACAAGATAATCCTCATTGATAAGATAGCGAGCTGTTGGGATATAAGCAACATATGCATTTTCTAAAGCTCCTATTCTTATAGCAAAGTGGGTAACTAATGAAGTGCACTCTATAGGACCGGTGGTCTTAAAATTTTCTAACTATTGATAAATCATAGCCTTTATGGGAGCAATTTTTATCTTTTTAACGATGGCAAAAATATCTTTAGTTCATCCTCTCGAACAATCCTAACATCACCTCCAGGGAACATAGTCATAGCCACCCATCTATGCATGAAGCGTAAAGTAGGATTTTGGAGATGGCTATTCCTAGAAGCCCTACATGCTACCTCATTGGTTATTCCTTGCCAAAAGCTTTGTTTATTAAATTTAGACCAAGGGTCTAAATCAAGTAAACAACACCTATGGAAAACTAGGTACTCACTTAATTCTTTCCGTGAAAGAAAATATTACTTTTTCAAAAAACCTAAAAGAAATACCTTCATTTTCATGTGTAAGGGTGCATATGAATTGAATAGTGAGGAGGCCTGAACCATACTTATCAATTTGAGAAGAATTATCCCATCCTAACGTATGCCAAACGGTAAAGAATTTAGAGTCCATACCTATTTTGGAGAGTAGCTCGGGATCGTAGGCCTTCGTGTGAGAAAACTCACGATCTGGTATGAGGTTGTAGGCTTGTTTTTCAACGTCTCTTTCCAAGTCAAGGTCGTCGTCATCCATCAGGACATCGTCTTGCATATTCCTCCACCAAGGACTTGGTGTAGGCTTGTAGGAGGTGTATGTGCTAGAGTCATCCATCCGATGGATTGAGCTGGATGAAGCACCTTTCTTCTTCCCAAACAACCTCTTAATTCCTTTCTTCATGGATGCACAACTTGTGAGAACAAAACAAAGCGAAACTCAAATAGAGTTACGTTAGTGAAACTAAAACGAAACCTTCAACAAGTTGCCTTGCTTAGCTTAAGAGCAACTTGTGAATGCAATCAAAGCAAATCTTTTTTCTTGGAAATGAGAGAAGTATTTCAATGAAGACAAAAATAATAACATGAGCAAGGATGTGAGAGTGTAAGAGAGGTGAAAATGGGATGCAGTGTGAAGGAACACTTCCATCTGGGCACTAATTTATAGAGTTCACTCCCCAATGGTCACAAGGGAAAAAATATAGCCGTTGGAGCAGGAAGGGAAAAAATGGCTCTCCCCCCTAGTCGGCCGAACAAGGGGTTCAGCCACACCTGCAGGTGGGCCCCCTTGGTTCCCCTTTTTGCATGTGGCTCTCTAACGGCTATATTTCCAACCGTTGGGTGCAATGACGACAAAGTTTTCTCAGAAATTTGTTTTCCAAATAAAACTTTTCTCAAATCCAAATTTTCAAAAATAAAAATGTTGGTTGAGACTACAAAATTCTCAACATGCAAATAAAAATTCAAACATGCTGTGGAAAATTTTAAACAAAGTTGGAAAAATCAAATTGGGATAAAAAAAGCAAATATGAGATAACTACCAATTAACCTATTGGCAAGGTCTCACGCAATTTTTATAAGTCCGATGAGAAAGACTTTCCTCCGTCTCGTTCAACTTGATGTCTTGGCATCCGGTCCCAGAAAAGAATACGTGGATGACTTCTCTTGCCTCTTCTGCCATTATCTTCTTGGCGGTCTTGTGGACTTGAGCCGTTCAACCGACCCTGGCCTTTCCGCCGGCTTGAATTGTTTCCTTGGGCGTAGCGACGGTGTCTCCTCATATAATAATTTCCTCATGAATGCAATGATGTTGTCCACTAGAGGGGGTGTCACTTCAACTTCTCTGATGTGTTTGACATTCGGACCATACTTGATCTTCATCATGGAGCATTGCTCCCTCCTTGGCAAAATGTAAAACTTCTCTTCCTTGCCGTTTATGTGGAAACGGATTTCTCTGGCTCCCACATCGATGCCAGCATTCACGGTGCTAAGGAATGGTCGCCCAAGAATGAGCGGAATTTCCTTCTCGACCTCCATGTAGAGCACCAAACAACCCACGGGGACGAAGCAGTTCCAGGTTCTCACCGGGATGTCTTCAGTTATTCCCGCAGGATAGCAAACCGAAGAATCGACGCGCTGGAGCTGCATCGGTGTTGGTGATAATGCCGTGAAGTTGAGCTTGTCAAAAAAACACCTTTGGCATGACACTCACACTTTCTCCGAGGTCACAAAGGGCCTTGTCGAAGTGTTGAGTCCCTATTGAGCATGATATGGTGGGACACCCTCGATCCTTCTTCTTTTCTAGAAGCTTGTTGAGTATGGCAGAACTACAGTCTTCCGTGAACTTGACAACTTCTACGGTGGGCAATGGCCACTTGTTGTTCAATATGTCCTTGAGATAGGGAGCATAAGTGGGTACTTGCATCGCATATAGCAAGGGCATATTGATGTGGATCTTCTTTATTACTTCAGTGAAGCGGTTGAATTGCTCATCCACTGTTGGCTTTCTGCTATGTTGAGGGAATGGCATGAAAGTTGTGTCCTCAAATTGCCTTGCCATTCTCTCACTCATCTTTTCACCTTTGCTAGAAGGTACTTCTTCCTTGTCTTGTCTAGCTGCCTCCTTCTCTTGCCGAGGGTACGGTGGGTCACGAGTGGTCTTGCCTCCTCTTGTGGTCATCACGTTAACATTTTCTAGAGGGGCTTTAGGTTGCCTCAGAATCTTCCCATTCTCCATTGGTGGAACAGCAGCTGCCAGTTGAGATAGTTGAGTCTCAAACGTCTTATTGAAGCTCAACTGGTTCTTGAAGGCTGAGGATAATCCTTCTATCTTGGGGTTGATACTTTATAGGATTTTTCATTAGCCAACATCTTCTTGGACATAGCTTCATTGATTTTTAGCTGGCTAGTTGCATGTTCTTCCAAGTTGGGCTGATTTCCATTGTTGCCATTGTTGTAGCCCCCATGAAATAAAGGGTGTGGTTGGCCCCACCCTTGACCTCCTGGACGGTAGCCATTGTTGTAGTTTCCATTGTTGCTCAAGTATAAGGCATCCTCACGGGTTTCAAGGAAATCACTACCCATATGACCCATGTAGCCACAAACTTCACATTTTACGTGAGGATCCAAAGCCTGGGCGGTGCCATACACTTCTCCATTGGCTTGGCAATCCAATTTCTTCATGAGGAGGACTAATTTTGCAGCGATCATGTCCATCTCTTTCAAGGTGTGCATTCCTCGCTGACGGGATTGGAGTCGCTCGCCGCTCTAACCCATATTGGCAATCATCTTCTTAATCAATTCTTTGGCATTTGGAACAGTTAGCAAGAAAAAGGCACCTCCAGCAGCAGCATCCACATGATCACGGGCTGACGGTGTCAACCCGTTGTAGAAATTCTGGATGATGAGCCAATCATCGATCCCATGGTGAGGACATGCTAGGATATACTCCTAAAGCCTTTCCCAAGCCTTGGGAATGGATTCCTTAGGCTTTTGCTAGAAACTTGAAATTCTTCCACGTAAGGCATTGGTTCTGCCTAAAGGGAAGAATTCTGCAAGGAACACCATAGAACACTTTTCCCAAGTATCTACACCACTTCGATTAGTGTAGAACCACTGCTTTGCTCTCCCAAGAAGGGAAAATGGAAACATTCAAAGATGGATGGCATCTTGAGTGACATCCTTGATGTTAAATGTGCTGCACATCCCTATGAATTGTTGCAAATGGGCACTAGCGTCCTCATTGGCTTTCCCACATAAGGGATTTTCCTGCACCATAGTGATAAGGCCCATCTTGATTCCGATGATCGCATATCCCGTGATGGTAGTGGGCTCAACAAGGACATTGTCAGCATAGGGAGCCGAAAACTCACGAAGGGTCTTCTGAGCCATTAGCGTGAAGCTTGATGGTGCGAAAATGACTGGTCGACTTGCCGAAAGGATCACTTGAGGAGGAACGACACGAGGTCGAACTCTTCTCAGGAGTGATTCTGGATTGTCAACGTAGTTTGTCAGCAAGTGGAAACCAGTCATACACTACCTTGTTTTCACATCAAAAGAAACGCGAAAACAAGTTGGGTTATCCTACTAGGTCTCTACTAGAATCGTAATGTATCATAAGCAATCCTACACTACTTTTGTGCCTTCCCCAGTAATGGTGACATAAATGCTTGTTGGTATTTCTTACGTCTATAGGTCACCCTAGAAATGGATGCCAGCAAGGCTTATGAGAACTAGGCTAACCTAGGGCCAAGGAAAGATGAGTTCCACAAGCGCACGGAAGATACCGCTGTAGCATTTCACCGTAGAGTATTCCCTAGGGTATTGTATTATTCCATAGTAAGGTGAAGGGTAGCAAGATGATGGATAGGATAGGTTGTTCTAGTAGGAAACCAAGGAAGATGGGTAAAAAGGATAGTGATGGGGTAGTGTGACACACACTGCGCAATCTACTCTACAGACAATATAGTCCTAGTGAGAGTTAGACTAAGGTAAGGGTTTGTTCTTAATGTGCTTCTAGTACACATATACATAGCCTATATAGTGTAGATATGCATATGCTAGTAGTGAATACTAGGGCTTAGTGGTCCAACATATCGGGCACGGGCTTACCCCTAGTAATACTAGAGTGACTCCCGCCAAGAGCCAGTGGTATAGCCGAACGTGGGGGATTACAGTGGACGAACAGGGCTGTCACCACCTGCCCGCCTGCGCCTACAATCTGTGAGTCTATCAGACATCCAACGCTACTTACCTATACAAGAACCGCACTTGCATGCTAAGTAAATACTTGAGGAGCTGCAGTACAATTACTATCCTAAGGCAACGACTAACCTAAACATCGTTGAACCAATGCTGCGACCAAGCACTATATTACTCATACTAATTAACATATTCATATAATACCTAATTAGACTATAGTGGAGGCCTATGGTGTTTATGATAACATATAACAATGTTACTATACTATCATAAGAACATCTAAATCTACCACATACATGCGTTCCACAATCAAACAACAAACGCTTCATCCAAGCATATGAATTAAAGAAGACTAATATTACTAAATAGAAAAAGTCAATAACAAAGGAAAAGATACATGAGCCATAGCTTTTCCAAATAAGACTTGGAAACTAGAGGCTCCTTCCTACAACCTAAACTCCACTAGGGACTTGGATAGAGTGTGTATACAAGAGAGTATTACTTAAGTGGTGCGTGTAAGAAGTGAGGGGTATTGGGTCCTATTTATAATTGTGTTGAGGTTGGTTTAAGCCATAATAGGCGCGCGAATCAACCAGAACCGACTTCAGAGAGCCATAGGGTGTCGACACGTGGAAGCTAACTGAGTTTGGAAAACTTACCAGGTCGGTCGAACAAGGGGTTCGACCCAGCCTGGGGTGCCTCCAAAGGCGGTGTGCTTTCTCCAGGTGGCTTCCAGGTGTGCCCTCAGGTGTTTCCCGGGTGATACACCGTGGGAATCCCTCAGATACTCCTGTAAGTGGGCCATTGGATCCATGGACCGCCACGTGTTGTCCTCAAATTGATTGGAAGTGTATATTTTAGGATTGCTCCCCTAAATCCTCAATTCTGCATATTTTCCTTGCATGCACATTTCTTTCCAGGTACAGGTGGAACTACATTATTTGCAAAGGTAATGCATGCAAGAAATGTTTATTCCTTCACATATATGAGTAATATTAACTTCAAAATTGGTACTTAACGATCGTCAACAGTCCCGAAGCAAAAATCAAGACTTAGGTTGTTGATCAGGAGTTGCTTCAATGATATATTTTTCAATAGTACCAAGTGCACAATAAAATATTCTACCTTGTGTTGAATAAATTTGCAATGGTACTCCCCCTTTACCTTAGTCAATACAGGCGTATGCCTTCTCCTCTTCTTGAGTGGTTGAAAGATAGAACAGCAAATCAAGCATGCATCACCTAAATACTAAGTTCCACTTAAATTCCAGAGAGTTTCAAATGGTTTTCAATTTTCAAGTTCCTGAAATGATAACTTTCAATCACTCTTTGTGTGTGGAACTTTCCTCACCAAGGAAATTGTGAGGATCGGGTCCACGCATTCCAGGATCGCGGAGGGTGGTGCTGCGCGATGCGACACCCAATAGCACACACGAAAAGAATACCATACAAAGTTTTATTGATATAAACAGCAGAAGTCTTTTACAATACTTAATGTACAACGGAATATAATACTCATAGCTAAACTCTCAGCCTAGCTATGCAAAAGTGCAGCCGTCCAGCCCAGGGACACTACAAACTAGCAGCACACAGACGGAGATCACGGCGTCGTGCAAGGCTCCCACTCGGCTGTTGAATGTGCCTAGAGGCGGGTGAATAGGCTTTTTGAACTCCTAAGTTGAGGTTGGTTTAAGCCATAATATGCTCGCGAATCAACCAGAACCGACTTCAGGGAGCCATAGGGTGTCGACACGTGGAAGCTAACCGAGTTTGGAAGACTTACCAGGTCGGTCGAACAAGGGGTTCGACCCAGCCTGGGGGTGCCTCCAAAGGCGGTGTGCTTTCTCCAGGTGGCTTCCAGGTCTGCCCTCAGTTGTTTCCCGGGTGATACACTGTGGGAATCCCTCGGATACTCCTGTAAGCGGGCCATTGGATCCATGGACTGCCACGTGTTGTCCTCAAATTGATTGGAAGTGTATATTTTAGGATTGCTCCCCTAAATCCTCAATTCTGCATATTTTCCTTGCATGCACATTTCATTCCAGGTACAGGTGGAACTACATTATTTTCAAAGGTAATGCATGCAAGAAATGTTTATTCCTTCACATATATGGGTAATATTGACGTTCAAAATTGGTACTTAACGATCGTCAACAGTCTCAAAGCAAAAATCAAGACTTAGGATGTTGATCAGGAGTTGCTTCAATGATATATTTTTCAATAGTACCAAGTGCACAATAAAATATTCTACCTTGTGTTGAATAAATTTGCAATGGTACTCACCCTTTACCTTAGTGAATACGGGTGTATGCCTTCTCCTCTTCTTGAGTGGTTGAAAGATAGAACAACAAATCAAGCATGCATCACCTAAATACTAAGTTCCACTTAAATTCCAGAGAGTTTCAAATGGTTTTCAATTTTCAAGTTCCTGAAATGATAACTTTCAATCACTCTTTGTGTGTGGAACTTTCCTCACCAAGGAAATTGTGAGGACCGGGTCCACGCATTCCAGGATCGCAGAGGGTGGTGCTGCGCGATGCGGCACCCAATAGCACACACGAAAAGAATACCATACAAAGTTTTATTGATATAAACAGCAGAAGACTTTTACAATACTTAATGTACAATGGAAGATAATACTCATAGCTAAACTCTCAGCCTAACTATGCAAAAGTGCAGCCTTCCACGCCGTGGACACTACACACTAGCAGCACACAGACGGAGATCACGGCGTCGTGCAGGGCTCCCACTCGGCTGTTGAATGTGCCTAGAGGTGGGTGAATAGGCTTTTTGAACTCCTAAAATGCTTAATACAAAAATGTTAAATTCCAGAGTCCGGACTAGTCCGGTGTCACTACAGACTAGTCCGTGGTTCAACAAAACCTTTTTTTTCTTTTTCTTTTTATTTGGATTTCTCACAGCGGAAAGTGTGCAATTACTTTAGTTATATTAACTAGTGTTCACGAGACCTTAATATCACATGGATCACAAGAATAACTAAGATCATAAAATTAAACCCTAACTAGTGATGATATGAATTAAAAGTACAAGAGACAAGTGATTTTTACAGAGGTTCAATCCCACACAAGGGATCTATGTCCTCATTGAGGAGCTCACAAAGAGCTGGTTCTTAACCAATCCTTTCCTTGTCAAGTTACCACCAAGGCCGACTTGATCTCCACTATCAACCGGGGTAATCACCAAGTTTATGGGGCTTCCTCACAAGTTGAGATCTCCACAAGTTTACAAATGAATGAAGATCAACATACTAGAAAACTTCACAATAATCAATAGGAGTGTGTGAGAGAAATCAAACCAAGAGCTCAATAAAGATGAATTCTTCCATCTCCCTTTTTCAATCTCCCAAATCCCAAGACCTTGATCCTTAGGGATTTATAATGTGTGGAGAGGAGTGTTTTTGTGCTCTTGAATGCTGTGGCGGCGCTAGGGTTTGTGTCCGTTTCAAAATGAGTCGGGGGTCCCTTTTTGTAGAGGTCCTGATATGTATACGTTGGGATCTAAGGAGTCCGGAGTAGTCCGTGGTCAACACCGGTGTTGTCTTTCAAGTTGTGTTCAGCTACCAGTTTGGTTTAAATGAGTTAAACCCTAATCATACGGATTAGTCCGTATGACATCGTACAAGTCCGATGTCACATAGAGAGTGCTTGTCTGTCTTAATACGGACTAGTCTGTGGTGCACGGACTAGTCCGTTGTCACACAGATAAGGGCGGGTTGTTGGCAATCGAACAAATCTAGCTATACCGGACTAGTCCGTTATGACGTGGACTAGTCTGATGTCACACAGAGAGGTCTTCTCCGTGGCATATCAGACATGTCCTGGTGCATCGGACTAGACAGTTGTAAGACCGGACTAGTCCGTTGTTTTGGACATTGTGTTTTTCTCACTCACTCTTCCCGCACTAACTTCAGATTCCTATTGAAATCTTAGAGGTGTCTCTCTCTATACTGAAACTATGAGCCTAGGTTTTTCTCCTTTACTTGGGTCTTTTCATTCATGATTCTTCCTTTTCTCATCCAGGCCACCTTTTCCCCTTTTTGTATTATTCTCCTTTTTCTTCATGTTGTGAGGGCCCGTCGTCCCGGTTCACAGGGACGGGGCACCTCGCCCGGGAATCGCATTGGGTGGTGCCGTGCGATGCGGCACCCAATAGCACACATAATAAAGCATCATATTACATAAATCAAGCGGACACTTACAAAGTGTAAATTTTACAAATATTTCTCGAAATAATCTACAGCGGAAGATTATTACAACTCACGTCTCATACCTATGCTAAGCAACAGAGAAGGTTTCCAGCCCGCGGACCCTTCTCGCTAGCAACACTATCACAATAGCAGCGGCAGAGGTTGCCATGAGTTCACCACTCGGAGAGTCCGAATCTCATCGAACACCCGTACATATCAGTGTACAGTTATTACCTGCAAAACAACTTATGCAGTATCTGTGAGCACGAAGCTCAGCAAGACTTAACCGTCTCCCTAGTCATGAAACTCTACATGATGAAAATAGAGGGCCGCATATAGAAGTTTGCACAAAAGAGAAACTTGAGCTAAAGTAGAGTCCTTATTTCAAGTTTTAAGCAACTTTTATAGTCCTCGCGCAATTCACATCGAGACTCCACAATCAAACAAGAAACGCATCATCTCGATGTCACTTGCCCGAGGTGAAAGTAACTTTAGTGAGCTACCCATTAACGTCGAGACTCCACAATCAAACAAGAAACGCTTTGCCTCGACGCTACTAGCCCAAAGTGGAAATTAAATTTAGTGAAGTGTTGATTGTTCCTCATCTCCATTATGAGTATTACTCACGAAGCATATTAAATGTATCCCAATTTATTACTACGTCACGACTCAGTGTACAAGTATGCTCACTACCGCGAGCGACGGTGATTGCAATCAAAAACACCCGGCTGACACGACACGCACGCCCGTACACGACGTTGCACACAACAACCATCACTGACGTCGTACGTGGCAACCTTTCACACGGCACCCAAATGTCGAACCGGTCCCATCGACTGAGATTAAGTCTCTCTACGGCAAACCCTCATAGAGCCGACTTCTCTATCCTTTCAGCATCGGCATTAGACGGTGAGGTATGCCTCGACACCCGGGTTAACATGTTACATCGGTTTCCTGGGTCCCATATAGCCAGTATGCATCCGGTACACATCTGAAACTTGTCCAGGAGGCCGCACACGAGAACGGGCGTTAATCGACTCAGACATAGACTAGGTTCACAGGACCACGTCCTTGAGCCTTCCATCCACTGCCCGGTCTCCATTCTCAACTATGAGGATCAATTCCCAACTCTTCCGATTGATCCCCCCTTAATACCTGTTCACGAGTAGGAAACTGCCCACTCAAGTTATGCCTCTTTTAATCCACTTTTGTTAACTTGAGATCAGCAGTGATAATCAAGTGTTAACCTACTCTACATTATACTCCAGGGTTTTCTGGGTCATGCATTTGGAGTGTCATACCACCTAGACTTAATGCAATAAATAAAAAGCTAGACGTATAAAGTGAATACAAATAAAAACTTGTAAGTTTTGATGCAAACCGGGGCTTGCCTTTATTTTGCAGGGGCCTAATATATATATAAATCAGTTAGTGAAGACCACTTGAGGCTTGATCAACTGCTTTCCTCCTTCCTTGATCTCTACTCCGATGACTTCAACTTCTCCACGTAGATACTACACGTAATGAATATGTATATGGATTTAATTGTAAAGATTTTTGCTACAAGTTCTAACAACAAGTTTCAAAACTGGAACTCTGTTTAAGAATTTAAAATGACAAGGGTTCTAGTGGTTTGGGTTTGTGTCTAAGCAAGAAGATGAAATGCTAAGTGTCTTCCCCCTCTTCTATGTTGATTACCTTAAAAGGTTAAACATAACAGGGGTGATCCAGAGATCCAATGGAGCTGAGAATTTTCATGTGGGTTCCTTGTCACAATAAAACACTCTGGACCAATATTTGGAATTATCCAATGAATAGATCACTCAGAATAATTCCCTAAGCCTTTAGGCAAAAAGGAATTAATTCTGAATAAACTTGCATGTTCATGCCAAAATTAGTGAACTACAATTTCAATTATAGTTCATAGGACTTGAATGAATTTTCCTAAGATTTTTTGGAGCTAAGAATTTCCCAGAA
This sequence comes from Neostapfia colusana, assembly GCA_030760725.1. Taxonomy (NCBI): domain Eukaryota; kingdom Viridiplantae; phylum Streptophyta; class Magnoliopsida; order Poales; family Poaceae; genus Neostapfia; species Neostapfia colusana. The sequence continues at coordinate 69,309,798 of JASWHV010000017.1, forward strand.
ATGAATTTCCAAGTTTTGGAAATTCTCTGAAAATGTTTCTGTATTCAATTGAATACAGTAACTTTAAATCTGAATTGCCCTGATCAAATCAACTCCAAATGAACTGAAAATTTTACAGGAGTTCACTAACATCCTAAAGAATATTCTGGCAGAATTGGAGGATTTTTGGATTAACCAAATGCCCTCTAAAATTCTTTTTCTGAAAAGATTTAAAGAATTTTCCAGAATTAAATAATGGGTTTCATACAAATTGGGTTGTATATTTGGACAGCGATATTCAATATGAATCCAACCCAATTTGAATCACTAAATTTGGAGCTTCCTAGCAAAAGTTATGAGGTTCTAAAGTTTGGGGAAAATCTGAAATTCCACTCTGTTCTATTTATTTCAAATTTTCAGAGACATAAGAAATTAACACCACATTTGGACAAGCAAATGAAATCCAATGCTTCTGAAACTTTTACTCGAGTTCAAGAATTTTTGGAAGAATCTCCTGCCCAATTTTGTGAATTTTCCAATACACAGAACTCCTGGAAAAATTTCTAGAAGATTTTCCTTATATGAATTACTGAGCCAAAATCAGGATTTTCATAAATATTGGGCTGTACCCCTGGATAGTACTCTCTGAGAGGAATCCAAAAAAAATTTATCTCACTATTTTTGGAGCTTTCTACACAGAGTTATGCATTTTCCAAGTTTGAACAGCTCTCTGTTTGATTTTAAACAGAACAGTAAAACGTGGGGCCCACGGTCAGGTGCTTCTTCAACCTCTCGCCAGAGCCCGCGGGTGCACACCGGCAGAGACCGTGGCGCGGCTCGTTCTCTCTCAGTTCTCCACCAAATTAGCTCCGGTTTCGCCCTACATGCTCCTTGGAGCATGGCGCAGCTGCCGGGCAAGGTTTCCGCGCATGAAAACGGCCGAAAACAGGTCGGAACCAGTGGGGCGGCTCGGGAGCTCGGCATCGACGCGTTCTGGCGCGTCCGAAGCTTCTCCCGGCGAGCTAACATTCCCTAAAGCATCACCAGAGCTCGTGGAGCATGGAACACACCTCAGTTCGTGCAGCAATTGGCGGGAATAGGGCGGTCACCGGAGACCCAACCTGTTTTTGCCGCCGGCAGCAAATTCTCGTCGCCCGGGGCGTGGGATGGCCAGTTTGACGCGTGCTTCGGCGTGGGAGGGCGCTAGGGTTGCTAGTTTCTGTGGCTTGAATTGTAGAACGGATGATCAAGCGGTTTGAGCTAATTTGGAGAATTGGACAGCATCGGTTCTTTTCACGTGCTCAGGCGGTAAAATGTGAATTCCAGCTAGCCGGCGGCAGGGAAGAGCAGAAGGACGACAGGAGAAGGATCAATACCTCATGGCGCACCTCTGTGGCCTCTTGAGCATGCCGGAGAGGTACTGGACTGGCCGGGAGACGAGGAGCAGTGGAGGCGGCGTGGCTCTGTTGTAACGGAAGAAAATGGCTCAGACGCAGCGGGGAAAGGCTGGGGACGAGCTGAGAACATGTTGAGGACGTCGGGGAGACTTCGGCGCAGCTCTTGGGTGGTCCAGCTGGGCGTCAAACGCGCTGGGAGCCGATCGACGATGGGAGCAGAGATGAGGCGTCATTGTTTCGAGTGAGCGCGTGAGGAAGAAAACAATTGGTGGCTGCCTCGGCTGTGTGAGAAAAATCACGTAGAGAGGGCACCGCCAACCCCCGTGCTGCCAGCGACCAGTGCAAAGAGAAGGAGGTGGCTCGGAGCAGCTCCCGTGGTGTCGCCCGGGGAGTCTTCGGCTCTGTCTCGGTGACCAGCGAGTAGAGAATTGAAGACTGCACACTGAGATCCTTTTGGCCATATGACAAGTGGGTCCCACCTTCCACCTTATCCCCTCTCCTTTTCTCACAAATATGTCCTCATTTTGGCAAATGCTGGAAATCAAATGGTGGGAATTCAATTCTGAATTGTGTGTGGTTAGTTGGACAAGTTTTATCCAAATTCAAATGTATATTTCAATTCCTTGCAAATTTAAGTCCATTTGGAAAAATAGATAGCAAACATCATCAAAAATTTATGAGACTTTGCCTACCCCCTAATTTGGACCTAAGGAATTCAAATATGAACTCTGATCTTTGATCTAGGTGCTGCAAATGAGCTTTTTAATACAACAGTTTGAGAACCATTGTGTTACTCTCATTTGAATTTTTGAGTTGAACAATTTGTTCTCAAAATCTGACTTTGGCTTTCTGACACTTATGGGAACTTCCTATTTTGGTTTTAGATCCCTCTTGGGTTCCAGGTTTTCACATAAAAATTTAAACTTGGGTAAAAGGGTTCCCATGTGTATTATCACATGTGAAAAAGTTTAAACAAGTCCCATTTTTCATACATATGAAACCATTCTTTGTGAAAACAAGAGTTTTCTTTGTATGCATATTTTGAGACCTTTACAATCCTCCCCCCTTAAAAGAATCTTGTCCCGAGATTATAAGGTAAAAAAGAGAGGGAGGATGGTGGAAAATTAACTAACGTGCGACGTTTAAAGTCGGGATAAATGGTGCGAAGAAATCCTTCGCTCTCCCACGTCACTTCAACCTTGGAGTAACCACTCCCTAAAACTTTATAGAACCACAACGTATGGTTGCGTGTGGTTTGGCCCGTTATGTCAATGATGTGAACCAGTCCCTCCTGAGGCGTGAGATCTGGTTTCAGTTTCTCGGTATTTCCCAGCTGAATGGTGGTTGAACACTTGAGGCACTTTCTCAGCTGAGAAATGTGGAAGATGTCATACACACCGAGGAATATCGCTGGTAATTCCAGCCGGTGTGCAACTGACCCACATCTTTCCGAAAACCTGGAACGGACTGACGAATCGTGGTGAATAGAAACTTGACAAGTGAGCCTTGTCAAAAATCTTTCCTCCTCGACTCCGGTTTACGGGGTACGGCGATTCTGTCCTTAAATCACAGGACGCCGTCTCCGTCTTTCCGGAAATATTTCAGTTCCCCACTGTCTATACCTCTCCGCAAATGTGACATGCCCTGATCATGTTTCTAGGCTGCCACCCTTTTTCATGGATGGTGGGGATAAAAGCTAAATTGTAGAGAGCTTTAGGGTGAACCATACGTAATGGTGGCTCGCTCTCTTCCAACGGGGTGATGGTTGGACCATGAACGTGTGACTTGTGGCTCCCACATTCGCCCACGTTATCCTTGCCGGGGTGATAATGGATCTCTATTTCGTAATCCTTTATCAACTCCAACCATATTTGTTGCCTCATGTTCCACTCCTTCTGAGTGAATATGTATTTGAGGCTCTTGTGGTCGATATATAAATGCACGAGGTTACCGAGTAGGTAGTGCCTCCACATTTTGAGTGCGAGTACCACGGCAGTGAGTTCTAAGTCATGAGTCAGGTAGTGTTGCTCATGATTCCTGAGTTGACGGGATCCATACACGACCACACTTCGATCTTGCATCAGCACACATCCTAGCCCAAAGTCGGATGCATCGAAGTACACAACGAACGGTTTTGTTGTGTCTGGCTGCGCAAAAACCGGTGCTGATGTTAAGTGTTTTATTAATGCCTTGAACGCTGCTTTACGTGCTGGACTCTAAACCTATTTGGTAGCCTTCTTCAGCAACTATGTCATAGGCTTGGCAATCTTCGGGAAGTTCAGAATGAACCTACGATAATATCCCGTGAGTCCGAGGAAACTCCGTACCTCGTGGGCAGTTCTCGGGGATTTCCAATGCAGCACTTGTGCGATATTACTCGGGCTCACAGCGATGCCCTTCGCTGAGATGATATGGCCGAGACAAAGTACTTGTGATATCTAAAATTCGCACTTGCTGAATTTCACGTATAGATTGTGATCCCGCAACCGTTGCAAGACTATACGCAGGTGCTTCTCGTGTGCTTCCTCCGACTTGGAATAACCAGTAGGTCGTTGATGAAGACCACGACAAATATGTCCAGCTCCGGCATGAATACCGAGTTCCTTAAGTACATGAACTGAGCTGGAGTGTTGGTAAGGCCAAGGAATATGACAGGTACTCATAAACTTCGTACCTCGCCGAAAAACTGTCTTCAGCACAACCTCAGCCCTTATCTCAATCTGATGGTACCCTGATCCTAACTCCATCCTGGAAAAGATCCTTGCTTTGACCAACTGATCAAACCATATGTCGATCTGTGGTAACAGGTACTTGTCCTTGATTGTCACAATGTTAAGCGGACGAAATTAACACTAAGCTGAAGTGTTTCATCCTTCTTCCTACTACACAGCGCAGAGCAACCCCAAGGTCGTGAGCTTGGTTGTATAACACATTTGCTCATGGTTTCCCTTAGTTGCTCCTTCAACCGTTCTCTTTGCTGTGCGGAACAGACTCTTCTGTCCTAACCCAGATTTTGATCCGTTTAGAAGCATTTTCATAACTCAGGTTGAATACCAAAGTTAAAGTTAACTTCACTATCTTTCCAAGAGCACTCCTATGCCTCTAGATCATTTCTGGATCAGAAGTTATGATTGCTCAAAGTTGACATAATCCCTGGACAAAATTTGCCAGCATCTCCTTTGTATGTGGCTGATTTTATCACAGTTGTATACATAGATACAAGATGAATCTGAACCAACATTGAACTACAACAATGTTGCATATCTCATAACCTTTCCAATGGTGTGTCACAGGCTCCTTAGGGTTTTTTCTACAACAGGTTAGGGCTTAAAAACAGAAATGTCCAGAGAGGTTTTTCTGCTGTCCTGGTTCTGGACAGTTTGCCTTCAACTGGACTTTTCATCCACTTAACATGTAATTTTGCTCTGGAAGTCTACAAGAAAGTTGTAGAGCACTTGAAAAGCTTTCCAGAACTGTATCATATACCTTAATTGGTTCAAGCTACTCAGAGTTATGCTCCGTTAAAGTTCAGCAAGAGTTCCTGACAGAAACAGAGAACTCTGTTTTTGAAATCTTTGAAACCTAAACCTTCTCTCATTTGAATCTTAGCTCAAAATAAGAGTTCAGTAACTAATATTTGTTTCAAACTTCCAGTTTTAGTTGAAAGTTAGCTCATGAATCATTTCTACATAGGGAAGGAGTTATTAAGTGTAGTATGGCGTCGATGCACCGTAAGAAGCATGTCGGTACTACGTAGCCTCACCAAAGAAAATCTAAACCGGATTATACCGACATATCTGTTTAATCAGTGGCACTAAGACGGTCTCTCACACACGTGTAATACACAGGATACGTACGTGGTTGGTACCTGCAGAAGAACACTCAATAGTGGTGCACTCAAAGGTTGTTTCATTTCAGGAAGTTCCATATTTGAAAGTAAATACAAACGCCCGTATCATTGCCATACGGCCGTCCTTGAGTTAAGTCACGTCTCAAGGTACGTGATCGTGTTTCAACACCACACGACAGGGAACCCGAGTATATCATGAACGGGTCGTCATGGTTTTTGAATGTTATCAACCCAACGGATACCACCTACTGCCCTGCAGGGCACGCCGATGGCAAGCGCTGCATATGTCCTCCTAGGCTATTTCCAGATGAACACACTCTCGCGTTACTGACCATGCGATGGGGTCTCCACTTACTTGCCTAATGCATGCTAGGGATCAGCGTTTCATATGAACTCAGGAATATGAAGAGTCCAAGAGTTTCATATTAACGTCTCACACCAAGCTGTGAGACCTATCCCTGAACTACTTTCCTCGTCAGGGGAGCTAACCGAAATTGAACCGCTTTCGGTGGCGTTCCTTACCATTATTACCTGAACGTAGGTGCGTCGTTACATAATTAAAATTTCAGAATTATAACAAGTATGTTAGTACTGCCACCTTAAGTAACTATACTACTGTAGTCCTTATATGGGCCTAATACCGTTTCCTCACCGTATCCTAAGTTTTGTCGTAATACGATCCTTATTCCGTGCGCTATTACCAATGCGGCTCTGATACCACGTTTTGAGGGCCCGTTGTCCCGGTTCACGGGGACGGGGCACCTCGCCCGGGAATCGCATTGGGTGGTGCCGTGCGATGCGGCACCCAACAACACACATAATAAAGCATCATATTACATAAATCAAGCGGACGCTTATAAAGTGTAAATTTTACAAATACTTCTCAAAATAATCTACAGCGAAAGACTATTACAACTCACATCTCATACCTATGCTAAGCAACAGAGAAGGTGTCCAGCCCGCGGACCCTTCTCGCTAGCAACACTATCACAATAGCAGCGGCAGGGGTTGCCATGAGTTCACCACTCGGAGAGTCTGAGTCTCATCGAACACCCGTATATTTCAGCGTACAGTTATTACCTGCAAAACAACTTATGTAGTATCTGTGAGCACGAAGCACAGCAAGACTTAACCGTCTCCCTAGTCATGAAACTCTACATGATGAAAATAGAGGGCCGCATATAGAAGTTTGCACAAAAGAGAAACTTGAGCTAAAGGAGAGTCCTTACTTCAAGTTTTAAGCAATTTTTATAGTCCTCGCGCAATTCACATCGAGACTCCACAATCAAACAAGAAACGCTTCATCTCGATGTCACTTGTCCGAGGTGAAAGTAACTTTAGTGAGCTACCCTAGACTCATACGAACCTTGCGCCATTAACGTCGAGACTCCACAATCGAACAAGAAACGCTTTGCCTCAACGCTACTAGCCCAAGGTGGAAATTAAATTTAGTGAAGTGTTGATTGTTCCTCATCTCCATTATGAGGATTACTCACGAATCATATTAAACGTATCCCAGTTTATTACTACGCCACGACTCAGTGTACAAGTATGCTCACTACCGCTAGCGACGGTGATTGCAATCAAAAACACCCGGCTGACACGACACGTACGCCCGTACATGACGTTGCACAAAGCAACCATCACTGACGTCGTACGTGGCAACCTTTCACATGACACCCAAATGTCGAACCGGTCCCACCAACTGGGCTTAAGTCTCTCTACGACAAACCCTCGTAGAGCCGACTTCTCTATCCTTTCAGCATCGACATCAGACGGTGAGGTATGCCTCGACACCCGGGTTAACATGTTACACCGGTTTCCTGGGTTCCATATAGCCAGTATGCATCCGGTACACATCTGAAACTTGTCCAGCGGGACCGCACACGAGAACGCACCTTAATCGACTCAGACATAGACTAGGTTCACAGGACCACGTCCTTGAGCCTTCCATCCACTGCCCGGTCTCCATTCCCAACTATGAGGATCAATTCCCAACTCTTCCGATTGATCCCCCCTTAATCCCGGTTCACGAGTAGGAAACTGCCCACTCGAGTTATGCCTCTTTTAATCCACTTTTGTTAACTTGAGATCAGCAGTGATAATCAAGTGTTAACCTACTCTACATTATACTCCAGGGTTTTCTGGGTCATGCATTTGGAGTGTCATACCACCTAGACTTAATGCAATAAATAAAATGCTAGACGTATAAAGTGAATACAAATAAAAACTTGTAAGTTTTGATGCAAACCGGGGCTTGCATTTGTTTTGCAGGGGCCTAATACATATATAAATCAGTTAGTGAAGACCACTTGAGGCTTGATCAACTGCTTTCCTCCTTCCTTGATCTCTACTCCGATGACTTCAACTTCTCCACGTAGATACTACACGTAATGAATATGTATATGGATTTAATTGTAAAGATTTTTGCTACAAGTTCTAACAACAAGTTTCAAAACTGGAACTCTGTTTAAGAATTTAAAATGGCATGGGTTCTAGTGGTTTGGGTTTGTGTCTAAGCAACAAGATGAAATGCTAAGTGTCTTCCCCCTCTTCTATGTTGATTACCTTAAAAGGTTAAACATAACAGGGGTGATCCAGAGCTCCAATGGAGCTGAGAATTTTCATGTGGATTCCTTGTCACAAGAAAACACTCTGGACTAATATTTGGAATTATCCAATGAATAGATCACTCAGAATAATTTCCTAAGCCTTTAGGCAAAAAGGAATTAATTCTGAATAAACTTGCATGTTCATGCCAAACTTAGTGAACTACAATTTCAATTATAGTTCATAGGACTTGAATTAATTTTCCTAAGATTTTTTGGAGCTAAGAATTTCCCAGAAATGAATTTCCAATTTTGGAAATTCTCTGAAAATGTTTCTGTATTCAATTGAATATAATAACTTTAAATCTGAATTGCCCTGATCAAATCAACTTCAAAGGAGCTAAAAATTTTACAGGAGTTCACTAACATACTAAAGAATATGCTCGCGAATTGGAGGATTTTTTGAATTAACCAAACTCCCTCTAAAATTCTTTTGCTGAAAAGATTTATAGAATTTTCCATAATTAAATAATGGGTTGTATATTTGGACAGAGCTATTCAATATGAATCCAACCCAATTTGAATCACTAAATTTGGAGCTTCCTAGCAAAAGTTATGAGGTTCTAAAATTTGGAGAAAATCTGAAATTCCACTCTGTTCTATTCATTTCTAATTCTCAGAGACATAAGAAATTAACACCACATTTGGACAAGCAAATGAGGTCCAATGCTTCTGAAAATTTTACTGGAGTTCAAGTATTTTTGGAAGAATCGTCTGCCCAATTTTGGGAATTTTCCAATACACAGAACTCCTGGAAAAATCCCTAGAAAATTTTTATTATATGAATTACTGAGCCAAAATCAGGGATTTTCATAAATATTGGGCTGTACCCCTGGATAGTACTCTCTGCAAGGAATCCAACAAAATTTATCTCATTATTTTTGGAGCTTTCTACACAGAGTTATGCATTTTCCAAGTTTGAACAGCTCTCTGTTTGATTTTAAACAGAACAGTCAAACATGGGGCCCACGGTCAGGTGCTTCTTCAACCTCTCGCCAGAGCCCGCGGGTGCACACCGGCAGAGACCGTGGCGCGGCTCGTTCTCTCTCATTTCTCCACCAAATTAGCTCCAGTTTCACCCTACATGCTCCTTGGAACATGGCACAACTGCCGGGCAAGGTTTCCGCGCATGAAAACGGCCGAAAACAGGTCGGCACCGGTGTGGCGGCTCGGGAGCTCGGCATCAACGCGTTCTGGCGCGTCCGAAGCTTCTCCCGGCGAGCTAACTTTCCCTAAAGCATCACCAGAGCTCGTGGAGCATGGAACGCACCTCAGTTCGTGCAGCAATTGGTGGGACTAGGGCGGTCACCGGAGACCCGACCCGTTTTTGCCGCCGCCGGCGAATTCTCGTCGCCCGGGGCGTGGGATGGCCGGTTTGACGCGTTCTTTGGTGTGAGAGGGCGCTAGGGTTGCTAGTTTCTGTGGCTTGAATTGTAGAACGGATGATCAAGCGGTTTGAGCTAATTTGGAGAATTGGACAGCGCCGGTTCTTCACGTGCTCCGGCGGTAAAATGCGAATTCTGGCTAGCCGGCGGCAGGGAAGAGCAGAAGGACGACAGGAGAAGGATCAATACCTCATGGCGCACCTCTGTGGCCTCTTGAGCATGCCGGAGAGGCACCTGACTGGCCGGGAGACGAGGAGCAGTGGAGGCGGTGTGGCTCTGTTGTAACGGAAGAAAATGGCTCAGACGCAGCGGGGAAAGGCTGGGGACGAGCTGAGAACACGTTGAGGACGTCGGGGAGACTTTGGCGCAGCTCTTTGGTGGTCCAGCCGGGCGTCAAACACGCTGGGAGCCGATCGGCGATGGGAGCAGAGAGGAGGTGCCATTGTTTCGAGTGAGCGCGTGAGGAAGAAAACAATCGATGGCTGCCTCGGCTGTGTGAGAAAAATCACGTAGAGAGGGCACCGCCAACCCCCGTGCTGCCAGCGACTAGTGCAAAGAGCAGGAGGTGGCTCTCAGCAGCTCCCGTGGTGTCGCCCGGGGAGTCTTCGGCTCTGTTTCGGTGACCAGCGAGTAGAGAATTGAAGACTGCACACTGAGATCCTTTTGGCCATATGACAAGTGGGTCACACCTTCCACCTTATCCCCTCTCCTTTTCTCACAAATATCTCCTCATTTTGGCAAATCCTGGAAATCAAATGGTGGGAATTCAATTCTGAATTGTGTGTGGTTATTTGGACAAGTTTTGTCCAAATTTAAATGTATATTTGAATTCCTTGCAAATTTAAGTCCATTTGGAAAAATGGATAGCAAACATCATCAAAAATTTATGAGACTTTGCCTACCCCCTAATTTGGACCTAAGGAATTCAAATATGAACTCTGATCTTTGATCTGGCTGCTGCAAATGAGCTTTTTAATACAACAGTTTGAGAACCATTGTGTTAATCTCATTTGAATTTTTGAGTGGAACAATTTGTTCTCAAAATCTGAATTTGGCTTTCTTACACTTATGGGAACTTCCTACTTTGGTTTTAGATCCCTCTTGGGTTCCAGGTTTTCACATAAAGATTTAAACTTGGGTGAAAAGGGTTCCCATGTGTATTATCACATGTGAAAAAGTTTAAACAAGTCCCATTTTTCATACATATGAAACCATTCTTTGTGAAAACAAGAGTTTTCTTTGTATGCATATTTTGAGACCTTTACAAATGTGACCTGCTCTCACTTAGCAAGTTTGGTTTGCTCTTCACTTGTTTGTCGTCTGTCATCCAAAACCCACATGGGGATGCCTCGATGGACTTACAATCTCCCCCTTTTTGGTGATTGATGAGAACCAAGAAAAGTTTAAACATTTGAGAGTAAATGAATCCAGTTTTCATAAAGTATACACATATGAGTAGTGATATGCATGAACCATGGATGAATTCTCATATGTGTATTCTTTATGGTGGGGTGCCTAGCGATGTGAGTGTAAACATAAAAGATGTTTCAAGAGTAATAATCATGAGAGTACCACATTATGAAAAGAACATGAATAACCAAGTGTGGAACAAGAGATAATATAGTGCCTTACATAGTCTTACATGAAACATCATTACATAGTCTTAATCATAAATACATTACAAGTTTTTTTTAAATAGTACATGACCAACAAAGGAACTAGTAATGACTAGAAACTCCCCCTTGATCTCTTCCCCTTTGGCATCAGAACACCAAAAAGGGAAAAAGTAAAATAGGGGAGGACTACTCATCATCTTCATCATCCTGCTCACTAGCTACACTTTGAGTCTTCTCGCTATCCTGCTCTTCATCGTCATCGTGATCATTAGCTCTAGTTTGGCTGGAAGCCTGTGAGCGAGTAGAGGAGTCTATCCCAAAGTAAGCAAGCTCCTCCTCAGTCAATTTTGGAATCTCCGTGTGTCCTCATCGGAGTCCTCGGAGACTCTGGAGAGCCAATAGGAGATATCTATAATTTTTGACATATGGCTTTGACATTCTCCTTCATGAAGCGGGCATGACGTTTCCTTGCAAGGCTCTCCTCATGCTGCTTTACTTCTACTTTGCGGCACGAGGCAAAAATGGATTGGAGCATCTTCAGTATCCCTCTAGTGGAGCCTCTGGAGGAGGAAAGAGCCTCCGTGTCTCTATGAACTTGAGATGCTCGCTGCCTCATAGTGGACGAAGGTGGAGGTGGGGCTGTAGGCACCTGAGGTCGAAGCTTTAGATGCTTGACATCTTTGACGAACTCCAAACCTGTTACATGCTCAATCATGCACATGATGTACGCGGCATAGCCACATGAGCGGTTAAGAGTATGAGCGATGTTGTACATATCATTGTAGATATAGTCAAAGATGTTCAACTTCTCCGTCCCGCTGATAATCAGCATCAGGATGCAGAGATATCCCTGAATGCTTCCCGCATCACCATCCTTGGGAGCAATGGTCTTCCTCAGCACACGATTCAGTACCACAACGAATGCTTCATGTTATTGGTTGACTGGGGCTTGTATGGATAGTGGCCATCATGAAGAAAATCGAGCTTATTCTTTTCAAGCGGGTTGGTGTTGTGAACAGTTAGCTCATTTTCTAAAGCATCCTCTAAATCTAGAGACTTGGCAAAATCCACATATGAGATTGTATATTGTTTTCCATTTGCCATACAAGTAACTCTCATGAAATTCTGTTGTAAGAAGTAGCATGTGGAGTAGAATGGAGCAATGTCCTCATTGTTCCAATCGTAATTGAAGGCCATGAGATCTTTCAAACCATGGAGCTTCACTGCAGTTAGGACTTGATCAAAAGTCTCCATATGCTTCTCTCCCATGTCATCCCATTCGATCCATTGATTCTTTGCTATGGGATACTTCATTTTGAGATACACGGTTCTGTAATAGTCACAATGGAAGTCGCTCTAGAACCGTGGATCCACTTCCATTTTCTCATAATCATACACATTCTCCATCCGGAATTTTCTCGCTTTGTCACTTCCTTTCCCTATGAATGGGTTGGTGGAGAGGTGTCTATTGCGGTCCGGGAGTGGTGGAGCCATTTCCAATGGACCAATGTGGTCCAGAGGTTCCAGCAGACCCTTTCCCTTTCCCTTTGCTTCTCTTCATAGTGACGGCCTTCTCTTTGCCTTTGGTGCTAGGGCCAGCTTTCTCTTTGTCCTTGCTTCCTTCAGGTTGTTTAGCAAGTACTTTCCATCATGAGGGAGCAGGAGCATCATTTGCAACACGATCATTTCTTTTCTTTGATCTCAATTGTTGGACTCTCTCTGCCTCTCAATATGCGGCTTGACGTGCCGCTTCAAGTTCTGGCTCACTAAAGGCACTATCTTCGGAGCTTGACATTATTCCAAGAGGAGATCAAATCACAGAGTATAGCGGATCCCAGGTTCGGAGAAGTCCAGAGTGAACTTCCCTTTGAGCTTCCAAGCCTTTCATTTTCAAAAAATCGAAGTTTTAGTGGAGGGGGCGAAGAAATCGCCATGAGAGCTCAAGTGAGGAGAGAGAAAGCTGTGGAGAAAGTGAGAGGAAGAAGAGGCTATCGGGCTAAGTTGAAACAGTTAAGTCCACGGATACCTGACTTGTCCGGTGTATCCACCGGACTAGTCCGGTGCTGTGGACTACAGCCGGACTAAGCCATGGTACGGACTAGTCCGGTTTCTCAACAGACTTGTCCGTGGTATAAAAAAATATTTCCTAGCATCCTTGTATAAAGGGGATTTTGACTATGTTGATCATTTGGACATTTATAATTTTTTGAAAAGTATTATTGGTGAGTGTGATCAGTAAGCAATCAACATTCAAACTATGGCCATAATTCACCAAGAGTTAATGTTTGAAATAGTTTTAGAGTTAAAAACAAGAGGTAGGGAATAATTTTCGCAATCATGCTGGTATTTTGAAGTTCTAGATAACTAGCAATCAGATATGAACATTTCAAGCCACATTTCGCGAATCAAGGATATTCAATTCATTCCTAAGCTCACAAAACCTTTTCTCATCTAATGGCTTAGTGAAAATATCGGCTAGTTGTTATTCGGTTCTAACATGTGAAATTGTAATGTCTCCTTTGATAGAGTGATCTCTTAAGAAATGGTGTCGGATGTCAATGTGTTTGGTCTAGAATGCTCAACGGGGTTATGAGCTATTTTTATGGCACTCTCGTTGTCACATAAGAGTGGAATATGGTTCAAATTGTAACCATAATCCCTTAGAGTTTGTCGCATCCAAAAGAGATGTGCACAACAACTCCCAGCTGCAACATACTCCGCTTCAGTTGTGGATAAGGCAATGGAATTTTGCTTCTCGAATGACCACGATACTAGAGACCTACCCAAGAATTGGCAAGTTCCGGATGTACTTTTTCTATCCACATCGCAACTGGCATAATCTGCATCAGAGTATCCGATGAGATTGAATTTCGACCCCTTGGGATACCAAAGACCTGGGTTGGGTGTGTGAACTAAATATCTCAAGATTTTCTTTACGGCTGTCAAGTGACACTCCTTGTAGAAGCCCAAGAATTTACTTGCTAGAGTGTTCATCATATCACCACACCACAGCTCATTTTGTGGAAGTCTCATGAACATTTGTGAAGAGCAAGTAAACACCATCAAGAGGCGATTAGAGGAAGAACTCACATATCCAAAAGTAGGATCTCACACATATAAACATGAGAGGCCGAGCTCACCATTAGGCCCTAATTATTCTTAGGAGTGCTCATGCCAAGTTTCATGCAAATTCAAACCATTTTGAGGCCCTTTTGTATACAATTGTACAAACAGCCATTTGAATGCAAATTCAAATTCCAGCCACTTTCATCACTTGGATTCAAAAGTTAACTTCATATTCAAACTCAGCATATTTTTCTGAGTTACTCCCCTAATTTTCATCCTCATTGGAGTTCATCTTATCAGGAGCTATATTTGGGTTAATTCAATACTGAATTTGAATTTCAAATTCAAGTGTGATTTGAATTTAGCTAACCAGCTCAAAATTGAGGACTTCAAATGCAACTAATGACTCGGTGATAAAGTCTGCCATTTAATTGGGAGTAGCTGGGGAGAAATATCAGTGGAGAAAAAAGAAAAAGAATTGAGGTGGTGGGACCCAGCAGTCAGCCTCACAGCTCTAACACAGTGGGTTCCCTGTTTGCACTGCTGCCACCGAGCTGTTGCAAGCGCGCGGCCGGCCGAAGATTACTGCCGAGGCGCCTCCACCTCGACCCATTTTCTCCACATCCTAAGCCACAGAGGAGCTTCCAAAGACATGTCCGCCCACGTGCACCGGCGTCCTACCGAGCCACAGCCTCACTCGCACGCGCGCGTTCGTCTCTGTTCTCACCACCCGAGCGACTCTCGGATCTCTGTCGCCCCTGCGATACAGGCCACAACTCGGACGATCACCTACAGAAAAAACACACGCCATCCTCTCCTCGATCTTCAGGTGAACGCCTTCCTCCATTTCGTTCAGTAGCGAGGGAGTATTTTGAGGTTTACCGATTAGCCGTTCTTAGGATCGAGAGGGGGCTCGACTCAAAATTCTTGGGGGTCAGTCCATACTAGCTTGTTTTCCTTTAGCCATACATCCAAGGCCTTCCAACAAACCTCTAGGATCAACAACCGGCAAAAACCATCGACTATGGTTGCTGTTCTTCAAGTTTTTCCGATCGCCACCGTTTTTAGCTCTAGGTCGATGGTGAGGTCCTAGCTCCGGACATTTCCATGGCAAACCGAGTTCATTTTCGTGCTCAGCATGTCACCATGGAGCTGTAGGAGGAAACTATTCCAAAAATAAGGTCCTGTGTAGCTCGGGCGACATCACCGGAGTTGGAGTTGCCGCTGTCACCGTCGCGGGGTAGTTTCCGGCCATCTCCAACGCTAGCCGACCCCCTCAGATTGTTCCACATGCGAACCTAGGCCCAGGCGGCTAGTTTGATCGAGCTTCGAGCAGTAGAACGGCGAGCGGCGAGCCTCACCGGAGTGCGCCGCCACGGGGAGCGCGGGTGTTGTGAGGAAAACGAAGGGGGGCCGGGTCCACAGGTCAGCCTCGGTTTTCCAGCGGGGATCCAGTTGCGGCTGTGATCCGGTGCCGCAGCGCAGCTGAAACCCCGTGAGCTGCGGTGTGGCCGCGAGCTCAGTGGGCTGGTTTAAAAAGTGGGGCCCACAACCAGAGTTTAAACATTTCCAACAATTTCAGATTTTAGTTCAACTTCAAATGCCCATAACTTTTGCTAGGATGGTCTAAATTTAGTGGACCAAATTTTGTTGGATTCAGCTCTTTGAGTACTATCCAGCAAAACAAGTTTAAGTTCATGAAACGTATTATTTTACCAGAATTAACTCCCAAAAATTTAAAATGTGGGGAATTTTATCTGGAGTATTCCATTATGGAAAATTCTGAAATTTGGCTAGGATGTTCATTTGAAAATCCTTGATTCACATGAAAAATTTCAGATCCATCCGAGTACATTTAGTCTCACAAAAGGTGTGATTAAGTGAACTGCTCTGAGAAAATGGAAAAATGTACAGAAACATTTTTCAGAATTTTCTCAAATCTTGATTTGAGCCTAACTTTCTCTAGGATTCTTCAAATTACATGAAACCAACTCAATTAGAACCATCTCAAACTCTAGTTTCCAGAAAGTAATGGTTTGATCCTTGAAAATCCCTGGAAATCCATAGAAGCTCTAGTAATGACCATTTAGACTTTTATTTGTGCAGAGCTCAAATGAGCTTTGTTTCAAATGAAATTTGGTCAAGTCTCTCATTAGGTTCTTACCAATCCACAGTAAAAATTTCAGGGAAAAGGGGATGTCTAGCTAGAGTTATGGTCTTTATATACTAAATTCAACAAGTTGCATTTAAATTGACATGTCGTTAAATTGCTTACGTGTAGTCGCTGAACGTGAGGAGACCCCGGAGGTTTTGGACTTCATACTTCAGGAGGAGAAACTAACCCCTGACCAGCAGCAACAAGGCAAGTCCCATTTTGCATTTAGCAAGTTTTATAAAGTCTTGATTTATCTTAACTTAGCTTGGAGTATGTATGTGCATTAGGTGTAGGATGGATGAAACCCCAATTGCATATCCAGAATATTCCAAAGAGAATGAGGGTGGTGTCTAGGTCCTCGAGTAGATCATGCTGTGCTTAATGTTGATAGACTTCGCGACAAGTCGAGTAGTTGGAATCTACTCGCAAGTATAGGAGTTACCACATACAGGATTGGTTCGAGATGTGAGACAACTTTAGAAAGAAAATAAGACTAGGCAGGGGCTAGGACGCAGCAAGAGGAAGTCTTGTGTGCGTAGCCCTGTCCGTTTCGATTGAGGACTGATCCGTGTGCGGCCCTGCTGAACAAGTTTGAATGTAACGAAAGCATATCGGATATATGGGCACTACAGGAAACATAGCAATTAACGAGGGTGAAAAACCGTCGTAAATAAGCACATTACCCTCGTAAATAAGCTATTTGTAACGGTATTTACTTATTTACGAGGGTTTTTAGTGGTCTAAAATAAGTCGACGTAAATAAGCATATTTACGACGGTTACCGACGTAAATAAATTTATTTACGACGGCTAATTTTAGCCGTCGTGAATAAGTCCACGCGCCACGTGGAATGGCGGGAAACTTATTTACTACGGGGTGGCTGTACCGTCGTAAATAACAGAGGCATTATTTACGACGGTACAACCACCCCGTCGTAAATAACAGGGGCATTATTTACGAGGTAGAGCCACCCCGTCGTAAATAACAGAAATATTATTTACGACGGTACTGTATACAAAACCGTCGTAAATAAGTTTTTTTGTTTTTTTTTAAAACAGAAAATGCTGACCGCTGGCTCTATGGCCAGTCCACTGGCTCGATGGCCAGCAACACAGACAGTCACAAAGTCCATATAGAAAGTATGTCACACGATCACAATCATAGAAAGTATATCACAAGTCCATCACAAGCAATCACATGACACGATACAAACGAAGCTACACATTACTACCACGACCGCTACCTCCGGAGCCCGCAAAATCATCCTCGAGCCGTCTACTCACTTCTGGCACATGCGGCGATGGAGTGCGAGCCTCCGTTCCTGATTCCTGTCATGTTTTAGCACATATTATTAGAATTTAGCAAGTTGAACTAGTTTTGACTTTATTTTAGCAAGTTTAGCTATGTAAAACTAAATTTGAGCAAGTTCAAAGTGTTTTAGTTATATTTGATAATGTTCAACTATGTTTGTCTATAATAGAGCAATGATAACTAAGTTTAGTTATATTTGAGTAAATTTAGTTATAATTAACCAAGTATGTCTAAATAAACTCAAGAGAGGTTCGTTTTTACCTGAGCTCCTGTAGTTGGCACCTCTGGCTGCTCTGGCTCGATCACCGGTGGTGGCTCCCACCGTGGAAGCTCAACCTACTGTCCAGCCGTCATAGCCAGTGAATACAAACTATTAGCACATTTTTGCATTCATAATATTGAAGCATATATATATTTGAACGATAATTATTTACCGCTATTGCCACCTAAAACTGTAGCATGTACGAGTTGAGATACTCGTCTCTAGCCCTAGTGGATGCGGCCTGTCGCTCTCGCTCTAGTCGGAGCTCCTCCTGAGTCCTCTCTCTCTCTCTCTCTCTCTCTCTCTCTCTCTCTCTCTCTCCGGAGCTCCTCCTGTGTCCGGCGGAGCTCGTCCTGGACACTCTGGACCTCCAGCAAGCTAGACTGGCTGGAAGAGCCAGCCTGCTGAGAGGAAGAGGAACTGGAGGGTCGTGCCTGCCTGGAGTCGACCACTCCTTGGAAGATGCGGAACATACATAAAGAAGAAAGTTTATTAGATTTTCATCGACCACTCCAACAAAGTCGTACATAGTAATTGTAGAAGATGAAAACTCACCGGCAGTGAGGTTTTCCACGTCCACTTGCGTAAGCGGCTTCTGGGATGATTATTGGCGCGTTCTGCCAATCAACTCCTTGCTGCAAAGCCTCCGTGCCTCCTGCCCATACCTGGTCTATAAATAAGAAAACAAAAGAATATCAGCTAATTTGACTAAAAGAATTCAATACATGTGATGAGACAACTCACCAGTGCCTCTGTCGCCGACTGAGAGTAGAGCTGGTCTGGCTGTGACGGATCACTTCCTCTGTGACCTCTCTTCCACACCTCAATCGATGGGGGCTCCTGACCAGTTGCGCGCTCCTATGGATGCACGTGTCAGCAAAATGAAAATATGAAACATAAACAAAAGTTATACTTGGTAAGTTACACTTACAAGACGTTTTTTCGACCGCAAATACCCGTTAGCACCAAAGAAGTGAGACGGGTCCGTCCCTCTGCTTTCTCAACGACTGTAGTAGAGGACCTAGAAATCCTCACTCCCCCAACGTAAGCAAAGGGCCTCGTACGCCTCCGGCCTGCCTTCTAGCCACTGGACTCCTCCACGACCCTACACAAATGTCTTATTAGTTGAAAGCACTTTAAATAGAATGAGATAATTGAACAAAATAAAAATGACAATTTACCTCCATGTATTGCTCCGTAGTCAGGTAAGTGGAAGACGCCGTCCTGAAGTGGCCCAACTCTTGCTCGCCCGGATGTATCTTGAAATATTTGTTGGTAGCTTGAATCCAGGCGCTCGAAAGGGCCTGAGTTATGAGCTTCCTGGGGTTGTTGTGGAAGACTAACCGGGCGTGGTCCACCGCGCCCTCGTCCTCCAAACGGTACCATGCCTTGCATAACAAATTTATAAGTAATTGTATTTAACATATTATGGACTACATTTGATATGCTTACCATGAAGTCGGACCATACAACCTCCTGGTGGTTGCCGTGAGTCACGTCCTGTGTGGTCGCGTCAAGAAACTAAGAAGAGTCATTTTTGTGTGTTCATGCAGAGGCTCTTCTGATGCTTTGAGGAGCTTGAAGAACGTTTCAACTTCCGTTGTAGGAGCATCCTCCATCAACTTAGGATCTATGGCTTCAAGCATCTCATCCATCATATCAACCCTCGCGTTATCAGACACCACTTCTTCTTCAGCAGCTCGAGAACGTGTCTCACCGTGAAAGTACCAGACCGCATAATTTTGCATGAAACCGTTTCGACACACGTGAAACGTCAAAGTCACTTTGTCGAAAAACTTTGCATTCTGACATTTCATACATGGGCACCGCACCTTACTGTTGTCGGACAACGAAAAAGCTTGTTGTATAAAAGCATTAGTCTTGGTGAACCAATCATCTGAGTGTTGCCCATTCTTTTTCCAACCCGAGTACATCCATGTGCGGCCTTCAGATATGATTCAGGTTATACCTTCAAAGTAAACACATCATTATAAGTTCATTTTTTATTTAATGTCACGAGCCCTATACCTAGCCTGATAGGTCCTAAACCACCCAAGAGTGATCGAGGCAACGTGCTTATGACGAGATACGGAGGCCGAATCCGAACGAAATTTCGGCAGCATAACACCGCTGTTTTTCACTGCACGCCCAAAAATGGTGCAGCAGAGAACAACAGGGTTATGCTGTCAAAATCTCATCCGGACCCAGACCCCGTACCTAGCTCATCATAAGCACGTCCTCGATCACTCTCAGACTGTCCAAAAAGTGACAATTCCAAACCTGCACACTTCACATGCCTATCACATGTGAAACATGCAGATTCGAAACGGGTAATCAATTACTATAGGTTACGTTAAACATTTCCATCTTCCAATCATTTAAGATAGAGGAAAGAATTATAAAGAGGAGGAAAGTTGGTCAGAGTTCGAAGTGTAGGTCAATCGTCCACATGCGGGTCATCTGACTACTAAATAGGAGGGCCAGGCCGAGCCGAGCCGGGCTGAGCCGACCCGGGCCGGGCCTAAAATGGGTATTCAGGAGATGATGGAGTCGGGCCGAGCCAAGCCGAGCAACAATGGGTTATCTGATGTGCGCGACTAACATCAATCCAGCCCAATATGTTTGACCCTATCTAATCCCAGCCCAATCGGTGACGAGACGAGACG
Source organism: Neostapfia colusana (assembly GCA_030760725.1). NCBI lineage: Eukaryota > Viridiplantae > Streptophyta > Magnoliopsida > Poales > Poaceae > Neostapfia > Neostapfia colusana. The sequence goes on from JASWHV010000017.1 coordinate 69,330,094, forward strand.
AGCTCAGTCGACCCATCACGTGTCGCCTTGCATCTCGCCGGCTGCCTCGCCGCCCAATGTCTCGCCGTTGGCAAAGCATCATCGACCCTCGCTGGGTAGCGCACGCGCCGGTCGATGTGTTCTTTGACCCGTCGTCCGCTGCCTCGCGCAAGCAACGCCGACCCTTCGTACCGTCGGCGAACAACAACTAGCGTAGCTATAACACATATTAGCTAAATCACATATGAACCTAACATTTACACACGAAAAAATTAACTAATTAACAACAAATTTAAACATGAATCTAAATAACCTAATTAATCTAAACAAACTAAACAAATAATTAACAACAAGAATTAACCTAATTAATAACAACATCAACAAATAATTAACAACAACTAATTAACAAAACAACAAGAATTAACAACTAAATAACAACAAGAATTAACTAAACAAATAATTTACAAAATGAATTAATAACAACCTAAACAAATAATTAACTAATTAACAAGAATTAACCTAATTAATAACAACTTACACAAATAATTAACAAAAAGAATTAACTAATTAACAACAATTAATTAACTAAACAACAAGAATTAACAACTAAATAACAACAAGAATTAACTAAACAAATAATTAACAACATGAATTAACTACAACCTAAACAAATAATTAACTAATTAGCAACATGAATTAATAACTAACTACTAAACAACAACGAATTAACTAATTAA